>CP125973.1:388247906-388612814 GCA_030063025.1 Avena longiglumis | reverse complement strand
CATCACGTGAAGGTTTCTCATTTTTCCGATCGTTTTTTAATTTTTTATCCCCGTTTTAAACTATCGTCAAACTTTGTCGAACAACGGGCATGAAGATTCTTAGCTCGGGGCCAAGCCTCACTCAACTTGCATTGGATTTTTGATAAAATAGCATATTGTGAACCTAAAAATGATTTTCGTAAAAAATCATGAGCATCGTATCATGTACCTGTAGTTCATATCTGACCCACTTCCTACCGATTCGGCAGGAATTTATCTTTTTCACCAGAGGTGGACGGAAAGGTTTCAGATCCCCCTGTTGGTACATTGTCCATATAAGGTGGTCTAGTATTTTTGTAAAATGTAGTGGTAGTTTTTTGAATTATCCATTTGGTGGTTGCTTCACAAAACTGTCCGTTTTTTATGCTCGGAAAATGGAAAATGCCTTTTTGGTGCGACAAAAAGGAAAACTTCCTCTTGCAACATTGTTTGCCATGCCATGATGCACATGTATGCACAATATGGACACATTAACACCAACTATACCTTGATTCTAGCCATAACATTGGTCATTTGACCCGAAAGCCAAGAAACCTCGAATGAGATAGCTCATTTTGTGAAGGTTTTTTTGATACATAATCAATATACCAAGTTTGATATTTTCCTTCTAACTATGTCACATAATATAACACCACGTGAAGGTTTCTCATCGTTTCGATCGTTTTTTAATTTTTTATCCCCATTTTAAACTATCGTCAAACTTTGTCGAACAACGGGCATGAAGATTCTTAGCTCGGGGCCAAGCCTCGCTCAACTTGCATTGGATTTTTGATAAAATATCATATTGTGAACCTAAAAATGATTTTTGTAAAAAAATCATGAGCAACGTATCATGTACCTGTAGTTCATATCTGACCCACTTCCTACCGATTCGGCAGGAATTTGTCTTTTTCACCAGAGGTGGACGGAAAGGTTTCGGATCCCCCTGTTGGTACATTGTCCATATAAGGTGGTCTAGTATTTTTGTGAAATGTGGTGGTAGTTTTTTGAATTATCCATTTGGTGGTTGCTTCACAAAACCGTCCATTTTTTATGCTCGAAAAATGGAAAATGCCTTTTTGGTGCGACAAAAAGGAAAACTTCCTCTTGCAACATTGTTTTCCATGCCATGATGCACATGTATGCACAATATGGCCACATTATCACCAACTATGCCTTGATTCTAGCCATAACATTGGTCATTTGACCCGAAAGCCAAGAAACCTCGAATGAGATAGATCATTTTGTGAAGGTTTTTTTTAGACATAATCAATATACCAAGTTTGATATTTTCCTTCTAACTATGTCACATAATATAACACCACGTGAAGGTTTCTCATTGTTTTGATCGTTTTTTAATTTTTTATCCCCGTTTTAAACTATCGTCAAACTTTGTCGAACAACGGGCATGAAGATTCTTAGCTCGGGGCCAAGCCTCGCTCAACTTGCATTGGATTTTTGATAAAATAGCATATTGTGAACCTAAAAATTATTTTTGTAAAAAATCATGAGCAACGTATCATGTACCTGTAGTTCATATCTGACCCACTTCCTACCGATTCGGCAGGAATTTGTCTTTTTCACCATAGGTGGACGGAAAGGTTTGAGATCCCCCTGTTGGTACATTGTCCATATAAGGTGGTCTAGTATTTTTGTAAAATGTGGTGGTAGTTTTTTGAATTAGCCATTTGGTGGTTACTTCACAAAACTGTTTGTTTTTTATGCTCGGAAAATGGAAAATGCCTTTTTGGTGCGACAAAAAGGAAAACTTCCTCTTGCAACATTGTTTGCCATGCCATGATGCACATGTATGCACAATATGACCACATTATCACAAACTATGCCTTCATTCTAGCCATAACATTGGTCATTTGACCTGAAAGACAAGAAACCTTGAATGAGATAGGTCATTTTGTGAAGGTTTTTTTGATACATAATCAATATACCAAGTTTGATATTTTTCCTTCTAACTATGTCACATAATATAACATCACGTGAAGGTTTCTCATTTTTCCGATCGTTTTTTAATTTTTTATCCCCGTTTTAAACTATCGTCAAACTTTGTCGAACAACGGGCATGAAGATTCTTAGCTCGGGGCCAAGCCTCGCTCAACTTGCATTGGATTTTTGATAAAATAGCATATTGTGAACCTAAAAATGATTTTCGTAAAAAATCATGAGCATCGTATCATGTACCTGGAGTTCATATCTGACCCTCTTCCTACCGATTCGGCAGGAATTTGTCTTTTTCACCAGAGGTGGACGGAAAGGTTTCATATCCCCCTGTTGGTACATTGTCCATATAAGGTGGTCTAGTATTTTTGTAAAATGTGGTTGTAGTTTTTTGAATTATCCATTTGGTGGTTACTTCACAAAACCGTCTGTTTTTTATGCTCGGAAAATGGAAAATGCCTTTTTGGTGCGACAAAAAGGAAAACTTGCTCTTGCAACATTGTTTGCCATGCCATGATGCACATGTATGCACAATATGGCCACATTATCACAAACTATGCCTTGATTCTAGCCATAACATTGGTCATTTGACTCCAAGAAACCTTGAATGAGATAGGTCATTTTGTGAAGGTTTTTTTGATACATAATCAATATACCAAGTTTGATATTTTTCCTTCTAACTATGTCACATAATATAACACCACGTGAAGGTTTCTCGTTGTTTGATCGTTTTTAATTTTTATCCCGTTTTAAACTATCGTCAAACTTTGCCGAACAACGGGCATGAAGATTCTTAGCTCGGCCAAGCCTCGATCAACTTGCATTGGATTTTTATAAAATAGCATATTGTGAACCTAAAATGATTTTTTAAAAATCATGAGCATCGTATCATGTACTGTAGTTCATATCGACCCACTTCCCACGATTCGGCAGAATTTGTCTTTTCACCGGAGGTGGACGAAAGGTTTAAGATCCCCTGGTACATTGTCCATATAAGGTGGTCTAGTATTTTTAAAATGTGGTGGTAGTTTTTGAATTATCCATTTGGTGGTTACTTCACAAACCGTCATTTTTATGCTCGGAAAATGGAAAATGCCTTTTTGGTGCGACAAAAAGGAAAACTTGCTCTTGCAACATTGTTTGCCATGCCATGATGCACATGTATGCACAATATGGCCACATTATCACAAACTATGCCTTGATTCTAGCCATACCATTGGTCATTTGACTCCAAGAAACCTTGAATGAGATAGGTCATTTTGTGAAGGTTTTTTTGATACATAATCAATATACCAAGTTTGATATATCTCCTTCTAACTATGTCACATAATATAACACCACGTGAAGTTTTCTCATTGTTTCGATCGTTTTTTAATTTTTTATCCCCGTTTTAAACTATCGTCAAACTTTGTCGAACAACGGGCATGAAGATTCTTAGCTCGGGGCGAAGCCTCGATCAACTTGCATTGGATTTTTGATAAAATAGCATATTGTGAACCTAAAAATGATTTTTGTAAAAAATCATGAGCATCGTATCATGTACCTGTAGTTCATATCTGACCCACTTCCTACCGATTCTACAGAATTTGTCTTTTACCGAGGTGGTGGAAAGGTTTCAGATCCCCCTGTTGGTACATTGTCCATATAAGGTGGCCTAGTATTTTTGTAAAATGTGGTGGTAGTTTTTGGAATTAGCCATTTGGTGGTTACTTCACAAAACCGTCTGTTTTTTATGCTCGGAAAATGGAAAATACCTTTTTGGTGCGACAAAAAGGAAACCTTCCTCTTGCAACATTGTTTGCCATGCCATGATGCACATGTATGCACAATATGGCCACATTATCACAAACTATGCCTTTCTAGCCATAACATTGGTCATTTGACCCGAAAGCCAAGAAACCTTGAATGAGATAGGTCATTTTGTGAAGGTTTTTTTTGATAAATAATCAATATAACAAGTTTGATATTTTCCTTCTAACTATGTCACATAATATAACACCACGTGAAGGTTTCTCATTGTTTCGATAGTTTTTTAATTTTTTATCCCCGTTTTAAACTATCGTCAAACTTTGTCGAACAACGGGCATGAAGATTCTTAGCTCGGGGCCAAGCCTCGCTCAAGTTGCATTGGATTTTTGATAAAATAATATATTGTGAACCTAAAAATGATTTTTGTAAAAAATCATGAGCATCGTATCATGTACCTGTAGTTCATATCTGACCCACTTCCTACCGATTCGGCAGAATTTGCCTTTGCACCAGAGGTGGACAGAAAGGTTTTAGATCCCCCTGTTGGTACATTGTCCATATAAGGTGGTCTAGTATTTTTTTAAAATGTGGTTGTAGTTTTTTGAATTATCCATTTGGTGGTTACTTCAAAAAACCGTCCGTTTTTTATGCTCGGAAAATAGAAAATGCCTTTTTGGTGCGACAAAAAGGAAAACTTCCTCTTGAAACATTGTTTGCCATGCCATGATGCACATGTATGCACTATATGGCCACATTATCACCAACTATGCCTTGATTCTAGCCATAACATTGGTCATTTGACTCCAAGAAACCTCGAATGAGATGGGTCATTTTGTGAAGGTTTTTTTAGACATAATCAATATACCAAGTTTGATATTTTCCTTCTAACTATGTCACATAATATAACACCACGTGAAGGTTTCTCATCGTTTCGATCGTTTTTTAATTTTTTATCCCCATTTTAAACTATCGTCAAACTTTGTCGAACAACGGGCATGAAGATTCTTAGCTCGGGGCCAAGCCTCGCTCAACTTGCATTGGATTTTTGATAAAATATCATATTGTGAACCTAAAAATGATTTTTGTAAAAAATCATGAGCAACGTATCATGTACCTGTAGTTCATATCTGACCCACTTCCTACCGATTCGGCAGAATTTGTCTTTTCACCGAGGTGGACGGAAGGTTTAAGATCCCCTGTTGGTACATTGTCCATATAAGGTGGTCTAGTATTTTTGTAAAATGGTGGTAGTTTTTGAATTATCCATTTGGTGGTTACTTCACAAAACCGTGCATTTTATGCTCGGAAAATGGAAAATGCCTTTTGGTGCGACAAAAGGAAATCTTGCTCTTGCAACATTGTTTGCCATGCCATGATGCACATGTATGCACAATATGGCCACATTATCACAAACTATGCCTTGATTCTAGCCATACCATTGGTCATTTGACTCCAAGAAACCTTGAATGAGATAGGTCATTTTGTGAAGGTTTTTTTGATACATAATCAATATACCAAGTTTGATATTTTTCCTTCTAACTATGTCACATAATATAACACCACGTGAAGGTTTCTCATTGTTTCGATCGTTTTTTAATTTTTTATCCCCGTTTTAAACTATCGTCAAACTTTGCCGAACAACGGGCATGAAGATTCTTAGCTCGGGGCCAAGCCTCGATCAACTTGCATTGGATTTTTGATAAAATAGCATATTGTGAACCTAAAAATGATTTTTGTAAAAAATCATGAGCATCGTGTCATGTACCTGTAGTTCATATCTGACCCACTTCCTACCGATTCGGCAGGAATTTGTCTTTTTCACTAGAGGTGGACGGAAAGGTTTCAGATCCCCCTGTTGGTACATTGTCCATATAAGGTGGTCTAGTATTTTTGTAAAATGTGGTGGTAGTTTTTTTAATTATCCATTTCGTGGTTACTTCACAAAACCGTCTGTTTTTTATGCTCGGAAAATGGAAAATGCCTTTTTGGTGCGACAAGAAGGAAAACTTGCTCTTGCAACATTGTTTGCCATGCCATGATGCACATGTATGCACAATATGGCCACATTATCACAAACTATGCCTTGATTCTAGCCATAACATTGGTCATTTGACTCCAAGAAACCTTGAATGAGATAGGTCATTTTGTGAAGGTTTTTTTGATACATAATCAATATACCAAGTTTGATATTTTTCCTTCTAACTATGTCACATAATATAACACCACGTGAAGGTTTCTCATTGTCTCGATCGTTTTTAATTTTTTATCCCCGTTTTAAACTATCGTCAAACTTTGTCGAACAACGGGCATGAAGATTCTTAGCTCGGGGCCAAGCCTCGATCAACTTTCATTGGATTTTTGATAAAATAGCATATTGTGAACCTTAAAATGATTTTTGTAAAAAATCATGAGCATCATATCATGTACCTGTAGTTCATATCTGACCCACTTCCTACCGATTCGGCAGGAATTTGTCTTTTTCACCAGAGGTGGACGGAAAGGTTTCAGATCCCCCTGTTGGTACATTGTCCATATAAGGTGGTCTAGTATTTTTGTAAAATGTGGTGGTAGTTTTTTCAATTAGCCATTTGGTGGTTACTTCACAAAACCGTCTGTTTTTTATGCTCGGAAAATGGAAAATGCCTTTTTGGTGCGACAAAAAGGAAAACTTCCTCTTGCTACATTGTTTTCCATGCCATGATGCACATGTATGCACAATATGGCCACATTATCACAAACTATGCCTTGATTCTAGCCATAACATTGGTCATTTGACTCCAAGAAACCTTGAATGTGATAGGTCATTTTGTGAAGGTTTTTTTGATACATAATCAATATACCAAGTTTGATATTTTTCCTTCTAACTATGTCACATAATATAACACCACGTGAAGTTTTCTCATTGTTTCGATCGTTTTTTAATTTTTTATCCCCGTTTTAAACTATCGTCAAACTTTGTCGAACAACGGGCATGAAGATTCTTA
This sequence comes from Avena longiglumis, assembly GCA_030063025.1. Classification (NCBI taxonomy): domain Eukaryota; kingdom Viridiplantae; phylum Streptophyta; class Magnoliopsida; order Poales; family Poaceae; genus Avena; species Avena longiglumis. Next base: position 388,606,110 of record CP125973.1, on the reverse strand, counting down.
GCTCGGGGCGAAGCCTCGATCAACTTGCATTGGATTTTTGATAAAATAGCATATTGTGAACCTAAAAATGATTTTTGTAAAAAATCATGAGCATCGTATCATGTACCTGTAGTTCATATCTGACCCACTTCCTACCGATTCGGCAGGAATTTGTCTTTTTACCAGAGGTGGACGGAAAGGTTTCAGATCCCCCTGTTGGTACATTGTCCATATAAGGTGGCCTAGTATTTTTGTAAAATGTGGTGGTAGTTTTTGGAATTAGCCATTTGGTGGTTACTTCACAAAACCGTCTGTTTTTTATGCTCGGAAAATGGAAAATACCTTTTTGGTGCGACAAAAAGGAAACCTTCCTCTTGCAACATTGTTTGCCATGCCATGATGCACATGTATGCACAATATGGCCACATTATCACAAACTATGCCTTTCTAGCCATAACATTGGTCATTTGACCCGAAAGCCAAGAAACCTTGAATGAGATAGGTCATTTTGTGAAGGTTTTTTTTGATAAATAATCAATATAACAAGTTTGATATTTTCCTTCTAACTATGTCACATAATATAACACCACGTGAAGGTTTCTCATTGTTTCGATAGTTTTTTAATTTTTTATCCCCGTTTTAAACTATCGTCAAACTTTGTCGAACAACGGGCATGAAGATTCTTAGCTCGGGGCCAAGCCTCGCTCAAGTTGCATTGGATTTTTGATAAAATAATATATTGTGAACCTAAAAATGATTTTTGTAAAAAATCATGAGCATCGTATCATGTACCTGTAGTTCATATCTGACCCACTTCCTACCGATTCGGCAGGAATTTGCCTTTTTCACCAGAGGTGGACAGAAAGGTTTTAGATCCCCCTGTTGGTACATTGTCCATATAAGGTGGTCTAGTATTTTTTTAAAATGTGGTTGTAGTTTTTTGAATTATCCATTTGGTGGTTACTTCAAAAAACCGTCTGTTTTTTATGCTCGGAAAATGGAAAATGCCTTTTTGGTGCGACAAAAAGGAAAACTTGCTCTTGCAACATTGTTTGCCATGCCATGATGCACATGTATGCACAATATGGCCACATTATCACAAACTATGCCTTGATTCTAGCCATAACATTGGTCATTTGACTCCAAGAAACCTTGAATGAGATAGGTCATTTTGTGAAGGTTTTTTTGATACATAATCAATATACCAAGTTTGATATTTTTCCTTCTAACTATGTCACATAATATAACACCACGTGAAGGTTTCTCGTTTTGATCGTTTTTTAATTTTTTATCCCCGTTTTAAACTATCGTCAAACTTTGCCGAACAACGGGCATGAAGATTCTTAGCTCGGGGCCAAGCCTCGATCAACTTGCATTGGATTTTTTATAAAATAGCATATTGTGAACCTAAAAATGATTTTTGTAAAAAATCATGAGCATCGTATCATGTACCTGTAGTTCATATCTGACCCACTTCCTACCGATTCGGCAGGAATTTGTCTTTTTCACCAGAGGTGGACGGAAAGGTTTAAGATCCCCCTGTTGGTACATTGTCCATATAAGGTGGTCTAGTATTTTTGTAAAATGTGGTGGTAGTTTTTTGAATTATCCATTTGGTGGTTACTTCACAAAACCGTCTGTTTTTATGCTCGGAAAATGGAAAATGCCTTTTTGGTGCGACAAAAAGGAAATCTTGCTCTTGCAACATTGTTTGCCATGCCATGATGCACATGTATGCACAATATGGCCACATTATCACAAACTATGCCTTGATTCTAGCCATACCATTGGTCATTTGACTCCAAGAAACCTTGAATGAGATAGGTCATTTTGTGAAGGTTTTTTTGATACATAATCAATATACCAAGTTTGATATTTTTCCTTATAACTATGTCACATAATATAACACCACGTGAAGGTTTCTCATTGTTTCGATCGTTTTTTAAATTTTTATCCCCGTTTTAAACTATCGTCAAACTTTGCCGAACAACGGGCATGAAGATTCTTAGCTCGGGGCCAAGCCTCGATCAACTTGCATTGGATTTTTGATAAAATAGCATATTGTGAACCTAAAAATGATTTTTGTAAAAAATCATGAGCATCGTGTCATGTACCTGTAGTTCATATCTGACCCACTTCCTACCGATTCGGCAGGAATTTGTCTTTTTCACCAGAGGTGGACGGAAAGGTTTCAGATCCCCCTGTTGGTACATTGTCCATATAAGGTGGTCTAGTATTTTTGTAAAATGTGGTGGTAGTTTTTTCAATTAGCCATTTGGTGGTTACTTCACAAAACCGTCTGTTTTTTATGCTCGGAAAATGGAAAATGCCTTTTTGGTGCGACAAAAAGGAAAACTTCCTCTTGCTACATTGTTTTCCATGCCATGATGCACATGTATGCACAATATGGCCACATTATCACAAACTATGCCTTGATTCTAGCCATAACATTGGTCATTTGACTCCAAGAAACCTTGAATGTGATAGGTCATTTTGTGAAGGTTTTTTTGATACATAATCAATATACCAAGTTTGATATTTTTCCTTCTAACTATGTCACATAATATAACACCACGTGAAGGTTTCTCGTTGTTTCGATCGTTTTTTAATTTTTTATCCCCGTTTTAAACTATCGTCAAACTTTGCCGAACAACGGGCATGAAGATTCTTAGCTCGGGGCCAAGCCTCGATCAACTTGCATTGGATTTTTTATAAAATAGCATATTGTGAACCTAAAAATGATTTTTGTAAAAAATCATGAGCATCGTATCATGTACCTGTAGTTCATATCTGACCCACTTCCTACCGATTCGGCAGGAATTTGTCTTTTTCACCAGAGGTGGACGGAAAGGTTTAAGATCCCCCTGTTGGTACATTGTCCATATAAGGTGGTCTAGTATTTTTGTAAAATGTGGTGGTAGTTTTTTGAATTATCCATTTGGTGGTTACTTCACAAAACCGTCTGTTTTTATGCTCGGAAAATGGAAAATGCCTTTTTGGTGCGACAAAAAGGAAAACTTGCTCTTGCAACATTGTTTGCCATGCCATGATGCACATGTATGCACAATATGGCCACATTATCACAAACTATGCCTTGATTCTAGCCATACCATTGGTCATTTGACTCCAAGAAACCTTGAATGAGATAGGTCATTTTGTGAAGGTTTTTTTGATACATAATCAATATACCAAGTTTGATATTTTTCCTTCTAACTATGTCACATAATATAACACCACGTGAAGTTTCCTCATTGTTTCGATCGTTTTTTAATTTTTTATCCCCGTTTTAAACTATCGTCAAAATTTGTCGAACAACGGGCATGAAGATTCTTAGCTCGGGGCCAAGCCTCGATCAACTTGCATTGGATTTTTGATAAAATAGCATATTGTGAACCTAAAAATGATTTTTGTAAAAAATCCTGAGCATCGTATCATGTACCTGTAGTTTATCTCTGACCCACTTCCTACCGATTCGGCAGGAATTTGTCTTTTTCACCAGAGGTGGACGGAAAGGTTTCAGATCCCCTGTTGGTTAATTGTCCATGTAAGGTGGTCTAGTATTTTTGTAAAATGTGGTGGTAGTTTTTTGAATTAGCCATTTGGTGGTTGCTTCACAAAACCGTCCGTTTTTTATGCTCGGAAAATGGAAAATGCCTTTTTGGTGCGACAAAAAGGAAAACTTCCTCTTGCAACATTGTTTTCCATGCCATGATGCACATGTATGCATAATATGGCCACATTATCACAAACTATGCCTTGATTCTAGCCATAACATTGGTCATTTGACCCGAAAGCCAAGAAACCTCGAATGAGATAGGACATTTTGTGAAGGTTTTTTTGAGACATAATCAATATACAAAGTTTGATATTTTTCCTTCTAACTATGTCACATAATATAACACCACGCGAAGGTTTCACATTGTTTTGATCGTTTTTTAATTTTTTCTCCCCGTTTTAAACTATCGTCAAACTTTGTCGAACAACGGGCATGAAGATTCTTAGCTCGGGGCCAAGCCTCGATCAACTTTCATTGGATTTTTTATAAAATAGCATATTGTGAACCTAAAAATGATTTTCGTAAAAAATCATGAGCATCGTATCATGTACATGTAGTTCATATCTGACCCACTTCCTACCGATTCGGCATGAATTTGTCTTTTTCACTAGAGGTGGACGGAAAGGTTTCAGATCCCCCTGTTGGTACATTGTCCATATAAGGTGGTCTAGTATTTTTGTAAAATGTGGTGGTAGTTTTTTGAATTATCCATTTGGTGGTTGCTTCACAAAACCGTCTGTTTTTTATGCTCGGAAAATGGAAAATTCCTTTTTGGTGCGACAAAAAGGAAATCTTCCTCTTGCAACATTGTTTGCCATGCCATGATGCACATGTATGCACAATATGGCCACATTATCACCAACTATGCCTTGATTCTAGCCATAACATTGGTCATTTGACTCCAAGAAACCTTGAATGAGATAGGTCATTTTTTGAAGTTTTTTTTAGACATAATCAATATACCAAGTTTGATATTTTCCTTCTAACTATGTCACATAATATAACACCAAGTGAAGGTTTCGCATTGTTTCGATCGTTTTTTAATTTTTTATCCCTGTTTTAAACTATCGTCAAACTTTGTCGAACAACGGGCATGAAGATTCTTTGCTCGGGGCCAAGCCTCGCTCAACTTGAATTGGATTTTTGATAAAATAGCATATTGTGAACCTAAAAATGATTTTTGTAAAAAATCCTGAGCATCGTATCATGTACCTGTAGTTTATCTCTGACCCACTTCCTACCGATTCGGCAGGAATTTGTCTTTTTCACCAGAGGTGGACGGAAAGGTTTCAGATCCCCCTGTTGGTACATTGTCCATATAAGGTGGTCTAGTATTTTTGTAAAATGTGGTGGTAGTTTTTGGAATTATCCATTTGGTGGTTACTTCATAAAACCGTCTGTTTTTTATGCTCGGAAAATGGAAAATGCCTTTTTGGTGCGACAAAAAGGAAACCTTCCTCTTGCAACATTGTTTGCCATGCCATGATGCACATGTATGCACAATATGGCCACATTATCACAAACTATGCCTTTCTAGCCATAACATTGGTCATTTGACCCGAAAGCCAAGAAACCTTGAATGAGATAGGTCATTTTGTGAAGGTTTTTTTGATACATAATCAATATAACAAGTTTGATATTTTCCTTCTACTATGTCACATAATATAACTCCACGTGAAGGTTTCTCATTGTTTCGATAGTTTTTTAATTTTTTATCCCCGTTTTAAACTATCGTCAAACTTTGTCGAACAACGGGCATGAAGATTCTTAGCTCGGGGCCAAGCCTCGCTCAAGTTGCATTGGATTTTTGATAAAATAATATATTGTGAACCTAAAAATGATTTTTGTAAAAAATCATGAGCATCGTATCATGTACCTGTAGTTCATATCTGACCCACTTCCTACCGATTCGGCAGGAATTTGCCTTTTTCACCAGAGGTGGACGGAAAGGTTTTAGATCCCCCTGTTGGTACATTGTCCATATAAGGTGGTCTAGTATTTTTGTAAAATGTGGTTGTAGTTTTTTGAATTATCCATTTGGTGGTTACTTCAAAAAACCGTCTGTTTTTTATGCTCGGAAAATGGAAAATGCCTTTTTGGTGCGACAAAAAGGAAAACTTGCTCTTGCAACATTGTTTGCCATGCCATGATGCACATGTATGCACAATATGGCCACATTATCACAAACTATGCCTTGATTCTAGCCATACCATTGGTCATTTGACTCCAAGAAACCTTGAATGAGATAGGTCATTTTGTGAAGGTTTTTTTGATACATAATCAATATACCAAGTTTGATATTTTTCCTTCTAACTATGTCACATAATATAACACCACGTGAAGTTTCCTCATTGTTTCGATCGTTTTTTAATTTTTTATCCCCGTTTTAAACTATCGTCAAAATTTGTCGAACAACGGGCATGAAGATTCTTAGCTCGGGGCCAAGCCTCGATCAACTTGCATTGGATTTTTGATAAAATAGCATATTGTGAACCTAAAAATGATTTTTGTAAAAATCACGAGCATCGTATCATGTACACGTAGTTTATCTCGACCCACTTCCTACCGATTCTAGAGGAATTTGTCTTTTCACCGAGAGGTGGACGGAAAGGTTTCAGATCCCCTGTTGGTTAATTGTCCATGTAAGGTGGTCTAGTATTTTTGTAAAATGTGGTGGTAGTTTTTTGAATTAGCCATTTGGTGGTTGCTTCACAAAACCGTCCGTTTTTTATGCTCGGAAAATGGAAAATGCCTTTTTGGTGCGACAAAAAGGAAAACTTCCTCTTGCAACATTGTTTTCCATGCCATGATGCACATGTATGCATAATATGGCCACATTATCACAAACTATGCCTTGATTCTAGCCATAACATTGGTCATTTGACCCGAAAGCCAAGAAACCTCGAATGAGATAGGACATTTTGTGAAGGTTTTTTTGAGACATAATCAATATACAAAGTTTGATATTTTTCCTTCTAACTATGTCACATAATATAACACCACGCGAAGGTTTCACATTGTTTTGATCGTTTTTTAATTTTTTCTCCCCGTTTTAAACTATCGTCAAACTTTGTCGAACAACGGGCATGAAGATTCTTAGCTCGGGGCCAAGCCTCGATCAACTTTCATTGGATTTTTTATAAAATAGCATATTGTGAACCTAAAAATGATTTTCGTAAAAAATCATGAGCATCGTATCATGTACCTGTAGTTCATATCTGACCCACTTCCTACCGATTCGGCAGGAATTTGTCTTTTTCACCAGAGGTGGACGGAAAGGTTTCAGATCCCCCTGTTGGTACATTGTCCATATAAGGTGGTCTAGTATTTTTGTAAAATGTGGTGGTAGTTTTTTGAATTATCCATTTGGTGGTTGCTTCACAAAACCGTCCGTTTTTTATGCTCGGAAAATAGAAAATGCCTTTTTGGTGCGACAAAAAGGAAAACTTCCTCTTGAAACATTGTTTGCCATGCCATGATGCACATGTATGCACTATATGGCCACATTATCACCAACTATGCCTTGATTCTAGCCATAACATTGGTCATTTGACTCCAAGAAACCTCGAATGAGATGGGTCATTTTGTGAAGGTTTTTTTGAGACATAATCAATATACCAAGTTTGATATTTTCCTTCTAACTATGTCACATAATATAACACCACGAGAAAGTTTCGCATTGTTTCGATCGTTTTTTAATTTTTTATCCCTATTTTAAACTACCGTCAAACTTTGTCGAACAACGGACATGAAGATTCTTAGCTGGGAGCCAAGCCTCAGTAAACTTGCATTGGATTTTTGATAAAATAACATATTGTGAACCTAAAAATGATTTTTGTAAAAAATCATGAGCAACATATCATGTAACTGTAGTTCATATATGACCCACTTCCTACCAATTCGGCAGAATTTGTCTTTTCACCAGAGGTGGGAAGGTTTCAGATCCCCCTGTTGGTACATTGTCCATATAAGGTGGTCTAGTATTTTTGTAAAATGTGGTGGTAGTTTTTGGAATTATCCATTTGGTGGTTACTTCATAAAACCGTCTGTTTTTTATGCTCGGAAAATGGAAAATGCCTTTTTGGTGCGACAAAAAGGAAACCTTCCTCTTGCAACATTGTTTGCCATGCCATGATGCACATGTATGCACAATATGGCCACATTATCACAAACTATGCCTTTCTAGCCATAACATTGGTCATTTGACCCGAAAGCCAAGAAACCTTGAATGAGATAGGTCATTTTGTGAAGGTTTTTTTGATACATAATCAATATAACAAGTTTGATATTTTCCTTCTACTATGTCACATAATATAACTCCACGTGAAGGTTTCTCATTGTTTCGATAGTTTTTTAATTTTTTATCCCCGTTTTAAACTATCGTCAAACTTTGTCGAACAACGGGCATGAAGATTCTTAGCTCGGGCCAAGCCTCGCTCAAGTTGCATTGGATTTTTGATAAAATAATATATTGTGAACCTAAAAATGATTTTTGTAAAAAATCATGAGCATCGTATCATGTACCTGTAGTTCATATCTGACCCACTTCCTACCGATTCGGCAGGAATTTGCCTTTTTCACCAGAGGTGGACGGAAAGGTTTTAGATCCCCCTGTTGGTACATTGTCCATATAAGGTGGTCTAGTATTTTTGTAAAATGTGGTTGTAGTTTTTTGAATTATCCATTTGGTGGTTACTTCAAAAAACCGTCTGTTTTTTATGCTCGGAAAATGGAAAATGCCTTTTTGGTGCGACAAAAAGGAAAACTTGCTCTTGCAACATTGTTTGCCATGCCATGATGCACATGTATGCACAATATGGCCACATTATCACAAACTATGCCTTGATTCTAGCCATAACATTGGTCATTTGACTCCAAGAAACCTTGAATGAGATAGGTCATTTTGTGAAGGTTTTTTTGATACATAATCAATATACCAAGTTTGATATTTTTCCTTCTAACTATGTCACATAATATAACACCACGTGAAGGTTTCTCGTTGTTTCGATCGTTTTTTAATTTTTTATCCCCGTTTTAAACTATCGTCAAACTTTGCCGAACAACGGGCATGAAGATTCTTAGCTCGGGGCCAAGCCTCGATCAACTTGCATTGGATTTTTTATAAAATAGCATATTGTGAACCTAAAATGATTTTTGTAAAAATCATGAGCATCGTATCATGTACACCGTAGTTCATATTCGACCCACTTCCTACCGATTCGGCAGGAATTTGTCTTTTTCACCAGAGGTGGACGGAAAGGTTTAAGATCCCCCTGTTGGTACATTGTCCATATAAGGTGGTCTAGTATTTTTGTAAAATGTGGTGGTAGTTTTTTGAATTATCCATTTGGTGGTTACTTCACAAAACCGTCTGTTTTTATGCTCGGAAAATGGAAAATGCCTTTTTGGTGCGACAAAAAGGAAAACTTGCTCTTGCAACATTGTTTGCCATGCCATGATGCACATGTATGCACAATATGGCCACATTATCACAAACTATGCCTTGATTCTAGCCATACCATTGGTCATTTGACTCCAAGAAACCTTGAATGAGATAGGTCATTTTGTGAAGGTTTTTTTGATACATAATCAATATACCAAGTTTGATATTGTTCCTTCTAACTATGTCACATAATATAACACCATGTGAAGTTTCCTCATTGTTTCGATCGTTTTTTAATTTTTTATCCCCGTTTTAAACTATCGTCAAAATTTGCCGAACAACGGGCATGAAGATTCTTAGCTCGGGGCCAAGCCTCGATCAACTTGCATTGGATTTTTGATAAAATAGCATATTGTGAACCTAAAAATGATTTTTGTAAAAAATCCTGAGCATCGTATCATGTACCTGTAGTTTATCTCTGACCCACTTCCTACCGATTCGGCAGGAATTTGTCTTTTTCACCAGAGGTGGACGGAAAGGTTTCAGATCCCCTGTTGGTTAATTGTCCATGTAAGGTGGTCTAGTATTTTTGTAAAATGTGGTGGTAGTTTTTTGAATTAGCCATTTGGTGGTTGCTTCACAAAACCGTCCGTTTTTTATGCTCGGAAAATGGAAAATGCCTTTTTGGTGCGACAAAAAGGAAAACTTCCTCTTGCAACATTGTTTTCCATGCCATGATGCACATGTATGCATAATATGGCCACATTATCACAAACTATGCCTTGATTCTAGCCATAACATTGGTCATTTGACTCCAAGAAACCTTGAATGAGATAGGTCATTTTGTGAAGGTTTTTTTGATACATAATCAATATACCAAGTTTGATATTTTTCCTTCTAACTATGTCACATAATATAACACCACGTGAAGGTTTCTCATTGTCTCGATCGTTTTTAATTTTTTATCCCCGTTTTAAACTATCGTCAAACTTTGTCGAACAACGGGCATGAAGATTCTTAGCTCGGGGCCAAGACTCGATCAACTTTCATTGGATTTTTGATAAAATAGCATATTGTGAACCTTAAAATGATTTTTGTAAAAAATCATGAGCATCGTATCATGTACCTGTAGTTCATATCTGACCCACTTCCTACCGATTCGGCAGGAATTTGTCTTTTTCACCAGAGGTGGACGGAAAGGTTTCAGATCCCCCTGTTGGTACATTGTCCATATAAGGTGGTCTAGTATTTTTGTAAAATGTGGTGGTAGTTTTTTCAATTAGCCATTTGGTGGTTACTTCACAAAACCGTCTGTTTTTTATGCTCGGAAAATGGAAAATGCCTTTTTGGTGCGACAAAAAGGAAAACTTCCTCTTGCTACATTGTTTTCCATGCCATGATGCACATGTATGCACAATATGGCCACATTATCACAAACTATGCCTTGATTCTAGCCATAACATTGGTCATTTGACTCCAAGAAACATTGAATGTGATAGGTCATTTTGTGAAGGTTTTTTTGATACATAATCAATATACCAAGTTTGATATTTTTCCTTCTAACTATGTCACATAATATAACACCACGTGAAGGTTTCTCATTGTCTCGATCGTTTTTTAATTTCTTATCACCGTTTTAAACTATCGTCAAACTTTGTCGAACAACGGGCATGAAGATTCTTAGCTCGGGGCCAAGCCTCGATCAACTTGCATTGGATTTTTGATAAAATAGCATATTGTGAACCTTAAAATGATTTTTGTAAAAAATCATGAGCATCGTATCATGTACCTGTAGTTCATATCTGACCCACTTCCTACCGATTCGGCAGGAATTTGTCTTTTTCACCAGAGGTGGACGGAAAGGTTTCAGATCCCCCTGTTGGTACATTGTCCATATAAGGTGGTCTAGTATTTTTGTAAAATGTGGTGGTAGTTTTTTGAATTAGCCATTTGGTGGTTGCTTCACAAAACCGTCTGTTTTTTATGCTCGGAAAATGGAAAATGCCTTTTTGGTGCGACAAAAAGGAAAACTTCCTCTTGCAACATTGTTTTCCATGCCATGATGCACATGTATGCACAATATGGCCACATTATCACAAACTATGCCTTGATTCTAGCCATAACATTGGTCATTTGACTCCAAGAAACCTTGAATGAGATAGGTCATTTTGTGAAGGTTTTTTTGATACATAATCAATATACCAAGTTTGATATTTTTCCTTCTAACTATGTCACATAATATAACACCACGTGAAGGTTTCTCATTGTTTCGATCGTTTTTTATTTTTTATCCCCGTTTTAAACTATCGTCAAACTTTGTCGAACAACGGGCATGAAGATTCTTAGCTCGGGGCCAAGCCTCGCTCAACTTGCATTGGATTTTTGATAAAATAGCATATTGTGAACCTAAAATTGATTTTTGTAAAAAATCACGAGCATCGTATCATGTACCTGTATTTCATATCTGACCCACTTCCTACCGATTCGGCAGGAATTTGTCTTTTTCACCAGAGGTGGACGGAAAGGTTTCAGATCCCCCTGTTGGTACATTGTCCATATAAGGTGGTCTAGTATTTTTTTTAAATGTGGTGGTAGTTTTTTGAATTAGCCATTTGGTGGTTGCTTCACAAAACCGTCCGTTTTTTATGCTCGGAAAATGGAAAATGCCTTTTTGGTGCGACAAAAAGGAAAACTTGCTCTTGCAACATTGTTTGCCATGCCATGATGCACATGTATGCACAATATGGCCACATTATCACAAACTATGCCTTGATTCTAGCCATACCATTGGTCATTTGACTCCAAGAAACCTCGAATGAGATAGGACATTTTGTGAAGGTTTTTTTGAGACATAATCAATATACCAAGTTTGATATTTTTACTTCTAACTATGTCACATAATATAACACCACGCGAAGGTTTCGCATTGTTTCGATCGTTTTTTAAATTTTTTATCCTCGTTTTAAACTATCGTTAAACTTTGTCGAATAACGGGCATGAAGATTCTTAGCACGGGGCCAAACCTCGCTCAACTTGCATTGTATTTTTGATAAAATAGGATATTGTGAACCTAAAAATGATTTTTGTAAAAAATCATGAGCATCGTATCATGTACCTGTAAATCATATTTGACCCAGTTCCTACCGATTCGGCAGGAATTTGTCTTTTTCACTAGAGGTGGACGGAAAGGTTTCAGATCCCCCTGTTGGTACATTGTCCATATAAGGTGGTCTAGTATTTTTGTAAAATGTGGTGGTAGTTTTTTGAATTAACTATTTGGTGGTTGCTTTATAGAACCGTCCGTTTTTTATGCTTGGAAAATGGAAAATGCCTTTTTGGTGCGACAAAAAGGAAAACTTCCTCTTGCAACATTGTTTGCCATGCCATGATGCACATGTATGCATAATATGGCCACATTATCACAAACTATGCCTTGATTCTAGCCATAACATTGGTCATTTGACCCGAAAGCCAAGAAACCTTGAATGAGATAGGTCATTTTGTGAAGGTTTTTTGAGACATAATCAATATACCAAGTTTGATATTTTTCCTTCTAACTATGTCACATAATATAACACCACGCGAAGGTTTCGCATTGTTTCGATCGTTTTTTAATTTTTTTATCCCCGTTTCAAACTATCATCAAACTTTGTCGAACAACGGGCATGAAGATTCTTAGCTTGGGGCCAAGCCTCGCTCAACTTGCATTAGGTTTTTGATAAAATAGCATATTGTGAACCTAAAATGATTTTTGTAAAAAATCATGAGCATCGTATCATGTACCTGTAGTTCATATCTGACCCACTTCCTACCGATTCGGCAGGAATTTGTCTTTTTCACCAGAGGTGGACGATAAGGTTTCAGATCCCCCTGTTGGTACATTGTCCACATAAGGTGGTCTAGTATTTTTGTAAAATGTGGTGGTAGTTTTTTGAATTAGCCATTTGGTGGTTGCTTCACAAAACCGTCCGTTTTTTATTATCAGAAAATGGAAAATGCCTTTTTGGTGCGACAAAAAGGAAAACTTCCTCTTGAAACATTGTTTGCCATGCCATGATGCACATGTATGCACAATATGGCCACATTATCACAAACTATGCCTTGATTCTAGTCATAACATTGGTCATTTGACCCGAAAGCCAAGAAACCTCGAATGAGATATGACATTTTGTGAAGGTTTTTTTGAGACATAATCAATATACCAAGTTTGATATTTTTACTTCTAACTATGTCACATAATATAACACCACGCGAAGGTTTCGCATTGTTTCGATCGTTTTTTAATTTTTTATCCCCGTTTTAAACTATCGTTAAACTTTGTCGAATAACGGGCATGAAGATTCTTAGCACGGGGCCAAGCCTCGCTCAACTTGCATTGTATTTTTGATAAAATAGGATATTGTGAACCTAAAAATGATTTTTGTAAAAAATCATGAGCATCGTATCATGTACCTGTAAATCATATCTGACCCACTTCCTACCGATTCGGCAGGAATTTGTCTTTTTCACTAGAGGTGGACGGAAAGGTTTCAGAACCCCCTGTTGGTACATTGTCCATATAAGGTGGTCTAGTATTTTTGTAAAATGTGGTGGTAGTTTTTTGAATTAACTATTTGGTGGTTGCTTCACAGAACCGTCCGTTTTTTATGCTTGGAAAATGGAAAATGCCTTTTTGGTGCGACAAAAAGGAAAACTTCCTCTTGCAACATTGTTTGCCATGCCATGATGCACATGTATGCATAATATGGCCACATTATCACAAACTATGCCTTGATTCTAGCCATAACATTGGTCATTTGACCCGAAAGCCAAGAAACCTCGAATGAGATAGGTCATTTTGTGAAGGTTTTTTGAGACATAATCAATATACCAAGTTTGATATTTTTCCTTCTAACTATGTCACATAATATAACACCACGCGAAGGTTTCGCATTGTTTCGATCGTTTTTTAATTTTTTTTATCCCCGTTTCAAACTATTATCAAACTTTGTCGAACAACGGGCATGAAGATTCTTAGCTTGGGGCCAAGCCTCCCTCAACTTGCATTAGGTTTTTGATAAAATAGAATATTGTGAACCTAAAATGATTTTTGTAAAAAATCATGAGCATCGTATCATGTACCTGTAGTTCATATCTGACCCACTTCCTACCGATTCGGCAGGAATTTGTCTTTTTCACCAGCGGTGGACGGTAAGGTTTCAGATCCCCCTGTTGGTACATTGTCCACATAAGGTGGTCTAGTATTTTTGTAAAATGTGGTGGTAGTTTTTTGAATTAGCCATTTGGTTGTTGCTTCACAAAACCGTCCGTTTTTTATGCTCGGAAAATGGAAAATGCCTTTTTGGTACGACAAAAAGGAAAACTTCCTCTTGCAACATTGTTTGCCATGCCATGATGCATATGTATGCCCACTATGGCCACATTATCACAAACTATGCCTTGAATCTAGCCATAACATTGGTCATTTGTCCCGAAAGCCAAGAAACCTCGAATGAGATAGGTCATTTTGTGAAGGTTTTTTTTGAGACATAATCAATAAACCAAGTTTGATATTTTTCCTTCTAACTATGTCACATAATATAACACCACGTGAAGGTTTCTCATTGTCTCGATCGTTTTTTAATTTTTTATCCCCGTTTTAAAATATCGTCAAACTTTGTCGAACAACGGACATGAAGATTCTTAGCTCGGGGCCAAGCCTCGATCAACTTGCATTGGATTTTTGATAAAATAGCATATTGTGAACCTAAAAATGATTTTTGTAAAAAATCATGAGCATCGTATCATGTACCTGTAGTTCATATCTGACCCACTTCCCACTGCAGAATTGTCTTTTTTTTTTGGTGGACGGAAAGAAGGTAGATCCCCTGGTACATTGTTGTCCATATAAGGTGTTCTAGTATTTTGTAAAATGTGGTGGTAGTTTTTGAATTAGCCATTTGGTGGTTACTTCAAAAACCGTCTGCTTTTTATGCTCGGAAAATGTAAAATGCCTTTTTGGTGCGACAAAAAGGAAAACTTCCTCTTGCAACATTGTTTTTCATGCCATGATGCACATGTATGCACAATATGGCCACATTATCACAAACTATGCCTTGATTCTAGCCATAACATTGGTCATTTGACTCAAGAAACCTTGAATGAGATAGGTCATTTTGTGAAGGTTTTTTGATACATAATCAATATACCAAGTTTGATATTTTTCCTTCTAACTATGTCACATAATATAACACCACGCGAAGGTTTCGCACTGTTTCGATCTTTTTTTAATTTGTTATCCCCGTTTTAAACTATCGTCAAACTTTGTCGAACAACGGGCATGAAGATTCTTAGCTCGGGGCCAAGCCTCGCTCAACTTGCATTGGATTTTTGATAAAATAGCATATTGTGAACCTAAAAATGATTTTTGTAAAAAATCATGAGCATCGTATCATGTACCTGTAGTTCATATCTGACCTACTTCCTACCGATTCGGCATGAATTTGTCTTTTTCACCAGAGGTGGACGGAAGGTTTGATCCCCTGTTGGTACATTGTCCATATAAGGTGGTCTAGTATTTTTGTAAAATGTGGTGGTAGTTTTTTGAATTAGCCATTTGGTGGTTGCTTCACAAAACCGTCCGTTTTTTATGCTCGGAAAATGGAAAATGCCTTTCTGGTGCGACAAAAAGGAAAACTTGGTCTTGCAACATTGTTTGCCATGCCATGATGCACATGTATGCACAATATGGCCACATTATCACAAACTATGCCTTGATTCTAGCCATACCATTGGTCATTTGACTCCAAGAAACCTTGAATGAGATAGGTCATTTTGTGAAGGTTTTTTTGATTCATAATCAATATACCAAGTTTGATATTTTTCCTTCTAACTATGTCACATAATATAACACCACGTGAAGTTTTCTCATTGTTTCGATCGTTTTTTAATTTTTTATCCCCGTTTTAAACTATCGTCAAACTTTGTCGAACAACGGGCATGAAGATTCTTAGCTCGGGGCCAAGCCTCGATCAACTTGCATTGGATTTTTTATAAAATAGCATATTGTGAACCTAAAAATGATTTTTGTAAAAAATCATGAGCATCGTATCATGTACCTATAGTTCATATCTGACCCACTTCCTACCGATTCGGCAGGAATTTGTCTTTTTCACCAGAGGTGGACGGAAAGGTTTCAGATCCCCCTGTTGGTACATTGTCCATATAAGGTGGTCTAGTATTTTTGTAAAATGTGGTGGTAGTTTTTTGAATTAGGCATTTGGTGGTTACTTCACAAAACCGTCTGTTTTTTATGCTCGGAAAATGGAAAATGCCTTTTTGGTGCGACAAAAAGGAAAACTTCCTCTTGCAACATTGTTTGCCATACCATGATGCACATGTATGCACAATATGGCCACATTATCACAAACTATGCCTTGATTCTAGCCATAACATTGGTCAATTGACCCGAAAGCCAAGAAACCTTGAATGAGATAGGTCATTTTGTGAAGTTTTTTTAGACATAATGAATATACCAAGTTTGATATTTTCCTTCTAACTATGTCACATAATATAACACCAAGTGAAGGTTTCGCATTGTTTCGATCGTTTTTTTAATTTTTTATCCCTGTTTTAAACTATCGTCAAACTTTGTCGAACAACGGGCATGTAGATTCTTTGCTCGGGGCCAAGCCTCGCTCAACTTGATTTGGATTTTTGATAAAATAACATATTGTGAACCTAAAAATGATTTTTGTAAAAAATCATGAGCATCGTATCATGTACCTGTAGTTCATATCTGACCCACTTCCTACCAATTCGGCAGGAATTTGTCTTTTTCACCAGAGGTGGACGGAAAGGTTTCAGATCCCCTGTTGGTACATTGTCCATGTAAGGTGGTCTAGTATTTTTGTAAAATGTGGTGGTAGTTTTTTGAATTAGCCATTTGGTGGTTGCTTCACAAAACCGTCCGTTTTTTATGCTCGGAAAATGGATAATGCCTTTTTGGTGCGACAAAAAGGAAAACTTGCTCTTACAACATTGTTTGCCATGCCATGATGCACATGTATGCACAATATGGCCACATTATCACAAACTATGCCTTCATTCTAGCCATACCATTGGTCATTTGACTCCAAGAAACCTTGAATGAGATAGGCCATTTTGTGAAGGTTTTTTTGATACATAATCAATATACCAAGTTTGATATTTTTCCTTCTAACTATGTCACATAATATAACAACACGTGAAGTTTTCTCATTGTTTCGATCGTTTTTTAAATTTTTATCCCCGTTTTAAACTATCGTCAAACTTTGTCGAACAACGGGCATGAAGATTCTTAGCTCGGGGCCAAGCCTCGATCAACTTGCATTGGATTTTTTATGAAATAGCATATTGTGAACCTAAAAATGATTTTTGTAAAAAATCATGAGCATCGTATCATGTACCTGTAGTTCATATCTGACCCACTTCCTACCGATTCGGCAGGAATTTGTCTTTTTCACCAGAGGTGGACGGAAAGGTTTCAGATCCCCCTGTTGGTACATTGTCCATATAAGGTGGTCTAGTATTTTTGTAAAATGTGGTGGTAGTTTTTTGAATTAGGCATTTGGTGGTTACTTCACAAAATCGTCTGTTTTTTATGCTCGGAAAATGGAAAATGCCTTTTTGGTGCGACAAAAAGGAAAACTTCCTCTCGCAACATTGTTTGCCATACCATGATGCACATGTATGCACAATATGGCCACATTATCACAAACTATGCCTTGATTCTAGCCATAACATTGGTCATTTGACCCGAAAGCCAAGAAACCTTGAATGAGATAGGTCATTTTGTGAAGTTTTTTTTAGACATAATCAATATACCAAGTTTGATATTTTCCTTCTAACTATGTCACATAATATAACACCAATTGAAGGTTTCGCATTGTTTCGATCGTTTTTTAATTTTTTATCCCTGTTTTAAACTATCGTCAAACTTTGTCGAACAACGGGCATGAAGATTCTTTGCTCGGGGCCAAGCCTCGCTCAACTTGATTTGGATTTTTGATAAAATAGCATATTGTGAACCTAAAAATGATTTTTGTAAAAAATCATGAGCATCGTATCATGTACCTATAGTTCATATCTGACCCACTTCCTACCGATTCGGCAGGAATTTGTCTTTTTCACCAGAGGTGGACGGAAAGGTTTCAGATCCCCTCTTGGTACATTGTCCATGTAAGGTGGTCTAGTATTTTTGTAAAATGTGGTGGTAGTTTTTTAAATTAGCCATTTGGTGGTTGCTTCACAAAACCGTCCGTTTTTTATTATCGGAAAATAGAAAATGCCTTTTTGGTGCGACAAAAAGGAAAACTTCCTCTTGAAACATTGTTTGCCATGCCATGATGCACATGTATGCACAATATGGCCACATTATCACAAACTATGCCTTGATTCTAGCCATAACATTGGTCATTTGACCCGAAAGCCAAGAAACCTCGAATGAGATAGGACATTTTGTGAAGGTTTTTTTGAGACATAATCAATATACCAAGTTTGATATTTTTTCTTCTAACTATGTCACATAATATATCACCACGCGAAGGTTTCGCATTGTTTCGATCGTTTTTTAATTTTTTATCCCCGTTTTAAACTATCGTTAAACTTTGTCGAATAACGGGCATGAAGATTCTAAGCACGGGGCAAGCCTCGCTCAACTTGCATTGTATTTTTTATAAAATAGGATATTGTGAACCTAAAAATGATTTTTGTAAAAAATCATGAGCATCGTATCATGTACCTGTAAATCATATCTGACCCACTTCCTACCGATTCGGCAGGAATTTGTCTTTTTCACTAGAGGTGGACGGAAAGGTTTCAGATCCCCCTGTTGGTACATTGTCCATATAAGGTGGTCTAGTATTTTTGTAAAATGTGGTGGTAGTTTTTTGAATTAACTATTTGGTGGTTGCTTCACAGAACCGTCCGTTTTTTATGCTTGGAAAATCGAAAATGCCTTTTTGGTGCGACAAAAAGGAAAACTTCCTCTTGCAACATTGTTTGCCATGCCATGATGCACATGTATGCATAATATGGCCACATTATCACAAACTATGCCTTGATTCTATCCATAACATTGGTCATTTGACCCGAAAGCCAAGAAACCTCGAATGAGATAGGTCATTTTGTGAAGGTTTTTTGAGACATAATCAATATACCAAGTTTGATATTTTTCCTTCTAACTATGTCACATAATATAACACCACGCGAAGGTTTCGCATTGTTTCGATCGTTTTTTAATTTTTTTTATCCCCGTTTCAAACTATCATCAAACTTTGTCGACAAACGGGCATGAAGATTCTTAGCTTGGGGCCAAGCCTCGCTCAACTTGCATTAGGTTTTTGATAAAATAGCATATTGTGAACCTAAAATGATTTTTGTAAAAAATCATGAGCATCGTATCATGTACCTGTAGTTCATATCTGACCCACTTCCTACCGATTCGGCAGGAATTTGTCTTTTTCACCAGAGGTGGACGGTAAGGTTTCAGATCCCCCTGTTGGTTCATTGTCCACATAAGGTGGTCTAGTATTTTTGTAAAATGTGGTGGTAGTTTTTTGAATTAGCCATTTGGTTGTTGCTTCACAAAACCGTCCGTTTTTTATGCTTGGAAAATGGAAAATGCCTTTTTGGTATGACAAAAAGGAAAACTTCCTCTTGCAACATTGTTTGCCATGCCATGATGCACATGTATGCCCAATATGGCCACATTATCACAAACTATGCCTTGATTCTAGCCATAACATTGGTCATTTAACCCGAAAGCCAAGAAACCTCGAATGAGATAGGTCATTTTGTGAAGGTTTTTTGAGACATAATCAATATACCAAGTTTGATATTTTTCCTTCTAACTATGTCACATAATATAACACCACTTGAAGGTTTCACATTGTTTCGATCGTTTTTTACTTTTTTATCCCCGTTTTAAACTGTCATCAAACTTTGTCGAACAACGGGCATGAAGATTCTTAGCTTGGGGCCAAGCCTCGCTCAACTTTCATTAGGTTTTTGATAAAATAGCATATTGTGAACCTAAAATGATTTTTTGTAAAAAATCATGAGCATCGTATCATGTACCTGTAGTTCATATCTGACCCACTTCCTACCGATTTGGCAGGAATTTGTCTTTTTCACCAGAGGTGGACGAAAAGGTTTCAGATCCCCCTGTTGGTACATTGTCCACATAAGGTGGTCTAGTATTTTTGTAAAATGTGGTGGTAGTTTTTTGAATTAGCCATTTGGTGATTGCTTTTTTTAGGGTAGAACAGTAGGGCAAAAAACCCCACTGCAACTTTTATAGATTATAGAGAGTTACAAAAGAATATTTACAAACATATTCCACCTCAAAAAAGAGGGATAACATGCTAATCAACTATCTCCTGTCTAAATTTGTTTCAATCCAAATCTTAAGGCCCTGATAATACTTCTACTTAATTCTATAAAGGACCCATCTTAATTCCTGGGCTACAATAGCCTTCCAGGTCTCTATCGACGCATGCTGATTGTTGAAAATTTCATTATTTCTGCAAATCCAGATGCTCCAAGTTCCAAGAATCAGAATTTCCATTGCAAAAGGGACCTTGAGGTCTTTTTTAATACTGGCTAAAACTTCAAAGATGCTTTGATCCGAATTGACCTGTGAAATTTCAGCCCAGCAGGCTCTTGCAAAGGGTCATTCCCAAAACAAATGTAAACTTGTTTCTTCACTATTGCAGCCTTGAAAGACACAATCATAAGATGCTAGAGAAAAACATTTCCTTTTCAGAAGATTTCTTGTGTTGAGTCTATCAAGCAGTAAGAGCCAGAAGAAGAATTTATGCTTTTGTTGACAAGAAGATTTCCATATCCATGAGAAATGTGGCTGAACCGGTTGGTAACCGATTAAAGAGCAGTAAGCCTTTTTGACCGAAAAATACTACCCCAAATGTAAGACCAACAATCAGATTCCCCTTCCCTGCCAGAATTGAGAATTTGTTCAAGACTTTGATATTCCTGATAAGCTTGTTGGGACAAAGGAAGGTAAAAGAGATCCTGAGTATTTGCAGTATGCAGGAACTCACTGACAGAGATGTGAGGGTTTTTTTGCATATGAAAGGAGGTGAGGAAGCTTATGTTGGAGGCAACTATCATTCCACATATCAGTCCAGAATAGTGTGGATTTCCCATTTCCAACCAAGCACTTTGCAAGTCCTAATTCTTCCACCAAAAGGATCCCTCAAGACTTCTTCCAGGTAGCTTATCATTACAATAGTAAGTATTCCATATCAAGTGAACCCAAGGAATATCCTTATGATTATAAAACTTATCCAAATTCTTCAAAAGAAGAGTAGAATTTTGAACATTAAGATCAAGAACTCCCAATCCTCCCTGGTTTTTGGGTCTACAAACTTTCTTCCATGCTACAAGAGCAGTACCTCTAGCTTGAACATCAGAAGTTTTCTTTCTCCACAAGCATTTCCTCATATATTTAATCATCTGCTCCTTGATAGTGACAGGGAGATCAAAACAACTCATGTAATATATGGGTAGGGAAGATAACACAGATTTAACTAACTGCAATTTCCCCCCATAATTCAGAAAGTCAGCTATTCCACACAACCTTCTTTCAACTCTCTGAACAATAGGCAAGAAGTGTTCCACAGCAGGTTTATTCAAGCTCAGGGGCAAACCAAGATAGGTAAAAGGCAAGGAACCAGTGAGGAAAGAAAGGGTATTGGCAAAATGCCCAAGCCTTTTAGAATCCATATTAATTGGCATCATGCTGCTCTTAGAATAATTGACTTTGAGTCCAGTGGAAAGAGCAAAAGTATGAAGGATTACCTTAAGACACAAGAGTTGCTCAGAATCAGCCTTAAGGATTACTAAAGTGTCATCTGCATACTGAACCACAGGGAAGTCAGGACAGAATACATTCTCAGTGGGCAAAGAAAGAAGACCCAGGTTCATTGCCTTATTGAGGATACTTTGAAGGAGACCAACAGCCAGAACAAACAATAAAGGATACAAAGCATCTCCTTTCCTGACACCCCTTCTATAGTAAAAATTTTTCCCAGGCACACCATTTAAAAGAACAGAGGAAGAAGCAGACCCAAAGATCATCTGAATCCAGGAAATCCATTTAACTCCAAAACCTTTGGCCTTAAGGATATTGATGATTGCAGAATGCTCAATTCTGTCAAAAGCCTTCTCAAAAAACAACTTAAGAATTAAAATTTCCTCCTTTGACTTGTGGCATTGATCAAGAAATTCAAATGCCCAACCTAAACAGTCTTGGATAGATCTTTGCTTGAGGAAACCATATTGATTCTTGTGAACAAGTTTAAGAATGACTTTTTGCAGTCTATTAGCTAGAATCTTGGTGATAATATTAAGGACACTGTTTAGCAAAGGAATAGTCCTAAAATCAGCAGGAGTCAAAGGAGCAGCAATTTTTGGAATGAGGGTGATAAAAGAAGAATTAATGCTTTCCAAAGAGGCATTCCCTTCATAGAACTCAACAAGTAAATGCTTTACATCATCCTTGATAACAGGCCAGCAAAGCTTCATGAATTCTTATTAAAACCATCAGGGCCAGGGGACTTATCATTAGGCAGATTTGTGATGACTTCATCAATCTCCTCATCAGAGAAAGGATTTTCCAAAGCCTCCCTTTCCTCCTGGCTTAAGCAGTCACCAGCCAAGTCATTAAGATTGAAATGCATTTGAGGCTTATCAGAAGAGCCCATTCTATTTCTAAAGGCATTCCAAAGAAGATTTGCTTTTCCATCATGATCATAGACCTCAAGATCAGAATCATCCTTAAGCATGGAAATGTAATTATGTCTAAAACTTATGGTAGCTCTGGAGTGAAAGAATTTGGTGTTCTCATCCCCCAGCTTAACCCAATTAATTTTCCCTCTCTGTTTCCAATAAGTATTCTGGTTTTGTAAAAGAGAAATAATAAGATCTTTCAGGAGATCCCTAAGATTCCACTCATGAACATTAAGATTTCTCATTTGCTCCATGATATCAAGCAAGTCAATAGTGGCATTAACATTACATATTTGTGCCTTTAGGCAAGGTAACTGTTTGGCCCAAAGCTTCAGCCCACTTCTCACATTTTTGAATTTAGCATTTTTTTGCAGGATCCAGAAAACCCACAGGAATGTTCCATGCATTTTGAACAATAGCTTTAAACTCCTTATGATGTAACCAATGGTTTTCAAATCTGAACACCTGAGCTTTTGGAATCATTGTGCCAATGGTAATGACACAGGGAAGGTGATCAGAAGTGGGCTTAGAAAGAGGGGCAACAAAAGTTGAGGGAAAACTCGAGTCCGCATGTAAGTAAAAAACCAATCCAATGTTTCCAAGAGGGGATCCTTCTGCACGTTACTCCAAGTGAACTTTCTACCCTTAAGTGGTAATTCAATGATACCCAAATTATTAATGGCTTCATTAAAGAGAAGCATACCATTCACATCTCCACCCAATTTGTTTCTATCAGAAGGCTGTCTACAGAAGTTAAAATCACCCACAATAAGCCAATCCACATCATCAGGCATATCAATATTGCCAAACCAGTCTAAAAATTCAGACTTTTTTTTAGGTAAACATGGTCCATAAATGTTGGAGAGGATCCAGGATTTATTGGACAAGAGAGATGTCAAGGTAATGGAGATAGAAAACTCATTGAGGAAAGAGAGCTGTCCAGAAAACAGGGAGCCATTCCAAATGGTGATCGAACCTCCAGATGCACCTCTGGAGGGAAGAAATTCAAAGTTGGTAAATTTAGAGGGGCAGAATTTTTTAATGTAGGAGCTATCAAAATCCTCACGCTTAGTTTCTTGGAGACAGATAATGTCACAGCCAGACTCCTCTATTTTGCTTCTGAGAGCAATCCATTTTTTTTCAGAATTGATTCCCCTGATATTCCAATTCAGGATCTTCCAAGTTCTTTTGTTATTCATTAAGAAACCAGGAGCAAGTATAGGTGTGGGGTGATATAAATAATGTAATCACCCAGAAGAGGAAACAGCAAATACAGAGACAAAATCTCAACCAATTTAGAGTACCACAGAGTTGATCCACAACAAGTACCCTCCACATTGCAATATCACAATCACAGAACACATAACAGGGAGTCAAGAAGACTCCAGCAAAAGATTTAGTTTGATACATTAACACACTTAAGAAGAGGTCTTCTTCTTGGCTTGTCACAGTACCAAAGAGCCCTGTGCTTCTTCTTGCCACCAATGCCCAAGCTGGAAGGGGGTCCTCCTTTAATGCTGCCTTTTGTAGGAGCCTTAATAGCCACATCATTGGCCTTCCCTTTCTTGAGTAACCTCTTCTCCAGGTCCCCATCTTTTACCTTGCAGAATGAAGCAGCAAGATTCTTAACCACTTTGGAATTCAGGCAAGGAGGAGCAGCATTACAAATCAGGCAATCAATAATTTGACAATTTAAGTGACTTTTAAAACCCCCATTTAGCTCAACAATTCTAGGACTTCTTCTCACCTCAGATTCCACAAGAGGTTCCTTGCCCTTTCTCTTTCTAGCAGGGGTAGAGGGGGAACCTGAAGATTTATTGACTTCAATACCCAGGCAAGAAGGAGCCATCTGGGAAAAATTTTCATTAGGAATGATGAAAGATATAGAACTTTCTTCAGCAATAGGTTCCTTAATAATTTCCCATAAAGGAGAAGAAAACCCTTGACCCAATTGAACTTCTCAGGAGTAGCAAGCATGAGAGTAATGAAGTTAAACCAACTTACAGGAATATCACATTTAAGAGAACCCTTAGAAGAAGAATCCTTCTGAATATGGGGAGCAAAATAATTCTCCCAGAGCTCCAAGCCTTGTTGGGAAAATCCCTGCTTGGCAATATGCACATCAGGAATGGAAATAAATGTTCTCACCATCCCAACCTGAAGGTGAGCCTCATTTGGGGAAAGAAGGTGCTGATCCTCCAGCATCCAATCATCATTCTCAGGGGACACAGTACTTGAGTCCATGGGACTTCCTGTCTTCTCCTCAGCATCAGAATTAGCCTCCTCCTCATCAGCCAGATAGTTTTGAAAAATATTTTGCAGGCCTTCCCCAATGCCAACCCCAGGAGGTGCAACTGCTACACCAAGCTCCTCCACAGCCTCAGGCTCATTAACAGATTCATCATCATCAGACTCCCGCCTTGAACAATGACACCAGAACTCCACTGTTCACATCCCGAGGTGGCGACTGATTGTCACAGTGCATGTCTTCTCCAGAGCAATGACAGGGCCTTGAACAGAGAAGCAGAGCCTCCGGGGCCCCAACCATTAGCATTCCCACCATTAGGAGCAGGGTCCTGACAGAGCCATCCATCGACCCAATCACCCCTGTGAGCTGGGGGAGGGTGGCACTGAGGCCCAAAGACTGGACCTTGTGCAGGAACAGGGTGTGGGTCCACATTGTCATCTGGCAGTGGGTCCTCCTCGGGTGGGCCCCCTCCAAGCAAGTGACTCAAGAACTTCATGAAAAAGTCCAAGACTCTGTCTCCACGTGTCTCCTATGGTAAATCGCACTCTTGGGGATGTCAACCAAATCACGCATTTTAGCTATAATCTTTCCCTTATGATCGTGTCCCTCTCCCAGGAAAACTTTTCCAATGTCCGCAAAGATAGCATTCAGATCCTCCGTATGCCCTGGTCAAGGGAGGCCCTACCAAAGATCACCAAAGACTCAGTCCCACGCCATTATCACCCTCATTGTGCTTAACGAAGAAACATGCACATCTTGAAACAAGATGTCGGGCTCGCCAATGAGACGTCACGGTCATCGACATGGTGGAACTGCACATATGCAGACCCTAAGGGACAATCCTGGATGTCTCTGAAGTGCACTCCAACCTCATTGTTGAAGAAATCAACTAAGACACCATGAATATTCAAGAACGGAACCGGACTAGGAGGGAGGGGAAAAAGGTTAGCAATAGCATACTGTTCATGTGCTCGTGACCTCGAGGCACCACCACCCTTTAACACGATTCCGTACCACTTGCATAATCTGGAAGCCATTCGGCAGAAAGGCGCAGGATCAATCGTAATGTTCGCCATTGTGACGCCCTTCACGCTGACGAGCAGAGGGAATGGGGTTTCAGGCAAGGAGTTGAGGAGACAGGGGGAGTGGTAGTTGTTTTTCGCAACGAAGTGGTGAACTCGTGAAAACTGCCGTGAATGACGGTCCGGGAATGAGAAACCACCTGGGCCTTGAACCATCCCTCATACGATTTTTCGGGCCAATTGCAATTAGGGAAAGAGGGAAATTTCAGAAAAGGAAGGAGCCTGAATTTAAAAGCAGCGATTAGCGCCCCCCCCCCAGACCTGACCGGCGTTACCATCGACTTAAAACCCTCATCAGTGAGCACCTGAGCATAGGATCTGCCATGATGACCTGATTTAAACTCCCCATTAAAACGATGCTCAATCACAGGCGAAGGACCCTCAGGTGACATAGGAAATTTGAGTCTTTGAAAAACCGAGCCACCTTTACTGGGAGGCTTTAAAGAAGGAGATTTTTTTGCACTTTCTTTTTTGTACGTGACAACTTTCCATTCCTTAGCAGATTCCTTGTAGAATTCCCTTTCTTCATGAATCCAGTTCGGGCCCCCATTACCCCAAAGGTTGACATGAATCACAAAATAATGACATGAAAACTTGGAGATATTGTAAATCTCAAATCCCACTGCCCGAGAAGCAACCGAGAAGCCAAAAGTTCTATCTTGCAAAAGCTTCACCTTGAATTTAGAAGCGTTACCACCAAAACAGGGTTGAAGAGCAAGACTAACAGTATGAAAGTACAACTTAAAATTTGCCCTTCCAAATGAACAGACCAGATAAAATGGTCTCTTCCTGAACCCACCAAGGAAATTAACTTGATGCCTGAATTTATCAAAAATCCTCTTCTCAAAATCATGCCCTAAAGAAAAATCCAGGGCAGGTCGACACGAAGCAACATCTTTAGAAGCAATCTCTTTGGAAGCACATCCTGAGGAGAGATTTTCCGATAAATCCAGAGATCTAGGCACCAACTTCTCAGTATTGGTGGAAATTATTTTAACCAAAGGGCTTGGTAAAATTTGAGAACCAATCACTACCCTCTTCACCTGAAGATCAATAGAGATACCAGAAGCCACCACCTCACCATGAACCAAGTATCTAGCATCGATCACAACCTCATTATGATTGAGAAGAACAAGCCTTTTAGAACTAGGAAAAAGCATGAGAAAACCTTTAGAAGGCTCAAGATCATCAGCTGGCAAAGAGGAGCAAAGGGCATGCCATTTCAGACCAGTGTCTTCATCCGATCTAGTGATGGTAGGAGATCTACCAAGAAATCCAGATGAAGGATCCAAAGAATCATTAACACGAGAGAGATGAGAGGGAAACCTCAAAACAGATCCAACAGAGATCTTCTCCCCATTTTCCAAACATCGTCCCTCAAGAGGAGAGCCTTTAGCATTGAGAAAAACCAGCCAAGAATCAGCCGAGACAACGAGAGAGCCTTCCAGAAACTTACCACCCGTGGTCACACCAGAGTAGGTGACCTTCCAGCAACCTCCAGAGGAATCCATACAGAGCCTATGCCGGCAAGGCGCCGGCGAGAGCCGGAGGCCGACCCACGGTCACCTCAGGGGAGCCCCATGCCTCGGAAATCGTGCGGGTCTCAATTTTTTTCTGTTTTTGGCTCATCCGTTTTTGGTGATTGCTTTACAGAACCGTCCGTTTTTTATGCTCGGAAAATGGAAAATGCCTTTTTGGTACGACAAAAAGGAAAATTCCTATTGCAACATTGTTTGCCATGCCATGATGCACATGTATGCCCCACATTATCACAAACTATGCCTTTATTCTAGCCATAACATTGGTCATTTGACCCGAAAGCCAAGAAACCTCGAATGAGATAGATCATTTTGTGAAGGTTTTTTTTGAGACATAATCAATATACCAAGTTTGATATTTTTCCTTCTACCTATGTCACATAATATAACACCACGCGAAGGTTTCGCATTGTTTCGATCGTTTTTTAATTTTTTATCCCCGTTTTAAACTATCGTCAAACTTTGTCGAACAACGGGCATGAAGATTCTTAGCTCGGGGCCAAGCCTCACTCAACTTGCATTGGATTTTTGATAAAATAGCATATTGTGAACGTAAAAATGATTTTTCTAAAAAATCATGAGAATCGTATCATGTACCTGTAGTTCATATTCGACCACTTCCACGATTCTACAGAATTTGTATTTTTCACCAGAGGTGGACGAAAAGGTTTCAGATCCCCCTGTTGGTACATTGTCCATATAAGGTTGTCTAGTATTTTTGTAAAATGTGGTGGTAGTTTTTTGAATTAGCCATTTGGTGGTTGCTTACAAAATCGTCAGTTTTTATGCTCGGAAAATGGAAAATGCCTTTTTGGTACGACAAAAAGGAAAACTTCCTCTTGCAACATTGTTTGCCATGCCATGATGCACATGTATGCACAATATGGCCACATTATCACAAACTATGCCTTGATTCTAGCCATAACATTGGTCATTTGACCCGAAAGCCAAGAAACCTCGAATGAGATAGGTCATTTTGTGAAGGTTTTTTTGAGACATAATCAATATACCAAGTTTGATATTTTTCCTTCTAACTATGTCACATAATATAACACCACGCGAAGGTTTCGCATTGTTTCGATCATTTTTTACTTTTTTATCCCCGTTTTAAACTGTCATCAAACTTTGTCGAACAACGGGCATGAAGATTCTTAGCTTGGGGCCAAGCCTCGCTCAACTTGCATTAGGTTTTTGATAAAATAGCATATTGTGTACCTAAAATGATTTTTTGTAAAAAATCATGATCATCGTATCATGTACCTGTAGTTCATATCTGGCCCACTTCCTACCGATTCGGCAGGAATTTGTCTTTTTCACCAGAGGTGGACGGAAAGGTTTCAGATCCCCCTGTTGGTAAATTGTCCACATAAGGTGGTCTAGTATTTTTGTAAAATGTGGTGGTAGTTTTTTGAATTAGCCATTTGGTGGCTGCTTTACAGAACCTTCCGTTTTTATGCTCGGAAAATGGAAAATGCCTTTTTGGTACGACAAAAAGGAAAATTCCTATTGCAACATTGTTTTCCATGCCATGATGCACATGAATTCCCCACATTATCACAAACTATGCCTTGATTCTAGCCATAACATTGGTCATTTGACCTGAAAGCCAAGAAACCTCGAATGAGATAGATCATTTTGTGAAGGTTTTTTTTGAGACATAATCAATATACCAAGTTTGATATTTTTTCTTCTACCTATGTCACATAATATAACACCACGCGAAGGTTTCGCATTGTTTCGATCGTTTTTTAATTTTTTTATCCCCGTTTTAAACTATCGTCAAACTTTGTCGAACAACGGGCATGAAGATTCTTAGCTCGGGGCCAAGCCTCGCTCAACTTGCATTGGATTTTTGATAAAATAGTATATTGTGAACGTAAAAATGATTTTTGTAAAAAATCATGAGCATCGTATCATGTACCTGTAGTTCATATCTGACCCACTTCCTGCCGATTCGGCAGGAATTTGTCTTTTTCACCAGAGGTGGACGAAAAGGTTTCAGATCCCCCTGTTGGTACATTGTCCATATAAGGTGGTCTAGTATTTTTGTAAAATGTGGTGGTAGTTTTTTTAATTAGCCATTTGGTGGTTGCTTACAAAATCGTCAGTTTTTATGCTCGGAAAATGGAAAATGCCTTTTTGGTACGACAAAAAGGAAAACTTCCTATTGCAACATTGTTTGCCATGCCATGATGCACATGTATGCACAATATGGCCACATTATCACAAACTATGCCTTGATTCTAGCCATAACATTGGTCATTTGACCCAAAAGCCAAGAAACCTCGAATGAGATAGGTCATTTTGTGAAGGTTTTTTTGAGACATAATCAATATACCAAGTTTGATATTTTTCCTTCTAACTATGTCACATGATATAACACCACGCGAAGGTTTCGCCTTGTTTCGATCGTTTTTTAATTTTTTATCCTCGTTTTAAACTATTGTCAAACTTTGTTGAACAACGGGCATGAAGATTCTTAGCTCGGGGCCAAGCCTCGCTCAACTTGCATTGGATTTTTGATAAAATAGCATGTTGTGAACCTAAAAATGATTTTTGTAAAAAATCATGAGCATCGTATCATGTACCTGTAGTTCATATCTGACCCACTTCCTACCGATTCGGCAGGAATTTGTCTTTTTCACCAGAGGTGGATGGAAAGGTTTCAGATCCCCCTGTTGGTACATTGTCCATATAAGATGGTCTAGTATTTTTGTAAAATGTGGTGGTAGTTTTTTGAATTAGCCATTTGGTGGTTGCTTCACAAAACCGTCCATTTTTTATGCTCGGAAAATGGAAAATGCCTTCTTGGTGTGACAAAAAGGAAAACTTCCTCTTGCAACATTGTTTGCCATACCAAGTTTCATATTTTTATTATGATAGAACTGGAATTAAAGTACATAATGCAACTAACAGTAAGTTACATAAAGCACGACTGAAAATTAAGATACATAAAAGAACTGAAAATTAAGATACATGTCTGTCTTGTCCTCCACTCCCACGATGTTTCTTTTCCCTGAAAGAACTATGTGACGCTTTGGCTCATCGTGTGATGTATCTGTTTTCTTATTTTTTTTATTTTTTTTGGTTTGGTAGACACGTCCTTCACATAGAAAACCTGAGCCACATCATTGGCTAAGACGAATGGCTCGTCTATGTTCTTGTCTACCTTCATAAGATTGTTGAGATCTGCTGTTGTCATTCCGTACTTCTTGTCTACCTCAACCCCTCCTTCTGTTAGCTTGACCCATTTGCATCGAAACAAGGGAACCTTAAAATTAGTTCCATAGTCAAGTTCCCATATCTCCTCTATGAACCCATAATACGTGGTCTTTTGCCCATTTTCTTCTGCTGCATCGAAGCGGACACCACTGTTTTGGTTGGTGCTCTTTTTATTTTGGCCTATCGTGTAAAATGTATTCCCATTTATCTCGTACCCTTGCAAAGTACATACGGTCGAATATGGTGTCTTGGCCAACAAGTACAGCCCATCCCCAACAGTGGTGTTATTTGTGAGAAGTCTTTGCAGCCAGCCGCCAGAACTCGCCATGTGTTCACTTATAATCCATCCATCAGACTGCCCCGGGTGTTTGAGGTGTATTAAATTCTTGTGTTCATTGATATACGGGGCAACCAAGATAGATCTCTGTAAAACCATGTAGTGTGCTTGATTGAGAGAATGCCCATCCCTACATATCATTTCTTTACATCCTAGGGTGCCTTTTCCACGCAGTGTCCACTCATGTCGTGATTATGGAACACCAATCGCCTTAAGGTCAGGAATAAAATCAATAGAGAACTCAATGACCTCCTCTATTACATAGCCCTTGGAGATGCTTCCTTCTGGCCTAGCACGGTTATGAACATATTTCTTTAAGACTCCCATGTACCTCTCAAAGGGGAACATATTGTGTAGAACCAGGAGATGCGTCATAATATTGAAGAAGGATGGTGGGAACACCAACTCAAAGCTAACAAGACATTGGGCCACATCTGTCTGTAACCCTGGTAGGCTTTCTGGATCGATTACCTTCTGAGATATTGCATTGAGGAATGCACATAGCTTCACAATGGGTACTCAAACATTTTCAGGTAGACGCCCCCTCAATGCAATCGGAAGCAATGGTGTCATAATCAGGTGGCAGTCATGAGACTTCAGGTTTTGGATTTTTTTTCTCTGCCATATTTATTATTCCCTTTATATTCGACGAGAAGCCAGACGGGACCTTGATACTTCTCAGGCATTCAAAAAAGATTTCCTTCTCTGCCTTGGTATGAGCGTAGCTGGAAGGAGTTAAGTGGCATCGTTTACCCTTCTCGTTCTCAGGATGCATAGGCTCTTCAGGGTCTTTCAGACATTGCTGGTCCTGCCATGCTTCCGGTGTATCTTTTTTCTTCCCATACACTCCTAGGAAGCCTAGCAGGTTCATGCAAACATTCTTCGTCATGTGTATCACGTCGATTGAAGAGCGGACCTCTAATACTTTCCAATAGGGTAGGTCCAAAAATATAGATTTCTTCTTCCACATGGGCGCGTGTCCGGCATCGTCATTCAGAACAGATAGACTGCCAGGACCTTTTCCAAAGATTACTTCTAGGTCCTTGACCATACCAAATACCTCCTCACCTGTACGGAGGACAGGCTTCCTCCGGGGTTCTGCCAGATGTTTGAAATGCTTGTCTTTCTTTCTTACTGGATGCAGGTTCAGAAGAAATCGACGATACCCTAGGTACACAACCTTCTTACATTTATCCAAATATACACTTTCAGTCTCATCTAAACAGTGTGTGCATGCATTGTATCCCTTGTTTGTCTGCCCTGAAATGTTACTAAGAGCAGGCCAATCATTGATGGTTATGAAAAGCAATGCTCATAGGTCAAATGGCTCCTCTTTGTGCTCATCCCACATACGTACACCTAGTTTGGCCCACAGCTGTAAACGTTCTTTAACTAATGTCCTTAGGTACACATCAATGTCATTTCCGGGTTGCCTCGGGCCTTGGATGAGCACTGGCATCATAATGAACTTCCTCTTCATGCACAACTAAGGAGGAAGGTTATAGATACATAGAGTCACAGGCCAGGTGCTATGACTGCAGCACGTGCGAAACGTATTCATGCCATCTGTACTTAGACCAAACCTTAAGTTCCTTGCGTCACGTGCGAAGTCCGGGTACTCTCGCTCGTATTTTCTCCACTGTGACCCATCAGCGGGGTGTCTCAACATCGCGTCTTTCTTACGGTCTTCCATGTGCCATCGCAACAACTTGGCATGCTCTTTATTTCTGAAGAGACGTTTTAACCATGGTATTATAGGAGCATACCACATAACCTTGGCAGGAACCTTCTTCCTAGGGGCCTCGCCCTCAACATCGTCGATCGCCTCGTCTGCGATCTTATACAGAGTGCGGTGCATACCGGGCATGCATCCAAATTCGTATTTCTCACCGCGGTACACGATGCGATCATTAATGCATGCATGTGTCTTACGCACGTCTAATCCTAGAGGCGATAACCTTCTTTGCTTGGTATGTACCGGGCAACTCATTATTTCTTGGAAGAAGATTCTTCATTTTACCAACAACTTTGAAAATGCTATCGGTCAACACACCATTCTCTGCCTTCCATTGCAGCAAATCCAGTGTGGTACCTAGCTTTTTGTGGCCATCTTCGCAAGTTGGGTACAACAATGTTTTGTGATCCTTTAACATCTGCTCCAGCTTCTCATTATCCTTTTCAGTTTCACATTCTTCCTTTGCATCAGTAATGGCCCGACCAAGATCGTCATCAGCGGGCCCATCTGCTGCCTCTTGATCTTCATTATCTACCCCCGTTGCAGTATCATCATATTCAGGATAAATATTATGATAGTTGTCATCATCCTCTTCTTCTTTGTTGTCTTCCATCACAACCCCTTTTTCTCCGTGCTTGGTCCAACAATTATAGCTGGGCATGAAACCGGATCGAATCAGGTGGGCATGAATGGTTCTGGTATTTGAGTAGTCTTTCTTGTTCTGACAATGAACAAACGGACAACACATAAAACCATTGTGACCACGGTTTGCATTAGCCACAAAGATGAAATTTTGGAGGCCCGTAATGTACTCGGAAGTGCGTCGGTCACCTTACATCCATTGCAGGTTCATCTACATTAATATATAGTATATATATAAAATTAATAGGGAGATGACCATTTATATATAGTAGATCAATGACACATGAAAGGATAGTTGCCGACCTCGAACGAGAAGGAAAGAGCAATGAGAAAACTTATTTTGAACTCTCGGGCATTTCACCGAACACCTCTTGTGCATAGGGAAAAAACACAAACTATTACACCTCACACCCTCTTGCTAGGCTCCAAAATGAGAGAGTGAAAAAATGGAAGAGAGGGGTGTGGGCTGCGGTGTGTTATATAGCCCCCCTTTAAGACCGGTTCAAGCCACGAACCGGTGTTAAAGGGGGTGCTGCGCGGGCCACTGGTGCAAGGCGTTTAACACAGGTTAATGCCACTAACCGGTGTTAAAGGGGGGCTCCTTTTTGCTGCACGGGCCACGCTGGTACGCCCCCCCCTTTAACACCGGTTCGTAGAAGAACCGCTGTTAAAGCCCATTTCCAGGCTCAACCAAAGGCCTCATTTCCACTAGTGTGCCCCTAGCCAACCGTTCTCACTGGATGTACGAGTGCATGGGCAAGGACGATGCAACCAAGTCCTGCACCGCCGACTAGAGCACTGATGATTATGCCCTCGCGTTGAGGAAGATTACTGACACCGAATACCTCGACCCGAAGGACGGGATTCCCCCATACACCATGTAGCGCAAGGAGCCATCGTTAAATCTTCCTTTCTTTGTCTATTTCACAGTCGCAGCTAACTAATAATGTATTGTTTGGGCAGCTGTTCCAAGTGGTGGAAGGTTGGCTTCCTCCCGCTGATGACGAAAGCTCGAACGAGTCCGCCAAGGACGAGAGAGAGTTCTCCTCCGACAAGGAGAATGTCGGAGGCGATGATGACAACGATGATGATGATGATGACGATGAGGCCGTGGAGGTCGGCGCACCCGCTGTTCAGAAAACCTGCGGGCAACGGGAGCGCGAGTTCGTGGAAAGCAAGAGCCTCGAAGCTCACAAAAGGGGCAAAGACGAAGCCCTCGAACATTCTTCACGGCGAGTGGCTACGCCGTTGAAGGAGAAGTCGCCGAACAAGAATAATGCGCCCAAGGAAGTATCGCTGCCTCGATCCGTGACTAGCTCCGAGGCGACCAGCACGGCTGATGAGGTCGGGGCCAGGGCGTCGGTGAAGGCGAGTGAAGCGGCAAGTGCGGCCGTGGTGGAAGGCGAGGTTCCATTGGCGTCGCTTCTGCCACCATGCTCAGCAGTCACCAGGCTTGGGGTGATCCACCCGGGCGTCGCCATCAAGGTTGGTACCCGCATCGACCGAAGGGGAGCTTCCTGCCGCGGCCTCGTCCTCGAAGAAGGCCTCCGTGTAGTGGGCTTCAACCCTGCTCGAGACGGGCATCCGCCGAAGGGGGCCTAGAATTGGAGAAGCCGACGCATATCCGCACCGGCCTGCGCTTCATCCCAGTCGCCAGGTAACTTCCTTGATGTATTCTCTTGATCTACTGGGTTGCATTTGTCAGGCAATCTCGCTGATGACTTATTTTTCTAGGACTAGCATAAAAAAGATCGGTCACCACTCGGTGGCCAAAGTTCTAGTAGACGTTGTAGGGGCGGAAGCTGATCCCTCAAAGAAGAGGAAGGGCGATGACGCCGAGGCTCCCACCGAGGGCGCTAAGAAGATTCTGGGCGACGAGGTCGTCACGATCTCAGACGAGCCGGTCGGCGCCCCAAGTGGATCTCCTGCTGGACCGGATGCGATCGTGGAGGTCGTTGTGGATGCGGGGTCGCAGTAGATAGACCCTGCGGCGCTGGCTGGGGCGGTGGGCCCTTCGATGAGTGCTACGGGGGCGGTAGTGGCGACCTTCCCTCGCTTTATGGTCAGGGCCTGTACTGCGAGTGTCTCGGCGCAGTCGGCCTAAGCGCCCGAGGTTTTGGGCTCGGAAGTCGAGCAACGTCGCGTGCGCACGCTCTTGTTCTCCCGTCGGTGGATGCGGTCGAGTTGCACAGCATGCTGGGTGCGGCTATTCAGGTATGTCCAGTCCCCGAGGATCTGGTCGCTGAATTTCAGCAGGTAGATTCTTATTGTTTTCTTTGATGTCCAGTCCCAGAGTGGCTAGTCGCTGAATTTCAGTGGCTAGGCACTTAGGAATTTGTTTCAATCTCTAGTCCCCGAGTGGCTAGTCACTGAATTTCAGCGGCTAGGCACTTAGTATTTTCTTTGATGTCCAGTCCCCGAGTGGCTAGTCACTGAATTTCAGCGGCTAGGCACTTAGGAATTTTTTCAATGTTCATTCCCCGAGTGGCTAGTCGCTGAATTTCAGAGGCTAGGCACTTAGGAGTTTCTTCATTGTTTGCTGATGTTTGACCATGTCTGTGCAGGGCCTCTAGCGCCAGTCGGCGGAGCGACTGGCCGCCAAAGAGCGTATAGAAAAAGACCTCCGCTCCCTGCAGGAGGTGAACAACAACTGCAAGCGACTGCTGGTAGTTTTTCGAGGTGCCCTTCTCCATAACTGTCTTTTTCTGATTTTGTACCCATGCTCACATTGCCGCAGAGGGACATTCGGCTGCGGTGGCTAAGGCTCTCGATGGTTTGGTCCCTTCTAGCGAGTGTAGGGTTCGCAGCATAGAAAACAAAAAATTTCCTACGATGGGAACAACTATGTACCAAGATCTATGTACTAGATACAAGCAACGGGTGGATGTACATCCATAGAGAACATACCCTTGAAGACTGACAAAGCTTAACGAGTCCAAACTCGTGGTTGATGTAGATGATCTCTTGCCAATCTCAAGATCGACGGGAAGTCCTAGCACCGCAAAACAGCAGCGCATATGTGCTCGCACACACGTACAAGACACCAAGCAACCTCAGCCTCCTCGCTCTAGCGATGCAGCAGAAGCACAACTCTTTCTTGCCGAATATCCACCGGGAACATGTATCTCGCTAGTCCGAGACCATGGGGAATAAATTCTAGAGGGGGAGAGAGATCCTTCACGAGGAGGTGTGCTTTGAAAGGATGAGAGGGGGGCCTTTTATAGGGGAGAGGGGGTCACCCAATGGGCATGGAGCCCAGCCATGGGGCTGCCCCCACCACTTCCTCACTCATGTGGGTGGACACTCCACTCACTCAAATGCCTTTCAATTCCCTCCACTCAATCCCACTCAAATTCCTATTAAATTTCCACTCAAATAAAACTCATGTTATTTATTCAGAATTTTATCAATTACTTTAATTACAAACATTCACATATAACCCCTTGCTAGTATTTAATTTCACATGCAAAAATACTTTCTGCAATTTCACCCGAAAACCTGTTTCGGTATCTAGTGAAATAAATTCCTGCGCTTATTATTCTTTCCGGCATGAAACTTTTGCTCTAATTGGATATCGGTGTCTCTTAAGTGTTCCACCCTACGGTTCACGAATAATGAGAACATGATCGATACCCTTCTCTGATCAATAATAATAAGCGGGATCTGGAGACCCATACTGACTCCCACACATTCAACGATGACTTGCTTGTGACCGTCGGAACCTTTTACGCTAGTATCTTAATCCTTTTGTTTAGCGATATATTACATGTTCGAGATTCGATCATCGGTATCTCCATAGCTAGTTTGATCTCGTTACTGACATGCACTCTTTTCTCGTTCCCGTGATATAACATTCTAGTGAACAAATCACTTCCATCCGTCATCGGGATGAAAAAAAATCCATTCTCGATCCATGGTCCTCAACATAACACTTTAGTAGTTCTGAACCCATCTTTATAATCACCCAGTTATGGTGTGACGTTTGATGTTATCAAGAAACTCTTCCGGTGTTAGTGATTGACATGATCTCATGGTCTAAGGATTAGGATCACTTCGTAAGTTGTTATAGCAATATAAACTCAATGACTTTGATCATAATGCTATACTTCGGATGAATGTTCATCACACCATTACACTAATGTTGTGACCTTGTTATTAACAACATCCAATGTCCATGATCAGGAAACCTTTGATCATCTTGTTAATCAACGAGCTAGTTTATAAGAGAGGCATAACTAGGAACTTCCTTTTTGTTTATTAAACACACATGTATTAACATTTCCATATTAATACAATTATATCATGAAAAATAAACATTTATCATAAATAAGGAATACAATAATAACCACTTTATTATTGCCTCTCGGGCATATTCCCTTCAGTCTCCCACTTGCACTAGAGACAATAATCTAGTTTAGAAACTTTGTGTATTGAACCCCTATGGCTTTATGGTGTTCTATATACGCAATTGCAAGTGGTTAACATAATCTGTGGAACTGAAGCTTCAGGTCCTTGTGTATTTGCATGTCTTTGCATCTTCACGCATCACTCATTCTCTAATGAGATGGCATTGTATAAATTTGGTCTTTTGGTGAGACCTTTAGTTACTTGGGGTTAAATCATGCCGATACTATTGTCATACAATATATCTTTAGTGTTAGACCGTTGCGAAACACACCTTAGTTTTATAACAAACTGCTTGACACAAATTCCCTCATTTGCTGCTACTATAGTAGTCATATACTTACCCTTTTGTTGTAGTATCCGTCACAATGTCTTAACTTTGGAATTCATCTAAATCCATCATGGAATCTCCTTTTCATTACATTGTGCCACTCATAGTTTAAATTGAGATAAAATTAATTTTATATCTTGTGACAAAACTAGTATCAATGTAACGCTTTACAATGAACTCTTTGTAATTATTTGTCACCTCTATACAAATATATTCTTAGTTCTTCCAAAATATCATAAGGATATCCTTACTATCGTCCAATGATCATTTTATGATTCATTCTGGTATATGCTCGTAACACTTAGAGCATAGGACATATCTGGATATGTACATATCATGGTATGATTGATTAAAACATTCTCGTGATTTCACTCATCAAGTGTCAAAGCAATTCAATCTTGTTTCACTTATCAAGTGTCGATACACTTGAATCTTGATTCAATTCCTTTCCATGCGACAAGAACCGTTTCTTGTCGTTTCTATATTGAACTCCTTCAATATCTCATATATGTACGTTTGGCATAACCATATTAGCGTCATAGTCTATCCACTATAGACATTCATGCTAAATATTTGGGTTTCGCCTAAGTCTTTCATCGAAATGAAATTCTTAACCTTTGTCAATAAAAATTACGTCATTTCTAATCAACAGGATGTCCTCCACATAATGTAATAGAAATATATCTCAGCGCTCCCACTTAATTTCTTGCAAATGCAAGCATCTTCATCGTCTCCTGATGAAAACTCCTTTTCACCACCGTGAAGATTCCAACTCTGCGATGCTTACTTAACCCATTGAAGTTTGCATGCCCTTTTAGCATCCTTTTTTATTAACAAAATCCTTTGGACCGTGTCATGTACACGTCCTAGGTAACCATTATATTAGAAGAACTTTGTTTTGTTTATTCATCTACCATATACCAAATTATATGTAGTGGTTGCTATTTTAATCCGTCCAGACTAAATATCGCTATGAAATATCAAATCTTGTCATAGTCAACTCCTTGAATATTGTCATAAAATACTTTACGACATGTCGACTATTTCATAGATGTGAAACATCCATCTTTGTTTCTTTATAGATCCAAATACGACCGATAGATTTTTACACCTTTCCGGAGGGTCTTCCAAGTTCAAAACTTGATTTCTCGTGTATGGAACTATCACAGATTTTATGGCTTCAAGCCATTTGACGGATTTAGGGCCCATCATTGCTTCTTTGCATGTAGTCGATTCATCATTGTCAAATAATAATGATTTACTCTCAAATCTCCGCATTTGATTGTTTATCCGACCTACTTGGTTCAATAAGAACTTAGATCTCCGTGACCACAACCTTTGAGGCACATAAGCTATGAGCATTATGGCTGCCTCTGGAACGATTTCCAGTGCTGCGCAAATCAACACATTTAGCTAAGGTTCGTTAACCTTATCAAATTTCTATTGTCCTCCCACTTAACTTTTATGAAAAATTACTTTTTCAAGAAACTTCACATTTCAAGCGACACTCCCTTTTGTCCTTGGTGTTATGGAGGAATAACCAATTGTTATTCGAAATAACCTACAAAGACATGCTCATCTGACTTCGGTTGTAAACATCTTACTTATGTTTAGCATACCAAAATTTACGAAATGACAATTTGGGTTTTACCCCAAACCATAACTTCCATGGTGTCATTTCAATGGATCAAGATGGAGCTCTTTTCAGTGCAAAAGCGGTATTCTCTAAAGCTTTAATCTTTGAAAACATAGTGGCAGTTTTATAAATAACACCTTTGATCCAACCATGTCAAACAAGGTTTCATTACAAATCTCAAACACTCCATATTCCTATGGTGTTTCGGGAGATGCAAATCTAGGTGTTTTTGCTAAGCTTGTAACTCAAATAAATCCCTTTATGATAAAATCATGAATCATTTATTTTCTTATTAAACTTGCAACTCAAATAAATCCCTTATGATAAAATTATAAATCATTTATTTTCTTGTTACAATGATTTTCCACTTCATCTTGAAAGTCTTTAAACATTTTAAAATATTTCATACTTCTTTCTTATTAAGTGAATATTCACTCAAATTTCCGGGGAAAGCATATGAAGTTGAAGTCCATCGCTTACGACTACACATAATGGACTACATACATCAATATGTATAAATTCCAATAATTTAGTCAATCGTTCTTCTTTGGCCTTTGAACGAAGTTTTAATTATCCTGAGGAAAGTCTCAAAAGCGTCACTTGATCAAATAAAAGACTCCAAAAATCCATGAAAATGGAGTTTATTCATGTTTTCTTTCCAATATAATTTAAACGGTGATGTCACTTCGTAAGTGATCTTCCAATCATTTGTCTTGCGACATTTTAGCATTAGCTTTATGGATGTGATTTCTCCAACTAGATTTGTAAATCATCCATCTTATATGGAATACAGTAAATATTTGAACAAACTTTGTTCTCATAATACCTGATTTAAATAATAATTATTAAAACAAATCTTGAAGTCAAGCTTTGATGTCAACGAGAAATACAAACAACCGTTTGTTTGTTTTCGATGAACATCATCACATATTCTCTTGCTAGTTACTTAGGCCATTGTGGTTCATGAATTGCATCGTGCCGTATGAAATTTCATACCAACCAATTCGGTATACAATACCCAAGAACCACATTGTTTAACAAGGAAAGAATACAACCATAACATATATATCATCCATATACCTAAATTGGATATTTCCAATCTTTTCTTTTCTGCCAAATATATTTTATAGATTCTCTTTTAGCATTTCCTTTTAAAAGAATCTATCAACATCAACAGTGGCGACATATACATGATACATAGTTCAAAGCGTGTATATTTAAATAATAATACCTTTGGACTCGCACCTTGAAGTAGATCACCATCATCAAATGATCGGTATTCTTTCAAAATCCATTCTTTAGTATTCTTTTTAGTGTAGTAAACACTTTACATACATCTTATATTCATCCTTCTCATGACGAATTTCATGATCAAGCTACTGTAGCTTATAAAGGCGAATCGTGAGTATAACATTACTTTATAAAACCCTTTTGTATGATTAGGATGTCTAGCATCTCCAACCTTTGCAAATTCTCATCCAATATGAGAACATATATTATACTCTATCATATTGCAACCAAAACATTGTTTCAGATATCGTTATATCTGCCACACATGATGGTTTCTGAAACAATTCTTTCAGCTCCTAGAAAAACTTGATATTAAAACAATCAAGAATCATGGAGGCAAACATGATACTTAAGATACTAACACTGGAATTGTTACTCTCGATTTAATACCAATTATGAAATTTCACGGAGTAAACAGAGTTTGCTGAAAGTTTGCAATAGGACTTTAAACTTTAGATTGACACTCAACACAATACGATACCAGTTCGTAAAGTAAATATCAATAATTATATAGTTATATTATCTCAATTACAACTAAGCATAAGGTGTTGAACGAATTCCAATTACTACAACAAATTATGCAAATTCACTTTGATTTAATTTATGATAATTTGAGTTCTTCTAATCCAAATTAGAAATGAACTTCCACTCAAAAACGACATCCCTCGTGTCTTTTTGGTGATTACATGAACCAAATCCACTACACCAAGTCCGATCATCACGTGAGTCGGTGTAGCTTCAAAGGCGATCATCGAATGGGCATCATATCTATGATATGACTCATGCTTAACCTTTCGGTACGTGTTCTGAGGC
Organism: Avena longiglumis; assembly: GCA_030063025.1. Classification (NCBI taxonomy): domain Eukaryota; kingdom Viridiplantae; phylum Streptophyta; class Magnoliopsida; order Poales; family Poaceae; genus Avena; species Avena longiglumis. The sequence continues at coordinate 388,564,144 of CP125973.1, read as the reverse complement.
CATGTCTGTCCAAGCTAGGCTCGCCACGTAAGAACCTTAGTATTCACGTGTATAAAACTGTCTTACACCCGAGATATGCTCGTGGATTCAAGTACACCCGATCATCACATGATGTCTTGAAGCGACGAAACATAATCGATGCATACTTAAGGAAGAACACATTTTTATCTTGCTATCTAAATGATGGATCATCTTATTATGATAATAAAACGCCAAACAAGCAATATAAGATGCTATCAAACATCACATGTTTGTAAGTGACATGATATTGTTCCCGCATATGATCTCCATCATGTGTACCGTGGTATGATCAATATCATACCTCTATGTGTTAGGCCAAGGTCTATGGTACTTACACGTTATGTTTGTTGTAAGAGTATCATCTCATACTTCCACTTACAACATCACCATATCATAACACTAGCCCAACAACAATCTAAACTAGATGCCTCTAATTTATCCACTGCATGTTTTACGTGGCTTAGGGCTTTCGAAGATAGAACCGTTCTTACCTACGAACATGAACCACAACGAGGATAACCAAATTGTTGACAACTCGTTGCAAATTAGATATTGACTATAGTAGGAGAGACATACAACCGCTAGCCACTTATGCAAAACTAGTTGCATGTCAAGCGTGGAACAGGTCACATGTGCGATGACATGTAAAGTTGTCCAGGCCGGTTCATCCCACTATGCCACCAAAATCCAAAGTACAACTAAGAAGGAATAAAATGATCATCATTGCCCATATACTCATATATTTACTACCCGTGCAAAGCATCTACGCATAGATCCGGCTCTGATATCACTGTAGGGTTCGCAGCATAGAAAACAAAAAATTCCTACGATGGTAATAACTATGTACCAAGATCTATCTACTAGATATAAGTAACGGGCGGATGTACATCCGTAGAGAACATACCCTTTGTAACACCCTCGCCTGATAAGGCTGAGTTCATGTGTATAGTGCCAATTCCTAGATCATTTCACTGGCTCACACAGTACAAAATGAATACCAAATATAACTGTGCATCATAAATACAACGAATATGATCCAGAATTTACATTATATTACACAAGTACACAGCGGAAAAAATAACAAGGAAGATCTCCATTCTTCAAATGTGCCACATGCGAACAATCGTTGAGTGGAGTCTCGCGACCTATAACGATCACTTGGAAATGATATAACCTGCAACATGAAAGGTTGCAGCCACGAATGGTTAATACTTTGAATGTATTGACAAGTGTCACTAGTATGTGGATCTCAAATGGAACCTATCAATTACATGCATATCTGACTAAGTGGAGTTTCAGGCTGATATGCATAAAGCAATAGTTTTATCCTAACATTTTCAAATGGTTTTAATCCTTTCTGACAATTGTCTGAACACATTGGCCAACACCAAGTGCTCCTAATCCATTGTTCAAACCATCAAATTTTATTAAGAAATTGGAATGTCGAGATCATCCATAAGATTCAGGCTTTAGTTGCTCAATATTGTCCATAACCGGGGACACGGCTAATTAATTAGATTTATATCTTCTACAGAAGTTGTACACTTTACCCACACGACACAATCTCGTCTTGATGCCACCAGTGGCCGCTGGTTTAGTACACACCAATTGGTATACCGGCAGATTGAGAATGTGACAAAGTCTTTCCATAGAAGTCCTCCCAATACACAATACTAGCACATCTAACATGCACCAGTGCAAGGATATAACCTCCAATAAAAAAATCTATTTAACCTGAAGATATACCAGTGCAAAGGGTCTTCCTCTATGTAATTAACTAAGCCAGATCCCATATTAGCATGTGGCTGTACACGGAAGCTACTTTAGGAGAAACATGTCAATCTCTATGACGCCTAGGTGGGATTCTTCTAGTGCACACACGATAAAGGTAGCCAAAGATACGGTCCCCTTCGTTGCCACTTCTTCCAAACTCAACAACAACAATATTCAACCCAGGTGATTCATTAAGTACTTGTTTTATTATACAAAAAATAGCTTTTCCAATACCTCATATAATCATAACATGATATGCCACCCCGAATCTATAGCAGGGATAAGCATACTACAACTATGATATTTCCACTAAGAAAGATACAAAAAGGTATCCTAAATACGACATAGCAAAGCATAGCACATAGTGCAAAATATTCCTACGCATGCACTTCTACTAAAAACAACTAGAGTGCATAGGAAAATAATTAGGACATTTATGATAGTGCCACTTGCCTTTAGATGATGTAGTCATTCAGATAATCCTCACAATAGAAAATGTTGCACTCATCGCAATCAAAATAGTTGCACTCCTCGCAATCTATCGGTCAAACAATTGCACAACAAACACACCAATCAAAACAATGCAATTATGCACAATACAACAAAACAATGATGAACAAATGCATGCATGACGATTTCATATGTCACAATAGTTGTAATTAGTTCTTTGAATATTACTAGAATACATGATGCATGCAAGAGATCATTTAATGCAATAGGATATTTATTATTAATTCTTGGTTGCCAATATGGGGGTTTTAACAGTTCTGTTGAAACTTCTATACTAACTGCCATATTAAATTTGTGTCTAGGGTGTACTCGATAGGGGACATTGTTATGAACCAATAGCAATTGGATTCACCTTAATCTGAGTTATTAATCTCTTTCTATGATTTAAATAGTGTTTAATAGAATTTAATTCAATTAAATAGTTTTCTTGGTCTAAAATTATAAATAAAACCATATCTGTAATGTATACGAGATTGTGATTCCATGAACATATTATTCATATTTTTCTGATCTATACATTATTTACTATGAATTTTATAATCTAAAAGGCCATTAAATCTATTTAAATCACTACAGTAATGCTATATTGCAAAAGTTGGATCTAGCAGTATAATAATGTTTTATATGAATTTACTAATCCATAGACAGATAATTTTCTATGATTTATTTAGTCCAAATTTTCCATTAAAATATTTAATTTATTAGAGTAAAACTATACTGTAAAAATTATATCTAATCGTATAATATTATATATACACTTTTATGAATCCAACCATATATTATTTGCATTTTTGTGGCCAATATTCAATTTTATATGGATTTTACAAGTTATGAATATATTTTGGCTATTTAAAATTCAATTTACACAATCAGCAGACAGAACGACACATGGCGCGCTCTGATTGGCTATGCGTGCTGAGTGGGCGCTGATGCGGCGTCGCTGATGCAGACGGACAAGTGGCAGGCTGTGAGTGGTTGGTACCTATTCAGGGAGGAGCTTCTAATCTGGGCCGTCAACGGAAGATCACACGGTGGACGAGATATCAGTCCTGGAGCTCACCGGTGGGCGGCGACAGGCGGCGGCAGAGGCTCAGACGATGGCGATGGCGAGCACTCCGATGGTCCCTGGCGACGGTGATGTAGTCCACGCGAAACGGGAGGTGGCGGCGAGCTCAGAGGTGGAATTGTCGGCGACTGGGGCTCCCTCGGGTGACGGTGCGGTACGGCTGGAGGTGAGTGTTGGCAGTGGCACTCCGGCGAAGGATCCAAGGCCCCTGCTGCGAGTTAGATGGGGAAAAAGGGGTGAGCTGAATCAAACAAGCAGTAGGTGGAGGATGGAAGGGGATACAAGGGTCGAGGGCGTCGGACTCGTCGAATTGGAGGTCGGCCTCGTGCTCGGCTTCGGTAATTCCGATAGTCAGATCGGAAACGAAGAACAGGTGGTAGGGTTCGATGTTTTTGCGAAACAAATCGGGCGAGGAGGGGGAAGGAAGGTTCATATGGGGGTCAAGGCGTGCGATAGGGCAACAGAATAGAACAAATCGCGCGAATCTTGTGGGGGGATCGACCTGGATCGAGTTCGGCTCGGTCTCCAGCAGGGAGGAAGGGGATGACCAGGTGGGTCCCACCTGGCGGCGACATCGTAGAGGGGGAGCGGGCTGCTGCTGCTGGGCCGGCCTGCTGGGCTGCATGCTGTCATTGCTGTTGCACTGCTTTCAGAGGAGCCAGTAGGTAGGCGAGCGAGGTGGGCAGCCTTGATGGTTAGGTTTATTTTTCCTATTTCTTTTATTCTTTTTCTATTTTGTATTTCTTTTGTAGATTTTGAATTTTAGCTCCAAATGGAGTGATTCCAATTTCTAAATTTTTGTAAATTCAAAACACACACAGTAAAATTTAAAGGGAACAATTTTGACAAATGACAAAATTTCAAATATGCGGATTGCATATAATGCTTCATATGGCAATATTTGAAAAGGAAAAAAATAGGGTCTTGACACAAGGTTTTTGATTCAAGACTTTTCATGAGATGATATGATGAATGAAATGCATTTTTTTTGAAATTCAAAATTCTAAATCCTGGTATGTTACACCCTTAAAGACTGACAAAGCTTAACGAGTCCAAACTCGTGGTTGATGTAGATGATCTCTTGCCGACCTCAAGATCGAGAGGAAGTCCTAGCGCTGCAAAACAACAGCGTTTCCGTGCTCGCACACACGTACAAGACACCGAGGAAGCTCCGCCTCCTCGCTCCAGAAATGTAGCAGAAGCACAACTCTTTCTTGCCGAATAGCCACCGGGAACATGTATCTCTCTAGTCCGAGACCATGGGGAATAAATTATAGAGGGGGAGAGAGATCCTTCACGAGGAGGTGTTCTTTGAGAGGATGAGAGGGGGACCTTTTATAGGGGAGAGGGGGAAAGCCAAGGGGCATGGCGCCCAGCCATGGGGCTACCCCCACCTCTTCCTCATTCATGTGGGTGGACACTCCACTCACTCAAATGCCTTTCAATTCCCTCCACTCAAAATCCCACTCAAAATCCCATTAAATTTCCACCAAATCTAATGCAAACTCTCATTAAATAAAACTCCTTTTATTTATTCAGAATTTTGTCAATTACTTTAATGACAAACATTCACATATAACCCCTTGCTAGTATTTCATTTCACATGCAAAAACACTTTCTGCAATTTCACCCGAAAACGTGTTTCGGTATCTAGTGAAATAAATTCCTGCACTTGTTATTCTTTACGACATGAAACTTTTGCTCCAATTGGATATTGGTGCCTCTTAAGTGTGCCACCCTACGGTTCGCGAATAATGCGGACATGATCGAGACCCTTATCCGATCAATAATCAGAAGCGGGATCTGGAGACCCATACTGACTCCCACACATTCAACGATGACTTTCTTATGATTGTCAGAACCTTTTAATCTAGTATCTTAATCCTTTTGTTTCGCGATATATTACATGTCCGAGATTCGATAGTCGGTATCTCCATACCTAGATTTATCTCGTTACTGACATGCACTCTTTTCTCGTTCCCGTGATATAACATTCTAGTGATCAAATCACTTGCTTGCAAGCTAATCAATGTGATATCACCGAGAGGGCCCAGAGCATATCTATCCGTCATCGAGATGAACAAATTCCATTCTAGATCCATTGGCCTCAACATAACACTTTAGTAGTTCTGAACCCATCTTTATAATCACCCAGTTATGGTCTGACGTTTGATGTTATCAAGAAACTCTTCCGGTGTTAGTGATTGACATGATCTCATGGTCTAAAAATTAGGATCACTTCGTAAGTTGTTATAGCAATATAAACTCAATTACTTTGATCGTAATGCTATACTTCGGATGAATTTTCATCACACCATTACACTAATGTTGTGACCTCGTTATTAACAACATCCAATGTCCATGATCAGGAAACTTTGATCATCTTGTTAATCAACGAGCTAGTTTATAAGAGAGGCATAACTAGGAACTTCCTTTTTGTTTATTAAACACACATGTATTAATGTTTCCGTATTAATACAATTATAGCATGCAAAATAAACATTTATCATAAGTAAGGAATACGATAATAACCACTTTATTATTGCCTCTCGACGATAATAAACATTTATTACGCTGCAGTGTGTCACCATGCCGGTGGACTCTGCCGCTCTTTCGGCGACCTGTATTCGCGTGTATCTTCAGGAGATCTCGCCGACGGAGGTGATCCACAGTGAACTCACTGAGGTCTAGCGCTACCTAGAGAGGGCTCCGGCGGTTGTGGAGTTCATGTCACGGTCGGCTTTCCGCCGTGGGGCTGCGACTGCGTTGAGCCTTGGGCTCGCGCACTTCCCTGACGATTTCGACCTCGACGACATCACCAGCGGGTATCCCTCGTCAACTGGCTCGGTCGAGATCTCTAACATGCTGAAGTTGACCGACTGGGCCGCGGTCTACTCCGATCGAGTGTTGGCGATGGGCGATCTTCTGCTGTATCAGGAGACGATTGTCGCTCCGAACGACCCCGAGCCGGCGCATCGCGAATTCAAGGTGGAGCAGCCGTTCCGATCGGTGATGGTGGGCGCTTTGACGACATATTCGTCGAACCCGTGGGTTCCCTTCATCCGTGTCTGCGGTGGCGGTGGCGCATCGTCGTTGAAACCTGCAAAGTAGACCACTTTGCCGATAGGCTTCAGTTGTAAGAAGTGTATGATTGCCCTTATAAGCGAACAAAATTTGTTGCCATAAGGAATGCATGTATGATTTTGTCAGATTTGTTTTGATTTTGGATTGTTTTGTTGTGCGAGTACCTGAGCGCGTCCGCCCTTGTATGGGGTTTACCTCATGTCTATGTGTGTATGTTTATTTTGTACTGTTAGTTAGTTAAGGTCGACGCGCTGTGGCTTGGGAAGCCAGTCGCGTGGCAACCCCAAGGGGTGCTCTATACTTAGTCGTTTTCCCGGACACGAACGGGTCAGTTGGACGAGTCCCCGAGCGTGGTACTTAGTTGTTCTAGTTGCATGCCCAAGGTAGGTGAGGAGGAAGCGCGTTGTGTTTGGCGCGTCGCTCCACTAACTCAGAGATCCAGTCGTGTGGCGAGTCCAGGATACGCTCTCATACTTGGTGTTTTCCCTAGCCGCATGGGTTTGGACTAGAGTCAGTCCCCGAGAGTGGTACTTGACCATTCGAGTCGCTGCGGAAAGGATGTGGAAGACTGGGTCGCTGTGAGAAGCTAATGTGTTCGTCTTGGCCCGGTGGGCTAGTCGAGCGAGGCGACTCCGATGGGGCTCCGGTTTGGCGTTTTCGTGGACGACACAAGGCCCGAATTTTATCGATGCCCTTGTATCGCACTATTTAGTCGTGCATGTCGCGCAGCCAAGGGTTGACTTTTGTGAGTAGCGTAACACTGTTTTTACGATTGCGAATGGCACAAGACATGGAGAGTGGACACAATTTGTGCGAATCCATCGTATTATATCATAGCGGGGGGGAGTACTTGTCGAAGTTCTAGGTGTAGAACTTCCTTAGGAGGTTTATATTCCAGGGCCGCTTGACATCGAGCCGTCCATCGCCTCGGACATCGATGAGGTAGTAGGCGTCGTTGCACAGGACTCACCCTATGGCGAATGGTCCCTCCCATAGGGGAGAGAGCTTGTGCATGCCCTTCTTGTCCTGGATTAGTCGCAAGACCAGGTCGCCTTCCTGGAAGGTGCGAGTTCGGACTCTGCGGCTATGTTAGCGATGGAGTCCTTGCTGGTAGATGGCAGTACGGGAGAGGGCTAGGTCGCATCCTTCGTCGAGATGGTCGACCCCGTCTTGGCGTGCAAGCTCGTTGTCGGCCTCCGCGTAGTTGACCACGCAATGCGAGTCGTGCTCGTGGTCGGTCGGTATGATGGCTTCAACGCCGTACACCTTGAATAAGGGGGTGAACCCAGTCGACCTGTTGATGGAGGTGCAGATGCCCCAGATTACAAAGGGGAGATCCTCAACCCAGCACCCCAGAGTTCGCTCGAGGGGAACTTGCAGTCATGGCTTCAGGCCTTGGAGGATGCTCTAGTTGGCGCGTTCCGCCTGGCCTTTAGACTCCGGGTGGGCGACTGAGGCGAGGTCGAGCCATATGTTGTGATCCTCGTAGTACTCGTCCATGGTGCCTTTGGCGAAGTTGGTTCTGTTGTCCGTGATGATGCTGTGCGGGAACCCGTAGCGGTAGATGAGCTCACTTAGGAACTTGGGGGCGTTATTCCCGTCACACTCGCGGACTGCCTTAGCCTCCACCCATTTGGTGAATTTATCGACTGCGACCATTAGGTGGGTGTAGCCGGAGGGGGCCTTCTTGAAGGAGACCACCATATCCATACCCCACACGGTGAATGGCCAGGTGATGGGGATGTTCTTGAGCGCCGAGCTTGGTACGTGTGTTTGATTGGCATACTTCTGACACCCCGACACAGCGTTGGACAATGTCGACTGCGTCGGCGTGCACGGTGAGCCAGAATAAGCCATGTCGCATGGCCTTGGCGACTAGGGACCGGACGCCAGCGTGGTGGCCGCAGTCGCCGGCGTGGATGTCTTGGAGGATTTTGCAACCTTCCGCGGGCTGCATGCAGCGTTGGAACACGCCGGTCACGCTGCGCTTATGGAGCTCACCGTTGATGATGATGAAGGACTTGCATTGGCGCATGCTCATGAGAGACTCCATCTCGTCTGCGGGTAGGGTCCCTTCCTCGAGATAGGTGATATATGGCGCGATACAGTAACTTGGCTCCGCGATCATGGCGACCAGGGCTGGTTCTGGTTGCAGCGGTATCCCGATGTCGAGGAAGACACTGGCGGGTGGCGCATGGAGAGCCGATCCAATGCGGGAGAGGGCGTCGACCTCTTTGTTCTTGCGCCGGTCGATCCACTCGACGGAGTAGCCATCGAAGTGGCCCCCCAGCTGGTCCACTGCTTGGCGGTATGCCGCCATGGTCGGGAGACGGCGTCGCTGGTGCCGGCGACTTGCGTGACCACGAGCTCGGAGTCGCTGTAGCACAGTAGGCGGTTGATGTTCATCTCCTTGGCGGCTCTCATGCCATGAAGGAGGGCCTCATACTCGACCATGTTGTTGGTGCAGGGGGTGAAGTCGAGGTACAGTATGTAGCGCAGCTTGTCGCCCTTGGGGGAAGTAAGCACGATCGCTTCCCCTGAGCCGTCTGCGTTCCTGGACCGATCAAAGTGGAGTGACCAGTAATGGAGCTACAATAGCTTCTCCAGCTGCTGCGCGTCCTCCCAGTCGGCGAGGAAGTCAGCCAGAGCCTACGACTTTATTGCCTTATGCGGCTCATACTTGATGTTGTCGACGCTGATCTCGACGGACCACTTGGCGACTCACCCAGTAACTTCACGGTTGCGGATGATGTCCTGCAACGGTGCTGAGGAGAAGACCGTGATTGGGTGCTCCTGGAAGCAGTGCGGTAGTCGCTGCTGGGCTCGGGAGACCACATATACCAATTTCTAGTACTACGGGTAGCGCTGTCGCGACTTGGTGAGGACTTCGCTGATTTAGTAGACATGTCGTTGTACGGGGCTCTCCTTGCCCTCTTCTGGACGTTCGACGACCATGACGGCACTGACGAATCGCTCGGATACCGCGACGTAGACGATAATTGGATCCTTGTCCCACAGCGAGTAGCGGGGGCGGCGAGCAGTGGGGGCGGCGAGCAGCGGGGGCGTGAGTAGCACTTCTTTGAGTGCATGGAGCACGTCGTCTGCCTCCTTGTCCCACTGGAATGTGGGGCTCTTGCACATTAGGCGGTAGAGAGGAATTGCCTTCTTGCCTAGCCAGGGGATGAAGCGACTGAGATCCACAACTCGCCCGACAAACTTCTGGATGTTGCGGAGGCACTCGGGTTTGCTGAGCCGGGCGATCATGTTGATCTTGGTGGGGTTCGCCTCGATGCCTCGCTTGGAGACTACATACCCCAGTAGTTGTCCAGTAGGTACACCGAAGGTGCACTTCCTTGGTTAAGTTTGATCTTGTACCTCCGCAGGTTTGCGAAGGTTTCGGCCAAGTCCGCGAGTAGATCGCCCTGGCGAGTGGACTTCACCACCACGTCGTCAATGTAGACATGGATGTTGCGGCCAATATGGCTCGCAAGTCACTCCTGCATGCACCTCTGGTAGATCGCTCCGGCGTTCTTGAGGCCGACCGTCATGGTGGTGTAGAAGAATGCGTCGAACGGCGTGATGAACGCTGTCTTTTCCTTGTCCTCGACTACCATTTTGATCTTGTTGTAACTGGAGTAGGCGTCAAGGAAACACAACGACTCCGATCCCGCAGGCGAGTCGATGATTTGATCGATTTGCGGGAGGTCGAACAACTCTTTTGGGCAGGCGCTGTTGAGGTTTGTGTAGTCAATACACATTCTCTAGGTCCCATTCTTCTTTTCGACCAGGACTGGGTTTGGCAGCCACTTCTAGTATTTGATGGGTCGTATGAAGCCTGCAGCGAGTAGATGCTGCACATCCTCGGCGATTGCTCTACGACGCTCTTCATTGAAGGTCCGCAGCGACTGCTTGACAGGTCGCGCTTTGGGGTCGGCATTGAGTTTGTGCTCAGCGAGTTCCCTCGGGACACCTGGCATGTCGGATGGTTTCCATGCGAAGATGTTGTGATTCTCACGGAGGAACTCGATGAGCGCGCTTTCCTATCCGGGGCTCATGCCTATCCCGATCGTCACCGTCTGGTTGGAGTCGCCCGGACCAGCTCGACGAAGCGTGTGTGCGTGGTGACCTCGAATGCGGTTGTGCCACCATTCTCCGACTTGGGATTATTTAGTATTGTGGGGTCGTCATTGTCGACCCAACTATCATATCTGGCGAGCTCCTCGGCGTGGTTAGCCTCCGCGGTGATGACGGTGTCGGCGAGCTCGTCTCCCTTTGCCTCGCACTCCGCAGCCATGTCGGGGTCGCCGTGGACGGTGATGATGTTGCACGGCCCTGGGAGCTTCATCGCGTTGTACGCGCAGTGTGGTGCCGCCATGAACTTGGTGAACGCTTGCCGCCCCAAGACGCAATGGTAGGGGCTGTTGAAGTGCACCAGCTCGAAGACAATCCGCTTTGTGCGGACGTTTGTTGGTGTGCCGAAGGTGACAGGCAGCGTCTCGATCATCGACTGCGGGAGCCGCAACCTCCTCAACGTGTCCAGGTAGAGTATGTTGATGGAGCTCCCGCCGTCCATCAACGTCTTGGGGAGCCAGTAGTCGCCCACTTTGGGCTTGACCATCAGGGCAACTCGCCCCGGATATTCGATCTGTGGCGAGTGGTCCTCGAGGCTCCAGGTGATGCGCTGTTCGGACCAGTTGAGGAAGCGGGGGATGTCGACCTGGGACACCGCATTGACGGCGATGGCGCGAGCGATGACCTTCTTCTCGCGCTTGGTGCTGAACCTGGTGAAGGTGTGGAGCGACCCGATGTCGTTGCCTAATGCCCCGCCGTTTGGCGGGTGGTTGTTGGGGTCCTCCCGTGCACGCCGTGCCTTCTCGATCTCCTTCAGGGAGTGGCAATCGGCGGTCGTGTGCATAGCGGGCTTCCCCTCCCTGTTGTGGAACACAAAGGGATGGTTAAGGAGAGCCACGGGGTCGAACTTCGGCGTCGCCTTGTAGTTTCCGCTGTCGCGGTGTTGGCCTCCGTCACGAAGGAAGCTCTTGGGGTCGCATGGCGCTTAACCAGCATTGGCAACGAAGTCAACTAGCTCTTCACCGTGGCGCTTGCCAGTGAGGCGAGTCTTGCCGTAGCATAGCTCGGGTCGCCTCCCATTGTTGTGGCCACTTGGGCGGCGATTTCCACCTCGTCGTTGGTTTCTTGGTTCAGGTCCTCCTCCGCATATCGCTTGGCGATCTCGAGGAGGTCTGGAATGTTGTTGAGTGTTTTGTACACCCGCTTGAGTTTGGCGACCAGTGGTTCATAGCGGCATGATGTCTTGAAGCAGTGGATCGCCGTCTCCGAGTGGATACCGGCCGCGTTGAACCACATGTATTGCCACCTTTGGAGCCAGTTGCGAGTCGACTCGCGGGGCCCCTGGACACATCGCTCCAGGTCCACAATGCTGGTGGCATGGGTGTAGGAACCCTCGAAGTGCCTAACGAAGGCTTCGCACATGTCCTCCCATGAATCGATGCTATCCGCTGGGAGCGTGTTTATCCATTGCCGAGTCGCTCCCTCCATCATCAGAGGGAGGTAGCGAGCGGAGAGTAGGTCGGTGTGGCCGGTGATTCCCATCGCCATGATACGTGTCCAGCCACACAGACAAGTCGTACGAGGGATCGTACTTTTTGATCTCCGTTGGCGCTTTGAAGTTCGCCGGATATTTTTCGCCTCAGATCATTGGTACGAAGCACCGGGGGCCAACTCGGCTGAGCGAGCCCCTTGGCTCGCCGTCGCGGTGGTTTGTGAGGGTGTACCTTAGGTCATCAGGCTAGGGTGCGCGCCAGCTTTGATTGTTGATGACGTGGGTCCACGCATTGACTGGCTGCCTGTTGGCAGTGACCATGTTGTTCGTCGGTCGTGGGTCGATGGTGGAGAGTGTCGCGTGCACGAGTCATGGTTGGAGCTACAGAGGCTCAGGTGGTGGGCAATTGAGAGTGTTTGCCATCGTTGTGCGGCCGCTCGAGGCTGCCCTGCTTCCTGAGGAGCGGGAGTACATGCGCCCCGGCGAGTCGGCTCCTGCGGTTTGCTACTCGACGACCTTGGCGAGTAGGGCCTTGGCATAATGGATCTGCAGCGCACCTTCCCCCATCACGTTGAGGTTGGCAAGCGCGGCTTGACTGGTGATGACGTTCTCCATCGGAGTGGAGAAGACCGTTTGCGTCCCGCTCTTGCGGGGATATCATGATCCTTGGCGGGTCTAGAGGGGGTATGCGACCGGGCGGTGTTTGGGGAGTGCCGTTCGCCGTTGCGCCTGGCGATGGTCGGGCACTTCCTCCTGGTCACGCGTTCGCACAGACCACGCAGTCGGCCATGTGGGCCGGGTCGTGACGAAGCGACCGGATCTGGTGTAAAGGTCGCTGGAGTTCTCCGATCTAGAGTCGGAGTAGAAGATCCTGAGGATGGAAGGATCCTCGAAGTCCCCCATGTTGGAGACTTGGGTGATGGAGCCCACGGGTGACGCGGCGAAAATGGATCCGACGATTGACGTCAAGGTCGCCGAGTCGGCGTCGTCGTTGAGGGCTGCATCGTCCGCGGCCACGCTGGTCTTGGCCACGTCGTTGTTCGACGAGTCGTACTCGGAGGCGAGGCGATGGATGGTGCTGACCTGACTCTGAAAGAGCCGATTTCGTGGTGGCAAATCATGGATGCGAGCCGAGTCCTCCGAGAAAATGACGTCGGTGAAGCCGACGAAGAGGTTGATCGTGCCGACTGGCATGTTCACGTTGTGTGTGACCGGATGCGCCGTAGGGATGTAGCTGCTCGGCAAGATCTAGAGGATCTCGCTGATGGCGATCATGCGGCCGGTGGCAATCGTCTGGATGATTGGAAAGTAGGGTTTCGCTGCAGAACACAGGCCTGACCATCCAGGTCACACGATGGGCACCACTTTCGTGGGAATGGCCACCGCAGATGTTGCGATTGGCAGCGAGTATTAGAACGAGGGAAAAGGGCGGCCAGCCATCTGTGGTGCGAGATGAGGGCAAAGACACAGGGTTTTACCCAGGTTCGGCCCCTGGAGGGTAAAGACCTATTCCTGCTAGATTTTATTGATGAGAAAGTACAAAGGGCGAACTCGACAGCTAGGTGGAGAGTCGAAGGGGTGTATGATGGAACATAAGTTCTATGCGTGCCCTAGGGAGGTTTATTTTGTCACCTTGCTAGGGTTTACAGATCTACAACCGACTTGGATAAGGACTTGGAGGGTTCTTGACCTAATCCGACTAGGTCTAGCTACGCTTTGTTGGAGATATGCCCTAGAGGCAATAATAAAAGTGGTTATTATTATATCTTTGTGTTTATGATAAATGTTTACATTCATGCTATAATAGTATTAACCGAAAACATTAATACTTGTGTGATTTGTAAACCAAATTAGAGTCCCTGGTAAAGCCTCTTTATAATACTAGCTTGTTGGTTAATAGATGATCGTGGTTTCTCGATCATGAACATTTAGATGTTATTAACAACAAGATCATATCGTTAGGAGAATGGTATGATGGACATACTCCTATAGATAAGCGTAGCATTACGATCAAGTCATTTCAATAGTTCATTTGCTATAAGCTTTCTGATACATAGTAACCTAATTCCTTCGACCATGAGCTCATGCTAATCACCATCACCAGAAGGATGCTTTGATGACATCAAACACCACACCGTAACTAGGTGGCTATAAAGGTGACATTAGGTGTTCAGAAAGTATGTGTTGAGGCACATGGATCAAGAGTGGGATTTGTCCATCCATATGACAGATAGATATACTCTGGGCCCTCTCGGTGGAAGGTCATCCAATTGGCTTGCAAGCATGTGACTGGCTCAAAAGGTATCACATATCACGGGAACGAGAAAAGAGTACTTATCGGTAACGAGGTTGAACTAGGTATGCAGAGATAGCGACGATCAAACCTCGGATAAGTAAACTATCACGAGACAAAGGGAAATTGGTATCGTATCTAAGTGGTTCATTCGATCACAAAGTAATCGTTGAAATATGTGGGAGCCATATGAATTTCCAGATTCCTCTATTGGTTATTGATCGGAGAAGTGTCTCGGTCATGTCCGCATAATTCACGAACCGTAGGGAGACACATTTAAGGATTTGATGTTGTTCAGTAGATATGGAATGTTAGTAGGGATACCGAATGTTGTTCGGAGTCTTGGACGGGATCCGGGATATCACGAGGAGATCCGGAATGGTCCGGAGAATAATATTCATATAAGGAAAGTCCGATTCCGGAGTTCGGGAATGATTTCGATGGTTTCATCGGAGAGGTTCTAGAAGGTTCACCGGACCGGAAGGGTAATGGTCCATGAATATGTCATGGGTAAGTGGAATGATTGGATCATATCCTAGGTCACTTGGTTTGGGAATTTGCAGGAGAGAATTAAAGCGCTAAATTGAAAGTCAAATAGAAGGTTTGAAAAGTCAAACTGGAACAATGGTTTCCTAGTGGAAGAAGGAAAGAGTCCTTGCTTCAATCCAACTTGGGTTTGGGTTTGGATTCAAACTCTCCCCTCCCAAGGCTGCCCCCCCTCTCATAAATAGAGGGGGAGGGCAACCCCCAAACAACACAAGAGCCAGCCCTCCCCACCCGTGTGCCGCCCCGCCTCGTCTCCCCATCGCATTAGTCGCCGCCGACACCTCCTCCTCCTCCCGGCCTTCTAAACCTAGATTGCCGGGAAACCCTAGATCCACCATAACTCGCACCGGCTTAGGCGAAGCCCTGCGAGATCTTCCCTCTACTTCCGACACCAGGCCGTCGTGCAGCCAGAATCGCGAGGGGAGAACTACAACCTCCTCTACCTGCTGGAACAAGGGAGAGGAAGGTCTTCATCGAGTACCGTGTGACCGACTACGGAAGTGTTGCTGGAACGCAGCGCCGGAAGGACCGTCTACGCGATCTTGATATTGGCAAGTGTACGACTACATCACCCACGAGAATCTGCTCTCGTTAACCGCTTTGGAATCTTCGAGGGTGAGTACTCTAATTAACTTGTTGCTACAATCTAGTATATAGATCTTGGCTTGTTTGTGTGCATGCGGTAGAATTTTTTTGTTTTCCATGCTACGAACCCCTACAGTGGTATCAGAGCCGTGTCTATATGTAGATCTGTTGCACGAGTAGAACACAATGTCATTATGGGCGTTGATGCTTTTGTTGTCAATTGCTTCTTGTGTACTTTGCATCTTGTGGGATGGTGGGATGAAGCGGCCCAGGCTAACCTTACATGACATCGTTCATGAGACTTGCTCCACGATTGACATGCAACTTCTATTGAATAAGTAGCTTTGCGGGTGCCTGTTTCTCCCAACATAGTTAAGATTCAATTTACAACGGGTGATTGACAATACTAGTATCAACATTGTGGTTCTTGTTCGTAAGTTAGAACGAAACTTATTGAAAGCCCCAAACCACGTAAAACATGCAAAGAAAATTAGAGGCGTCTAAATTTGATTTGCAGTGGTGTGCTGTGATGTGATATGGCCATAATTGTGATTATATATGATGTATGCAATGTTCCTTACTGTAAGTCGGCAACCAGCAGGAGCCATATGGTTGTCTTTTAATCCCGTTAAGACCTGTGTTTCTATTATTCAAAGTAGTTGGAATAGTTGATACTGGTGGACGAAAACCATGAAGCGGCGCCATTGACCTTGACGCCATACCGGTGATGATGGAGATCATGTTCGTGACTGAAGATGGAGATCGGAAGCACAAGAAGAAAGGCCATATCATATCACATATTATGAATTTCATGTGATGTTAATCCTTTATACATCTTGTATTTCTTAGTTAGCGATGGTAGCATTATAAGATGATCCCTCAAGCACAAAAAATATCAAGTTATAAAGTGTTCATCCTTAGTAAGCACCGTTGCTAAAGCTTGTTGTTTCGAAGCACCACGTGATGATCCGGTGTGTTAGATTCTGTGAGTGTATACAACGTGAGCAAGCCAGATTTGCTCATGCGGAAGCTAAGGTTTGATCTTGATGAGCCTAGCATGTACAAACATGGTCTCGGAACACGTATTACCGAAAGGTAAAGCATGAGTCATATAGTAGATATGATGAACATGTTGATTGTTTGCCATTGAAGATACATCAACTCTCGTGATGATCGATTTTGATGTGGTGGATTTGGTCCGTGTGATCAATAAAACAATGTGAGGGATATTGTTTTGAGTGGGAGTTCACCTAGATTAATTTAACTCAATTTGTCATAAACTTAGTCTAAACTATCGCAAATATGTTGTAGATCAATGGCGGCCCCTACCATCAATTTTAATGCGTTCCTAGAGAAAGAAAAGTTGAAAAACGATGGAAGCAACTTCGCGAATTGGTTCCTCAATTTGAGGACTGTCCTTAGTGCTGGTAATTTGACCTATGTGCTGGATGCACCGCTGGGTGACCCTCATGTAGCTGATGCTACCGATGAGGTAAAGAATGTTTTCCTCGCTCGGAAGAAGCAGTACTCCACAGTTTAGTGTGCTATCTTGTATGGTTTGGAATCGGAGCTTCAGAAAAGGTTTGAGAACTGTAAAGGCAGTGTCCCAACCTTTAAACAATATAAGGTGGAGTCCCCTGTGTTTACAATGCTAGTCTCTGGATCAATAGCTAGCATCCACAGTTAAGATGTAATATCAAGAAACAAAGGTCATAGTATAACTTTATAACCAGGAATAACATAATTTTATTACATCTTACATAGCTCATTTGGCTATTACAATACATTGCAGCAGAATATCTATAAGCATGGGGTCCTTCATCTTCAAAGTGCCACAGGCAGACATGTTGGTTGTAGAATTTGTAATCCTAATCAACACACTCCACTAAATCAATCAAACCTGCAACATCACAAGTTACAGCCACAAAGGGTCAATACATTTGAATTTTATTGGCAAGTGATACTATGGTAGTATAGTGGAGTCTATCATCTATATGCATTTGGCTAAGTGGGGTTGAGGCTTGCATTGCTCAAAGTAGATTTTTCTTATCATTTTGAAAACACTAAGTTTTTGTTTGACAAAATCATTTTTCTCAATCAAAGATTGAAGATCCTTTAACCCTTGTTCAACCACAAGTTTTTAACTTAGAAATTTGAATGATGAGATTCTTGATTTCTTCCATGTCTTGATGCTCAAATTGTCCTTTACCAGGGACATGTCTAAGTACTTAGATTTTACACTCTGCAGAGGTGGTGCAGTTTCCCCACAAGACTTGGTTTCCCAAGACAAGATCTTTCAGAAGCCTTCCCTTAGACCAAAATGGACGCGCTCCAACCTATCAAACTCTACCACCAACTGTCCATATGGCTAGGTTCTTGCAACCTATATGATCCAGGCAGAGCCCATAATGCCAAGTGGCTGCACTTGAAGCTTCTCAACATTTGACATCTCAAATCTCTTTGTTCCTGGGTGGCCATCCACAAGTGAGATACACAAGGTAAACCATAGACATGGGCCTTGTGAACCACTCAACCAAAATCCACCAAGTAATTACCATTCCACCCAGGTGATTCATTAACTTAGTTGTTTTATTAATAAAAACACAAGTCCTCAGACTTAGAAAATTTTCCATAGTGTGAATATATTTCCACCCTTGTTTTCTATTAGCTAGGCTAAGCATGATAGTAGTAGGTATCTTGACTTAGGAATTTCAACTAAGGTTTCATCCACTAGGATTTCCTATAGCAAGGTTTATACTTAGCAAAATTCCATGCAAGTTTTACTTAGAGAAAAACACTAATGCATAGTGAAAGTAATGGGACAAAAAGTATGAAGCATCACTTGCCTTTTTGGTAGAGGGTATAAGTTCACTCCTTGTCCTTGCAACAATCACATTCTTCAAGTCACTACAATTCAATCAAGCAAGGCACAAACTCAATCTACCAATCAAGCAAAACAACACATAAAATGACAAAGTCAAAGTAATGCATGCAAGCATGCCAAGCTTTGTTTTATTTGAAAAAGTGGTTCCTAATGGGTCATGAACATTTGAAAACACCTAATGGTCATTTTGTAAAGTGGCAAAGTCATTTGCAAAAGGTTTCACTTCACACACCATTTTCAAAACAAGGTATCATTTTTCTTGTGGTGTAGAAATATTTTTACTAAGGCATTAATCTATAGGGTTCACCAAATATGTTTTAAAACTATAAAACTTGGTGTTAAGGGTCAGAGAGTTTAAAACAAAGCATTTCCCAAAGGTTTTCCTTCAAAATCATTTTCAATAAATAAACCACATTTCTATTTGACTAGAAATGGTTTTAAATCAAAGAATCATTATTTTGTTTCACCAAATACAATTTTGAGTACACAAAGTGTTTCCTATGGTCAGTAGGTTCAAATCACACCATTTTCCAAAGATTTTATCCCCAAATTCATTTTTAAACAATTTTCACATTCTTAACAAGTATACAAAAGTTTCTGCAAAAACAACCATTTTTCCAGAAGATTTTTACTAAACAAAAGGCATGGTTGGCTAGGGCTTGTCTTGCTGATTCCAATGATATCAAATTTGTAAATTTTGGACGTGTGGATCAAAAGTTATAAGGGTTTCAAAATTGCATCTAAATCTGATTCAAATTCTATTTTCTAAACGTCTGGTGACACGCGTCCTATTCCCATTCGTCGGTACCGCTTTGCTCGGATCGGCTATTCTGGCGCGTTGGATCAAGTTGAATCATGCGGCTCAGAAGCGTGCGTACCCATTCGCTTACTTTCTATCCTAATCGTCAGATCCAAATCCAACAGCCCTAACTACTCTGACTAATAATCAGCGGCGCTGGCGGCGGCGCTCTGGTGGCAGCGCTCAGGCGAGGTCGTCGCCGATGATACTAGACCCAATGTTGTGGGGAAGCTCAAGGTGTCGTTGGTTCGACGAGGGGCGCACGGAGTTGAGGGTAATGGCTCGTCGGAGTTCTTTCTGGCGTCGGGCGGTTCTGGAGGTCGTCGAGGGCGAGGATGGGAGGCACCCTAGGACGAAAGGGAGACATCGTTAGGTTCGCAAGAGCATGGAGATCATCATCGTGTCCACGGGGAAGAGAGGGGAGGTCTGGTTTACCTGGGAGACGTCGCCGCAGTTGGAGCAGACGGCGGCGCTGGCTCGGGGAAGACGTTGCCGACGCTCAGGGACGCGTGCGAGCGAGCTGCGGCTACAGAAAGGTCCTCGAGGGCTTGGGGTGTATGCGAGTGTGGTCAAGGAGACGAGGGGTGGCAAGACACAGCCGGAATCGAGGGAAAAGCTCGTCGGTGGCAGTGAGGTTCGGAGAAGAATCAGGACAGCCTGGGGGCATGCTAATGCGGGGTGACAGAGGGGAAATGGAGAGGAGAGGTACGCGTTTAAGCTTGCGTGATCAAAGAGAGTAAATGTGGCCACGTTAAGGCGAATGGAAGCCGCGGAATCACTGCCAGAAACGGGGAAGAACTAGTCGCTGCGGTTGAGGACGATGAACAGGAGGGGGTGGGGTCGGCTGGTCAGCGAGAGAGGAAGTGAGGGGAATGGTTCCACCTGTCAGTTGCTCTGCGGGTGTGAGTTCAAGTGAGAAAACGTTTCGGCAGAGGGGAGGGGGAAATGGGCTGCTGGGCTGGGATGGGCTTTAGCTGGGCTGGGTCGTTTTTCTCTATTTTTTTCTGTCTGAAACCTTTTTCTTTTTTCCAAATCAATTTATGTTTTGAATTTCAATCAACTATTCAAACATTCAATCAATTCAAACAATCACTAAACTTTGTATTGTGTTAGTTCTGTTTTAACCACACAAAACCAAAGTCCAATAATAAAATAATATTTTTATTTTAGAGTCCATTTATAATTAAATAACATGGACACTAGTTAATAAATCAAATGGGTTTTTATTTATTTTAAAACTCCATTTGAAATCTAAATATTTTCAAAACCAAATCAGTAGGTTTTATTTAAAAAAATAGAAAACTTGTTTTAAAATAAAATAACATTTTATTTTAGGGTCCAATAACAATTAAATGAATAGACCTTATTCATTTAACTCAAATAGGATTTGTTTTATTAAAATCTTTATTTTGAAATCTAAAATAAAACCAAAACACTTCAGTAGGTTTTATTTGAGAATATAAAATACTTGGAAAACTTATTTAAAATAATTTAATAATTTTTGATGTTTTAAATAAAATGGTAAAACCTTTTATTTAAATAAAATTGGATATTAAATCCTTATTATTTTATTTAAATAAACCTTTACTATTTGTATCAAAATAAACATTTTATTTCAAAAGCTTGGCCAAGGTTTAATTTGGCTCTATAAAATAATCTTTAATTATAAATCCACCTTTTCATTTGAAAACAAAATCTTTTTATTAAAAGATCCAAAATAGTAATTTTAATTATTTTTAGTTTATTGTTTATTTATCTTTTAAATCCC
The DNA here is from genome assembly GCA_030063025.1 of Avena longiglumis. Classification (NCBI taxonomy): domain Eukaryota; kingdom Viridiplantae; phylum Streptophyta; class Magnoliopsida; order Poales; family Poaceae; genus Avena; species Avena longiglumis. Next base: position 388,543,252 of record CP125973.1, on the reverse strand, counting down.
TTTAGGATTTTATTTGATCCAAATAGGTTTTGAAAGTTTCCAAATGGATTCAAAAGTTTCTTCTCACCCTGAAAATCAACAAAGTTTTATTTTATTCATTTATTTTTCACATTACAAGATTTGGAAAATCATGGGATGTGACAAGAACCATGACCCACATGATATTGTCCGTGAACTCAAAATGATATTTGAGGCTCACACGGCAGTTGAGAATTATGAGGCTTTTGAAAAGTTCTTTATCTGCAAGATGGAAGAGGGCAACTCCGTCAGTGAGGACATGCTTAAGATGTCTAGGCACGCAAGAAAGCTTCAAGGCTTTGGTATAGTGATTCCTAATGCTTTGGGGATTCACCGTGTCCTCCAATCACTACCAGCAAGTTACAAGAACTTTGTGATGAACTACAATATGCATAACATGGACAAGTCGTTCCTGAACTCTTCTCCATGTTAAAGTCTGCGGAAGTGGAGATCAAGAATGAGCACCAAGTGTTGTTAGTCAATAAGACCACCGAATTCAAGAAGCAAGGCAAGTCTAAGAAAAAGGGAAACTTCAAGAAGGGCGATAAGAATGTTACCACGCCGGCGAATAAGACCAAGGCTGGGCCTAAGCCTGATACTGAGTGCTTTTACTGCAAGGGAGTAGGTCACTGGAAGCGGAATTGCCCTAAGTACTTGGCGGATTTGAAGAACGGCAACATCAATAAGAAAGGTATATCTGATATACATGTTATTGATGTGTATCTCACTAGTACTAGTAGTAGTGCCTGGGTATTTGATACTGGTTCGGTTGCTCACATTTGTAACTCGAAACAGGAGCTGCAGAATAGACAGGAACTAGCGAAGAACAAGGTGATGATGCGCGTTGGAAATGGATCAAACGTTGATGTGATCGCGGTAGGCACGCTACCTCTTCATCTACCATCGGGATTAGTTTTATACTTAAATAATTGTTATTTGGTGCCTGCGTTGAGCATGAACATTATATCCGGATCATGTTTATTGCGAGGCGGTTACTTGTTTAAGTCCGAGAATAATGGTTGTTCTATTTATATGAGTAATATGTTTTATGCACATGCACCTTTGATAGATGGTCTATTCTTATTGAATCTCGATTATGGAAATACACACATTAATAAGATTGAAGCTAAATTATTGAAATTGAGTGATAACTCGACCTATATGTGGCACTGTCGTCTTGGTCATATTGGAGTGAAGCGTATGAAGAAACTCCATTCCAATGGACTTCTTGAATCGGTTGAAAGATGCGAAGCATGTCTGATGGGTAAAATGACTAAGACTCCATTTTCTGGTATGATCGAGCGAGCTACAGACTTATTGGAAATCATACATACCGATGTGTGTGGCCCAATGAGTGTAGCATCGCGTGGTGGTTATCGTTATGTTCTTACCTTCACGGATGATTTGAGTAGATATGGGTATATCTATTTCATGAAACATAAGTCCGAAAGTTTCGAGAAGTTTAAGGAATTTCAAAGTGAGGTAGAGAATCAACGTAACACGAAGATTAAATTTCTACGATCTGATCATGGTGGTGAATATCTAAGTTACGAGTTTGGTGAGCATTTGATGAAATGAGGAATACTCTCACAATTGACACCGCTGGGAACACCACAACGTAATGGTGTGTCCGAACGTCGTAATCGAACTCTCTTAGATATGGTTCGTTCTATGATGTCACTTATAGATTTACCACTATCGTTTTGGGGTTATGCATTAGAAACAGCCGCATTCACTTTAAATAGGGCACCATCTAAAACCGTTGAAATGACACCGTATGAATTATGGTTTAGGAAGAAACCTAAATTCTCATTCCTTAAAGTTTGGGGTTGTGAAGCTTATGTAAAGAAGTTACAGCCCGACAAGCTTGAACCCAAAGCGGAAAAATGCGTCTTCATAGGGTACCCGAAGGAAACTATTGGGTATACCTTCTATCATAGATCCAAGGGCAAAATCTTCGTTGCCAAGAATGGATCCTTTCTAGAGAAAGAGTTTCTCTCGAAAGAAGTGACTGGAAGGAAAGTAGAACTCGACGAGGTTGTTGAACCTTCTCTTGAACTTGAGAGTAGCGCAACACCGGAAGTAGTTCCTATGGTGCCTGCACCAATAAGAGAGGAAGCTAATGATGTTGATCATGAAACTTCGGTTGAAGTTACTAGGAACCTCGTAGGTCAACGAGAACTCATACCACTCTTGATTGGTATGATCCCGTTATGAGTGTCATGTTGGTGGACAACACCGATGACCCTGCGACATATGAGGAAGCGATGATGAGCCTAGATTCCAATAAATGGCAAGAAGCCATGAAATCCGATATTGTATCCATGTACGAAAACCAAGTATGGACTTTGGTGGACTTACCGAATGGCCATAAGGCAGTCAAGAACAAATGGATTTTCAAGAAGAAAACAGATGTTGATGGTAATGTTACTGTCTATAAAGCTCAACTTGTCGCAAAAGGGTTTCAACAAATTCAAGGAGTTGACTATGATGAGACTTTCTCACCGGTAGCGAAGCTAAAGTCTATAAGGATTTTGTTAGCAATCGCTGCATATTATGATTATGAAATATGGCAGATGGATGTCAAAACAGCATTCCTCAATGGAGACATTGATGAAGAGTTGTATATGATGCAACCCAAAGGTTTTGTCGATCCTAAAGATGCTAAAAAGGTATGCAAACTTCAACGGTACATTTATGGATTGAAGCAAGCATCCCAAAGTTGGAATCAATGTTTTGATAAGGTAATCAAAAGCTTTGGTTTTATACAAACTTATGGAGAAGCTTGTATTTACAAGAAAGTGAGTGGGAGCTCTGTAGCATTCTTAATACTATATGTAGATGACATATTGTTGATTGGGAATGACGTAGACCTTCTTAATAGTATCAAGGATTATTTGAATAATAGTTTTTCAATGAAAGATCTTGGCGAAGAATCTTACATATTAGGCATAAAGATTTATAGAGATAGATCGAGACGCCTAATATCATTGTCACAGAGTACATATTTGGACAAAGTTCTAAAGAGGTTTGGAATGGAAGATAGAAAGAAAGGGTTCTTGCCCATGTTGCCCAATACGACCTTGAGTAAAACTCAAAGTCCTGCAACGACAGAAGATAGAGAAAGGATGAGTAAGACTCCCTATGCCTCAGCCATAGGATCTCTTATGTATGTTATGCTACGTACTAGACCCGACAATGCATATGCTATTAGTTTGACTAGCAGATATCAAAGTGATCCAGGAGTGGATCATTGGACAGCGGTCAAAAACATCCTTAAGTACTTGATAAGAACTAAGGATATGGTTCTTTCTGATGGAGGTGATGAACATCTCGTTGTTAATGGTTACATAGATGCTAGTTGGAACACCAATCCGGATGATTCTAAATCTCAATCTGGATACGTATTTACTTTGAATGGTGCACCAGTTAGCTGGAGGAGTGCAAAGCAAAGCATTGTGGCGAGATCTTCAACTGAATCAGAATACATAGCTGCTTCGGAGGCTTCACAAGAGGCGATATGGATGAAGGAGTTCATTACAGAGCTCGGTGTGGTTCCAAGTGCGCTGGACCCAATGTCTATCTACTGTGATAACATGGGCACCATAGACAATGCGCAAGAACCAAGGTCACACAAGAAGGTAAAGCATATCAAGCTATGTTTCCACGCTATTCGAGAGAATGTCCAAGATGGTGACATAAATATTTGCAAAATACACACATATCTGAATGTGGCGGATCCGTTGACTAAACCTCTCCCGAGGGCAAAACATGACCAGCACCAAACCGCCATGGGTGTTCGGTATATTACCATGTAATCTAGATTAGTTGACTCTAGTGCAAGTGGGAGACTGTTGGAGATATGCCCTATAGGAAATAATAAAAGTGGTTATTATTATATCTTTGTGTTTATGATAAATGTTTACATTCATGCTACAATAGTATTAACCAGAAACATTAATACCTGTGTGATTTGTAAACTAAATTAGAGTCCCTGGTAAAGCCTCTTTATAATACTAGCTTGTTGGTTAATAGATGAACGTGGTTTCTCGATCATGAACATTGAGATGTTATTAACAACAAGATCATATCATTAGGAGAATGGTATGATGGACATACTCCTATAGATAAGCGTAGCATTAAGATCAAGTCATTTCAATAGTTCATTTGCTATAAGCTTTCTCATACATAGTAACCTAATTCCTTCGACCATGAGATCATGCTAATCACCATCACCGGAAGGATGCTTTGATGACATCAAACACCACACCATAACTGGGTGGCTATAAAGGTGGCATTGAGTGTTCGGAAAGTATGTGTTGAGGCACATGGATCAAGAGTGGGATTTGTCCATCCATATGACAGATAGATATACTTTGGGCCCTCTCGATGGAATTTCATCCAATTGGATTGCAAGCATGTGACTGGCTCACAAGGGATCACATATCACGGGAACGATAAAAGAGTACTTATCGGTAACGAGGTTGAACTAGGTATGCAAAGATACTGACGATCAAACCTCGGATAAGTAAACTATCGCGAGACAAAGGGAAATTGGTATCGTATGTAAGTGGTTCATTCGATCGCAAAGTATTCATTGAAATATGTGGGAGACATATGAATTTCCAGATTCCTCTATTGGTTATTGATCGGAGAAGTGTCTCGGTCATGTCCGCATAATTCACGAACCGTAGGGAGACACACTGACGGATTCGATGTTGTTTAGTAGATATGGAATGTTAGTAGGGATACCGAATGTTGTTCGGAGTCTTGGATGGGGTACGGGATATCACGAGGAGATCCAGAATGGTCCGGAGAATAAGATTCATATAAGGATAGTCTGATTCCGGAGTTCGGGAATGATTTCGATGTTTTCATCGGAGAGGTTCTGGAAGGTTCTAGAAGGTTCACCGGACCGGAAGGGGAATGGTCCATGAATATGTCATGGGTAAGTGGAATGATTGGATCATATCCTAGGTCACTTGGTTTGAGCATTTGCAGGAGAGAATTAAATCTCTAAATTCAAAGTCAAATAGGAGGTTTGCAAAGTCAAACTGGAAAAATGGTTTCCTAGTGGAAGAAGGAAAGAGTCCTTCCTTCAATCCAACTTGGGTTTGGATTTGGATTCAAACTCTCCCCTCCAAAGGCTGCCCCCCTCTCATAAATAGAGGGGGAGGGCTTCCCCAAACAACACATGAGCCAGCCCTCCCCACCCGTGTGCCGCCGCCGCCACCGCACGTCGCCGCCAGCCGCCGCCGTCGCCTCGTCGTCGTTGCCCTAGCCGCCGCCGACACCTCCTCCTCCTCCCTGCATTCTAAACCTAGATCGCCGGGAAACCCTAGATCCACCATAACTCACATCAACTTAGGCGAAGCCCTGTGATATCTTCCCTCTACTTCCGGAACCACGCCGTCGTCCTACCGGAATCGCGAGGGGAGAACTACAACCTCCGCTGCCTGCTAGAACAAGGGAGAGGAAGGTCTTCATCTAGTACCGAACGTGTGACCGACTGCAGAAGCGCTGCCGGAACGCAGCGCCGGAAGGACCGTCTACGCGATCTTGAGATCGGCAAGTGTACGACTACATCACCCACGAGAATCTGCTCTCATTAACTGCTTTGGAATCTTCGAGGGTGAGTACTCTAATCAAATCGTTGCTATAATATAGTACATAAATCTTGGCTTGTTTGTGTGCATGCGGTAGAATTTTTTTGTTTTCCATGCTATGAACCCCTACAAGCTTCTGGGCCTATAGCTTCCAGTCGCCTAGCTTGTCCTTGGTTTGTGATCCAGTCACCGTCCTGCAGGCCCACTCGTTGGTAGTATGACCCAATAGGGAACGTCCTGCTGGGTATACCCCACTCGGCATATCCCCATCAGTTATTGGGCCATCTTTGTCAGCGAGTCCTGTGGGTATACCTGGAAAGTATATCCCCAATAGTAGCCCTGGGAAGTCTCTAAGATCCAAAGGCGTAATAATCGTCTATCTTGATGTTTTCTTTGGATTTCCGAATCATGAAGGGTACCCGAAAACTTCATTCAATTGTGTAGGATTCTGAGTCTCATCTAAGTCGAATATATCTTATAGAGTTAAGTTAATTCCATGCTTGATTTGAAACATGAGCCGGATTTTGAGATGTGGACGTGTGTGGCAACTTTTCAGATCTCTCATTTCACTTACAGAACATTTCATCTGCAAGACTATTGGTGGGTCCATATTTTATGGAACCGAGGCACTAATACCATGCTTGCATGGAGATTAAGGCTTTTTGAGGAAGCTTACTCTCCTCTTCCCCGACGCGGGCGCAATCTTAGAGCTTTCACACTAATCTTGGCGCAGTTGGGTTTATAAAGGTTAGAAAATCCCTCATTTCTCCACTTGCACCCCTTTTCTCCCTTCTTCTCTGTGAGCGCACATTCTCTTCACCTCTCTTGTTCTCTCTCTACACCATAGAGATCTTGCTAGCGTCAGCATAAAATCGTCATCCCACACACCAAAAAATGGCGGAGGCAGCTGGCTCCGGTGCCGTCGGCGCTTGCACAGCGGAGGATAAGGCTATAGGGGAGTCTAGATCCCATGTGTTCTTGCCGACGAGAAACTTTAGGCCATGGAGGATGAGGGGCTCCTTCTGACCGGTGACTGGCAAAGAAGATACGGTGAGCTCGTTCCATCACGTCGTGCCGATGAATGGGTACACTTTGGGACTCACCTCGATCGAGGTTTGATCTTCCCACCATCATATTTATTCATCGAGGTAGCTTCCCACTATGATGTTCAGCTCCACAATCTTCCTCCAAACCCCATCTTAGAGCTTAGTTCATACGCATCTTTGTGCGAGAGTTTCCTCAGCATCAAGCCAAATCTTCTTTTGTTGCCGTACTATTTTGGTACAAGTAAAAACTCTATCAGTGTGGGCATTCCTTACAATATTTCCACACTTAGCTTAGTTCTTAGGAGAGACCTAGTCTATCCTAGGATATTTGCGAGTGAGTCGGTTAGGAGATGGGCTTCCACTTTTTTTATCACAAGGATAGACCGGCTCCTGGCAAGACGGAAGCTATACCGTTTTTTGTTGATGGTGTCGCCGCTCATGTCACATCCCAAAATTTTCCAAATTTTTTAATGTGAAAAAATTTTGTTGAAATTTAGGGTGAAAAGAAACTTCTGTTTCTAAATGGAAACTTAAAAACCCATCTTGAACAAACTCTGAATATTAAATCCAACTAAATTCAAATCAAGTGAAATGCCTTCTTCATAAATGCATCTTGAAATTTAAACACTTGGAAAATAAACCAAAACCCTAAAACCCTAATGGGAGATTTCCAAGATATCTCTATGACCATGGATTTGATCCACATAAAAATTTGTCAAACAAACATTTCAAAATGATCAAGATTGATAAATTAAAAATATTATAAAACCGTAGAAATTGATTTCACTTAATTTGGAGCCATAGATAAAATCTTATGAATTTATTAAGATAAGGAAATTAATTTCCAAAGCTAATAAAGCACCTATCTAAAATCCATACCAATTTGTGAGCAATTAATCCTAAAAGAGATATAAAAGGATAAACAAATATTAAATAAAATTTTACAAGTTGGAATCACCATTTTTGGATCTTTAAATAAAAAGATATGGATTTTATAAAATAGAGGAAGGAATAAATAAAGACTATTTTAAAGAGCCAAATTAAAACTTGGCCAACCAAATAAAACAAAATATTTTTGTTTAATAAAAAGAGTAAAGGAGTATTTAAATAAAATCATGAGGATTTATTATTATCCAAATTCTTTTAAGTAAAGACATTTCCCATTTTAAATGAACATTAAAAACCTAATAAAGTATTTTAAATGATAATTCAAAGTGATTTACTTCTAAATAAAACCTACTGAAAATATTTAATAAAAAAATTTAGAATTCAAATAGAGTTTGAAAACCTATTTAAATCTTATTTTGAAATAAAGACAAATGTCTATTTTTAAATAATTAATAGACCCTAAAAGAATAAAAATATTGTTCTAAAATTTGACTTTAGAATGTGTTAATAAACCGTATTTGAATATACACAAAGTTTAGTAGAAGTTTGAATTTAATTGGAGTTTGAATTGTTTGAATAAAAACCAAATCAGATAAATAGAAAAGGAAAAAGAAAAACATTCTGTACAAAAAAATAGAAAGGAGCCAGCCCAACCCAGCTAGCCCACTAAGACCAGCAGTGCAGCCCATCTTCTTTTCCTCCCCCGAATCGTTTTCACCAGAAAACACACCCGCAGAGTAGATGATGACCGGACCCCACCTCCCCTCTCTCTCACTCGCTGACGATGTTGTCCCACCTGCCAGTACATCGTCTTGAACCCCGCGACCTATTCCCCCTCTCCCTCGTCGTCATTTCTGCCGATTGAATGTGCGCTTGATTCCACATAAAAAACACGCTAATTCAGCCCCGTGACCTTGCACATTTAAGCACCCCTCTCCCCTCTCTGATCTCCTTCACTCACCAGGCTCTCTCCGCCGCCAGGCTGCCATAATTTCGAGCTCACGCCCAACTGCTCCGGCGAGCATTTTTTTCGATTCCGGCCACTCCCCGCCGCCCCTTGATCCCTGGAGCATCCAAGCTTACTCCCTAGTGTCATGCGCATCTGCCAGTAACTCCAGGTCATCCGCGTGTGCCCCAGAACCCAGGCAACGATCAAGACCGAACGTCGCCGTCCACTGCCTCGACTCCGGCAAGCATTTCCCGGTAGGTTTCATCCACCCCCTCCTATTCTGGTTGACACTATGTTATTCTCCCTTGTCCTACGCATCTTCTAACATTCGCCAATCACTTGCACATGCCCTGCATGATCGCCAACGATGACAGCCCATGCGCATCGTCGACAGAACCTACTCCGGCGAGCAATCACTGACTACTCCGTGCGCCCCTTCCTCTACGACGAGTACGTCGAGCTTTCCCAAGTCATGGCAAACGCAGTAAGCATCTCCTCTCCCTCCTTTGCTTCCTGGAATGCCATATCGCCGTAGACAGAGCTCGCCGCTGCCACTCGCCGCCGCCAGCGCCGCCCATCTTTGGCCAAGCGCCTGTGTGCCGTTCGATTTGGATCTGACGTGTGTGATAGATTCATTAACCGAAGAGGTATCAAGTGTTGCGAGCCGTGTGATGCACATTAGATATGACGCTCCATGTTAGTTGATCCGTGCGAACCATTATCGTCCAATAAGAAACATACGCGTGGCCAGCCTTTGATTTAAAAACCAGTTTTTGTTCTATTAAATGTTCAAACTTGCAAAAATCATAACTTTCAATCCACACGTCCAAATTTTATAAATTTTATATCAATGGAATCAGAAGAACAAGTACATTCCAACCATGCACTTTGTTTACTAAATTGCTTCTGTTAAATTGTTTGTTTTTGCAGAAACATATGTAGGCATATTTTGAATAAAAATTTATTCTAGAAATATTTTTATGGTAAATTTTTTGGAAAATGGATTGTTTTGAACCTACTGACCATAGAAACTAACTTATGGATTTAAAATTGTATTTTGTGAAGTTAAAGAATAAATCTTTGAATTAAATCATTTCTAGTTAAATGAAAATATAGTTTATATGTTAAAAATGCTTTTTGAGTAGCAACTTTGGAAAATGATTTGATTTAAACTCTCTGACCCTAAACACCAAGTTTTAAGATTTTAAAATATATTTCATGAACCCTATAAATTATTACTTTGCTAAAAAGCATTTTCAACAACATAAAATATTGATTTGGCATAAAAATGGTTTATAGGTAAAACCTTTTGCAAATGGTTTCAATATAAAAACAATTGACATAAAACACTAACATTTGTGTTTAAAAATGTATTTGTCAAACACTAGAGAATATTATTTTGGTTTGAACCATTTCTAGCAAAACTAAAATGACTTAAAATGGCCTTTTTCACTAACTTGATATCAAATGGTTTTGCCACAATTATAAATGACCTTGACACTTTTATAAATGACCAATAGATATTTTATGATGATTATAACCTATAGAAAACACTTTTCCAAAATAAAACAATCTTTGGCATGCTTGCATGCATTGCTTTGGTTTTATTATTTTATGTGATGATTGCTTGAATGGTAGATTGAAATTGTTCCTTGCTTGATTGAATTGTAGTGACATTTGAAGAGTGTGACTATTGCAAGATCACGGAGTGAACTTATAATATCTACCAAAAAAAAAGGCAAGTGATGCTTCATACTTTTGTCCTATTATTTTCACTATGCATTAGTGATATTTTTAATTAGGACTTGCATTTAATTTTGCTAAGTATAAACTATGCCATGGGAAATCCTAGTAGATGAAACCTTAGTAGAATTTTCCAGAGTTAAGGTTCCTGCTACTATCATGCTTAGCCTAGCTAGTATAAAACAAGGTTGGATTATATTCATGCTATGGAATATTTCAAACTCAAGGACTTGTGTTTTGTTTAATAAAACAACTAAGTGAATGAATCACCTGGGTGGAAAGGGACTTGCTTGGTGGTTTTTGGTTGAGTGGTTACACAAGGACCATTTCTATGGTTTACCTTCTGTATTTCACTTGTGGAATGCCACCTAGGAACAAAGATATTTGAGATGTCAAATGTTGAGAAGCTTCAAGTGCAGCCACTTGGAATTATGGGCTCTGTCTGGATCATATATGTTGCAATAACTTAGCTAAATGGACAGTTGGTGGTAGGGGTTTGATAGGTTGGAGCGCGTCCATTCTGGACTAAGGGAAGGCTTCTGCAAGATCTTGTCTTGGAGAAACCATGTCTTGTGGGGAAAGTGCACCACCTCTGCAGAGTGTAAAATCTAAGTACTTAGCCATGTCCCTAGCAAAGGACAATTTGAGCATCAAGACATGGAAGCTATCAAGAATATCCTCATCCCAATTTCTAAAGTTAAAAACTTGTAGTTGAACAAGGGTGAAGGTTCACCAATTTCTATTGGTGGTTCCTTGGGTGTTTTGAGAAGAAAAAACTTAGTGTTTTCAAATGATAAGAAAAAATCTATTTTTAGTAAAGCAAGCCTAAGATCCACTTAGCCAAATGCATATAGATGATAGACTTCACTATACTACTATAGTATCACTTGCCAATACAATTCAAATGTATTGACCCTTGTGGCTGTAACTTATTATGTTGCAGGTTTGTTTCATTTTAGTGAAGTGTGTTGAATAGGATTACAAGTCTACAACCAACATGATTGCCTGTGGCACTTTGAAGATGAAGGACTCCATGCTATAGTTATTTATGCTGCATTGTAATGAGATAGCCAAATGAGCTATGTAAGATGTAATGAATTGTTTTATTCCTGGTTATAAAGTTGTATTATGACCTTTGTTTCTTGATATTACATCTTAACTGTGGATGCTAGCTATTGATCCAGGGACTAGCATTGTAAACACAGGGATCTCTACCTTATTAAAGGTTGGGACCTCTACAGATGGTATCAGAGCACTGTGTTTCCTATAGGATTGTAACCCTAGGGTTGGACAAACCCCTTACAAGAATAGGAGTTGGATTTGTTCCAAATATTATTTACAAAAAGTCTTGTAAACTCTTTCCTCAACCATTTTGGTTTTGATTCTACATATCTTCCTTTTCAAACTTGATGGACAAGGACCTCAACCATGAGAAAAGGACTTCACTAACTCAAATGACTTCAAATTCAACATCATCAAAGACCTCAACTTTATTTTCACCAAGGACTTCAACTTGGATATCACTAAGGACTCCAAGTGAGACAAGAAATGTTAATCAAGACTAAGGAAACACAACCTAGAAGAAACCATCATCACCTTTGAAGTTTTGTGACCAAGATTTAAGAAATTCTCTAAGGATACAAAGATATTGTTCATGAAGAATCACCTAGGAAGGATGGAATGATCTCAAGTGAACCATGTAGTTGGACCACCATATTAGTGTTTAGAATAAATCAAACCCACCAACTTATGTGGTGTAGAAAAAATATTTTGTTGCCTAAAAATATGCTTGAACCTTGTTGTTTGAGTGGAATGCTTGTTTGTGATTGCTTGCACATTGCTTGTGTGAATTGTGATGTCTGTAATTATAATTACTTCCTTAGAAATATTTTTCCTATTGTAATCCCAATCCAACCCAAACAGATGACTACTCCAAGAAACTCCAACATCAAGGATGGTGACAACAACAACCAAGAGATCAACATGAGAGAACTCATAGTAACCCAAACCTAGTTGCACCAAGTGACAACTCAGTTTTTAGAAAACAACAATAGTTAGACCCAGCCATGCAAAGGTTTTTGGAAACCCAAACCCAATTGATGCAAAAGGTGACAAATCAAATGATCAACATGGGAGACAACCCTTCCCAAGGAGCTTGTGACAACAATGATGCCAAGGATGATATTTTAGAAGGAACTAAAACTTGCAATATTTGTGGAGACAAGGATCACCCTTCCAAAGAGCATGAAGATCAATGCCCAAATTGTGAAGAGAAACATCCAACTAATCAATGCCCCACATCTCAAGCTACTTGTTTCCTATGTGAAGGAAATAATCATGTCCCTATCCAATGCCCCATCTATTCTATAGTCCAACAAATGAAGCAAGATGGAATGCATCAATTGTTTGGAAACCTCCACAAGGGAACAACTTCTACCAAGAAGGATGAAGGGAAAGTCAGAACCATGCATCATAAGACCATATCCAAAGTGACCACAAAGTGTTTCTACTCTTGTGAATAAGAAGGTCATATCTCTTGTAACTTCCCCAAGAAGAGAGAAAGATTTCCCACCTTTGAGGTGAGGTATGAAGAGCATGAACTAGAAGAACTCCTAGCTTTGGAGAGACCCAAAAAGAAGAAGAAGGACATAAGCCAGTTGCAATGTTACAATTGCAAAGACATGGGACACTATGCCAGTTATTGCCCAGAAAAGAAAAAGAACCAAAGAAATAAACAAGAGGAATTGATACCAAAGAAGAAGAAGGATAATAGCCAAGGGATGTGTTTCAAATGCACAGAGCTAGGCCATTATGCAAACAAGTGTCCAGAGAAGTCTCATCAAGATCCCAAGCAAGCCAAGATGTAATCTAGTTGAGAACTTTTTAAGGGTGGTAGTATCCTAGTTGCTTTGAGCCAACTTGTAACCCCTAGCCTCCCCAAATCTCGGGATGAGATTTCTTTTAAGGGTGGTAGCCTGTCACATCCCAAAATTTTCCAAATTTTGTAATGTGACAAAAAATAAACAAAATAAATAATTGTTGAAATTTAGGGTGAAACGAAACTTCTGTTTCTAAATGGAAACTTAAAAACCCATCTTGAACAAACTTTGAATACCAACTAAATTCAAATCAAGTGAAATGCATTCTTCATAAATGCATCTTGAAATTTAAACACTTGGAAAATAAACCAAAACCCTAAAACCCTAATGGGAGATTTCCAAGATATCTCTATGACCATGGATTTTATCCACATAAAAATTTGTCAAAAAACATTTAAAAATGATCAAGATTGATAAATTAAAAATATTATAAAACCATAGAAATTGATTTCACTTAATTTGGAGCCATAGATAAAATCTTATGAATTTAGTAAGATAAGGAAATTAATTTCCAAAGCTAATAAAGCACCTATCTAAAATCCATACCAATTTTTGAGCAATTAATCCTAAAAGAGATATAAAAGGATAAACAAATATTAAATAAAATTTTACAAGTTCGAATCACCATTTGTGGATCTTTAAATAAAAATATATGGATTTTATAAAATAGAGGAAGGAATAAATAAACAAAGACTATTTTAAAGAGCCAAATTAAAACTTGGCCAAGCAAATAAAATAAAATATTTTTCTTTAATAAAAAGAGTAAAGGATTATTTAAATAAAATCATGAGGATTTATTATTATCCAAATTCTTTTAAGTAAAGACATTTCCTATTTTAAATGAACATTAAAAACATAATAAAGTATTTTAAATGATAATTCAAAGTGATTTACTTCTAAATAAAACCTACTGAAAATATTTGATAAAAAAATTTAGAATTCAAATAGAGTTTGAAAACCTATTTAAATCTTATTTTGAAATAAAGTCAAATGTCTATTTTTAAATAATTAATAGACCCTAAAAGAATAAAAATATTGTTCTAACATTAGACTATAGAATGTATTAATAAATAGTATTTGAATATACACAAAGTTTGGTAGAGGTTTGAATTTAATTGGAGTTTGAATTGTTTGAATAAAAACCAAATCAGATAAATAGAAAAGGAAAAAGAAAAACATTCTGTACAAAAAAAAGAAAGGAGCTAGCCCAACCCAGCTAGCCCACTAAGCCCAGCAGCGCAGCCCATCTTATTTTCCTCCCCCGAATCGATTTTCACCAAAAAACACACCCGCAGGGTCGATGACGACCAGACCCCACCTCCCCTCTCTCTCACTCGCTGACGACATTGTCCCACCTGCCAGTACATCGTCTTCAACCCCGTGACCTATTCTCCCTCTCCATCGTCGCTGTTTCTGCCGATTGAATGCACGCTGATTCCGCATTAACAACGCGCTAATTCAGCCCCGTGACCTCGCACATTTAAGAACCCCTCTCCCCTATTTGATCTCCTTCACTCACCAGGCTCTCTCCGCCCCCAGGCTGCCGCAATTTTGAGCTCACGCCCAACTGCTCTAGCGAGCATTTTCTTCGATTCTGGCCACTCCCCGCTGCCCCTTGCTCCCTAGCGCGTACAAGCTTACTCCCTAGTCTCATGCAAATCTTCCAGAAACTCCAGGTCATCTGTGCGTGCCACAGAACGCCGGCAACGATCAAGACCGAACGACGCCGTCCACTGCCTCGACTCCGGCAAGCATTTCCCGGTAGGTTTCGTCCACTCCTCCTATTTTGGTTGACACTATATTATTCTCCCTTGTCCTACGCATCTTCTAACATTCGCCAATCACTTGCGCATGCCCCGCATCGTCGCCAACGACGACAGCCCGAGCGCACCGTCAACAGAAACTACTCCGGCGAGTAATCACTCACAGCTCCGTGCGCCCCTTCATCTACGACGGGTACATCGAGCTTACCCAGATCACGGCGAACGCAGTAAGAATCTCCTCTCCCTCCTTTGCTTCCTGGAATGCCAGATCGCCGTAGACAGAGCTCGCCGCCGCCACTCGCCACCGCCAGCGCCGCCCATCTTTGGCCAAGCGCCTGTGCGCCTTTCGATTTGGATCTGACGTCTGTGATAGATTCATTAACCGAAGAGGTATCGAGTGTTGCGAGCCGTGCTATGCACATTAGATCTGACTGTAGTGACCTCGGATCGATAAGGATCCTAAGTCCCTGTGATTAACATGCTAGTCCCTGGATCAATAGCTAGCACTCACAGCCAATGAAATATCATGTAAAACACAAGTATTTATTACATGAATCGAATAATCCAGAGTTTACATTATTACAACAGAAGCGATATAAATACAACTTGGAGTCCCATCAATGCCACAGGCAGGTTGAGTGAAGACCCGCGATCCTAGCGCACCTTTCAACGATCTCTGAAATTTAAAGTACTAATTAGTTCTCTGAAACTTCTGTACTGGATAGAGGGGATTAATAAGAACCAGTAGCAATTAGATTCAACTTAATCGGAGTTATAAATCTTTTCTTATGATTTAAATAGTGTTTAATGGAGTTTAAATCATTTAAACAATTTCTGTTGTCAAAAATTCAAACTAAACACAGATCTGTAATCTACATGATAATGTGATTCCAGAGACATATTATTCATATTTTTCTGAGTTATAAATTATTTACTATGAATTTAATACTCCCAAAGTCCATTAAAACTATTTAAATCACTACAGCAATTTTACACTGCAAAATTTGGATCTAACAGCATATTAATGTTTTATATGAAATTATGAATCCATAGACACTTTATTTGTATTTTTAGGATCTACAGATAATTTACTATGATTTATTATGTCTAAAAAGCTCATTAAACCATTTAATTTATTACAGTAAATATGTACTGTAAAAGTTATATCTAATCTCATATTATTGTTCTACACAATTTTATGAATCCAACCATATATTATTTATAATTTTTGGACATGTATTCAATTTTATATGAATTTTACAAGATTGCCCAATATTCTACCTATTTAAATCAATTTCAATTAAAAAGGGAATATGCTTTGCTACGTGGACAGTGACTGGGCGCTGACCTGCTGACTGGCATCGACGTGGCTGCTGATAGGGCAGAGTGACGAGGATGGCCACATGGCGTAACCAGGTTGGTCGGTACCCCTTCTCTCGTTCTATCTAATCCTGGCCATCTAAGAGGGATCTGACGGCTGCGACTCTCCCGGGGTCTTAGTGGTGGTCAACGACAAGGTGGAGGGTGGCTTCGGCGGAGGCACCAGATGATGGTGGCTGGCGGCTGGCGGTGGTCTCTGGCGTCGCTCCGGTGGTCAATGGTGACGAGGATTAACACCGCGGGACGGAGGAGAGGTCGGGGAGGCGAATGGCGTAGTCGATCTCTTCCTTCTCTTCCTGTAGCGACGACTGCGAGCGGACAGAGGTCAGCGGCGACGGTGGAGCTCCGGCGATCCCTCCGGTGAGCAATTGCGGGCGTTGTGGCGATCTGTAGAAGGGGAAAATACAGTGAGGAGACACAGTAGAGGATGGGAAAGAGGATAGGAGGAACATCAGGGAGTGGGGCGACGGGATTCGTCGGGCTCGAGGTCGACCTGAGGGCTCCCGGTGACGGAGGATCAGAACCTCGATGGTGGGACTAGGGTTTGTCAAAACACGAAAATAATCGAGGGGGTGGATGCCTAAGATTTATGGGGGCGGTTCGCGTGGAGTATGGGCAACAAACTCGAACAAAACCGTGCGGATTGGATCGGGATCAAGACAGCGTGGTCGCGTCGGTCTCTGGCTGGAGGTTGAAGATTTGGTGCGGGCCGAGTGGGCGTTCTTTGTAGCGCCACGCGATGCAGTAGATAGGTGCAGTTAGTTGGGTGTGGTCAGGCTTTGTGTCGCGGCTGATAGAGAGAGGAGGGGCGGCTCGGGCTGGGCCTGGCCGGTAGATTAGGTTAGTTCATTTTTTTTATCCTTTTCTATTTTATCCATTATCCTTTTCTATTTAGTATTTCTTTCTTAGTATTTGTTTTAGGCCTCCAAATTGAACCAAATCAATTTCTAGAAATTTATAAATTCAAAACACACCTTTAAGACTGTATAGAATATTGTTTTACCAAAGTTGAGAATATCCATAATGCCATTTGCTTACAAGGCATTACATGGCTAGTTGCATTAATAAGGAATTTGCGTTTAGAATTTTTAGGAAAATATCCCAAATTTATTTTAGGACATATAGGGAATACTTTTCATCAATTTTAATATGTACCCAAACAATAGGTCATGTAGTACTTAAGAATTGGGAAATCCCATAAAGGGTAGTGGATAATCCTTTTTGGACAATACTATTTCCTTCTTAGGGTTTATATGCAATGATGGTCATGCATGCTTAATGATTTGGAATTTTTGAAATCTTGCACTCCAATTCTACAATCCATAATCAATCCATGCCCTTTTGCTTATATGGCTACCTAGGTCATAACAAAAGAATATAATATTTTGAATTTAAGGTTGAGAGGATTTTCTATTCAAAAAGTTTCTTCTCTTTGAGAATTTTCAACAAAGTCAAACAATCAATCAAGCTATTGATTTTATTTATAACATTCCAAAATAGGAAAAATTTTGGGATGTTACAGACTACCACCCTTAAAAGGAATCTCGTCCTCGAGATTCGAGAAAGCTAGCAAGAAATAGGTTTGGTTCACACTAGGGTACTACCACCCTTAAAATATTGTATTTGTCGAATCCTCTCAATTGAATGATTTGAGGTTTTATCGTCAACTGTCTCGATGTGGAGATTTGTGTGCTTCGTCCGCAGAGTCGTGGTGCACAATGGCATTAACAGGAGGATGAATCTTTTTATTTCCATTACTATTACCATTCTTCGGTTCCAGGCAATCAACGACATAGTGTCCAGGTTTGCGACAGTTGAAACAAAGGACTTTACTCGTGTCCTTCCTTTTTCCGCCATTGGTGAAATTTCCTCCATTCCTGTTTTGATGCTTGTGACCGTTGTGGCCATTGTGCTCGTTCAAATGGAAGTCATTATGCTCGTTGGGCGGTGGAGAAGTGGCGTGATGCCTCTGGTATGATCCAGAGGTGTGCTTGCGGAATGTGGACTTCCTCTTACGATTATCCATGCTCTTCTGTTTGGCTTACACTATAAATTCTCTATCCAGGAGTTCTTGGTAGTTATCAAACCTCAGAGCCACAAGCTGGATGGATATCTCGTCATTAAGTCCTCTCATGAATTCTTCCTGTCTCTTGGCATCAGTGGAAACATCATCATGTGAATAACGTGTCAACTTGTTGAAAATCTCTCCATACTCGAAGACAGAGCGGTGCAGTTGTTGTAAGTCGCGAAACTCATGCCTCTTCAAATCCATGACACCAGTAGCCACATGATGAGTGCAGAAGGCTTCTTAAAACTGGTTCCATGGAATAACATCAATATCCGGATGGGTGACCTAATAATTATCCCACCATTCAGCAGCAGGCCCCTCAAGTTGATGTGCGGCAAACCGCACCCTTTCTTCTTGAACAGCCTGAACGGTGTCTAACTTTTTGTTGATTGTGCGAAGCCAGTCATCTGCTACAATTGGTCCAGTGTTGCTTGATAAGGTAGGAAGGTTTAACTTCAAAAATTGAGTCAAGCAATCATGTTGAGGCGGCGGAGGTGGTGGAGGCGGCGGGTTATTGTTGTTTTGCATATTTTGGGTGAGGAGTTGGATCAGCTAATTTTGGGAGTTCAGAAGTTGTGCAATCTCTAGAGGTAGAACATAGTTCTGACGTCTTGGCAGCATCTGAGGTTTTAGAAAAAGGTAAGACAAAGATAGAAATAGTATGAAATAAACTCTACCCTTATGCATCACACATGGAACACACAAAAATATCAACCAAGTTTCAATCACACCGAGTTTTATTACAACCAAGCATTACAATAGAAAATGGTAGGGTACTACGATATTTGGTAGGCTAAGTACTCTAATACTTTCTCTTCGGATCTAAATTGGGATGTGCATGTTGTCGCTGCTTGGTGCATCCTCTAGGGTTGAACATTTTGTGGTTTCTTCTGATGGGTCCGGTGTGGATTGTTGATTTGTAAGATCCATTCACACTAACATAATTCGTCGTAGCTTGATGGACGGATTGGGCTTCTTTCCTTTGGCATTTCCTTTGCCACAACCATTCTTCCTTTTCCGAGGACAATCTAACGCGTAATGCACTGTTTCACCATACTTATAGCATGTCACCTGACTAGAATCTTTCTTGGGATTCTTCATGCTACTGCCTCTATTACTATTGCCATCATCGTTTTTATCCTTTCCAGCTACATTCGCATGTTTTGGACAATTATCAGCATAATGCCCAGAATTGTGATACTGGAAGCATAGTACTTTGCTTAGATCCTTCCTCCTTTTTGGCAAGGACATCCCGTCTTGTGTTTCTTCATGCTCTACCTCAAAATTTGGAAGCCTTGATTGTTTCCTTGACCTAGTTTGGGGAAATGGGAATTCCTTTCATATGTCGAGTATTGCGAAGTGATGACTTTGGGTGCGGTGTCTAGAGTCCTGAATTCATCCCTTGTCTTTTTCGTGTCCTCGCAGAGCTTCACGATGTCTTGGCGCATTCTGTCTCTGACTTGTTGATTCAGTTGATGTACCACCGGGTAGAGGTGCATTGAGCGGGGTTGTGATTGGTCCCTTCGCACAGGAAGAATGTAACTTGAGAGGTGGGGCATTCTTCTCATGGGTGCCTTCCTTCACAGTAGGGGCGCTGATCATGATGCTCCTTGGTGATATGCCCTATTTCTCCATAGATCGTGCAAGCTAAATGTTTCGGGACTTCAACTTCTTGGATTTTTGGTATACGAGACGAGATTGAAGTAGAACCACTTTAAATTCTTCCTAAGATATCACCCCTTGATGATCATCAATGGTGTGTTGCATCTCCCACCAAGTTGGAGCGTCGTCCTTTAGGAATTGGGTGACATAATGAAGCATTCTGTTGACTTCAATGTTGGCATCCTTCATTGTTTCTTCAACCTGGAGCATCCACTTCTTTGCATCGGTGTGTCTCTTACGCTTGGTGGAGTTGAGTTCCTTGTCCTCCTTATTGATATGGTCCATCCGTCGAGTTGACCAAGGTTTAGAGTAGGAACGAAGGGAGTATGGAAGAAGAAGAATAACCCATACAAGAAATTTAATTGAGAAAACAGGTTTTCTTTAGCTAAGGTAATAAACCATACAAGATAGCAAACAATTTGTCGCATCTATATTTAGCGAAATCTTATTCGGGTTTGGTTCCTAATAGGTCACTTGGAATCTTCGAGGCTTCGAGTCTCCAAAAGTCTTCGTGCTCTTGATAGTCTTCATGTTCTTCATAATCTTCAATCTTTCGAGTTCTTTAGTTAATAACATTGACTTAAGGCCTTTGAAGTCTTTAATCTCGTAGCTTCAGTATTGGAACATCTTTCATGGAGGTCTTCAAGTCCCGACTTAATCGACAGATTGAGATGATCTTCTTTTAAAAGGTAATCTTGAGAAAAGTTTCTTCTTGAAGTGTGTAGTGCTCATTTTCTAATGTTGAAAATAAGAGACTTAAGAAATTTTAAAAACCAAAGGTAGATGATGAGAAGTATGAGAGTTTTATGAATAACTTAGAAAATATTTGTCCTAAGGTTTGTCCATGTCTAGGGTCACGATCTACAGTCAACTTATGCTCTGATACCATCTGTAGTGACCTCGGATCGATAAGGATCCTAAGTCCCTGTGATTAACATGCTAGTCCCTGGATCAATAGCTAGCACTCACAGCCAATGAAATATCATGTAAAACACAAGTATTTATTACATGAATCGAATAATCCAGAGTTTACATTATTACAACAGAAGCGATATAAATACAACTTGGAGTCCCATCAATGCCACAGGCAGGTTGAGTGAAGATCCGCGATCCTAGCGCACCTTTCAACGATCTCTGAAATTCTGCACATGAAACGTGCAGCCAACAAGTTGGGTCAATACTTTGAATGTATTGGCAAATTACACCAAGGAGAGAAAAGACTATCTCTACATGCAAGGCTGGTATAGGCTGTAGAGTTCATTTGCTCAAAGCTAGTTTTCTTAAGTAGAGAGAAGAGAAGATTGTCCTACTTTGTAAACATTTGCTTAGATAAAATAAGATCGAGTGGCACACGAGGATATTACGCACCAAGTGTCCAAACAACCAAACACTTGGATATTACGCACCAAGCGTCACTTGGATATTACACACCAAGTTCCCAAATTCCCACCCATTAGCGATATTACGCAAGCCATGGGGTTTCAAAACTTTGTTTTAGAAAAGAGAGAGGAAGATCCTTCAGAGGCTCCATCCTTCAGATGCTCAATGTTGTTCTATTACCGTGAACACGGCTAATCGATCAGATTGCAATACTCTCGAGAGTTTGTGCACTTTACCCACAATCCACGATCAAGTCCTTTAACAGACAAGACCATGGCGAGGCTTTCCCTTAGTAGCCCCTCTACCTTCTGGATCCAACCGTGCCAAGAACCTCCAAATGTTGGTACCCAGGTGAGGTTTCCCACTAAGTACTAGGCCAAGACAAAGCCCATAATGTATTGTGGTTGCACTGGAAGCTTCTGAATTCTGAAACATGGCAGACTTCTTTGATTCCTGGGCGGCCGTCCTTCACCAAAATCTCACTCGTTGACCCGACAAACATTCCTCCTAGAAGAAAACTTAGTTTTATTTTGAAGTGGATTTGAGAAGAAAAGTTTGCTCTAGAGAGCCTTTATACTTAGAAAAATTCTTTGTCTTTTGAACCCCCCAACGGTACTTTGTATATATAGCATAGAAAGCAATACTTAGCAAAAACAGGGTAACCTATTAGGATGGGAAATCCTAAGTATAGAGCTACTCATGGCATACTACAAAATCATCGCACTTGCAAAATAATACTAAGGAAAAATTCTACTAGAACATCCTACACATGCATAGAATCAAAACTGGGACAAAATTATGAACAAGTGGTGTAACTTGCCTTATGTTGATAATATGGGTGTTAGATTGTATTTCTTCGAAGCAATCACACTCTCCGAACAATCTAATACGAGGACAAGGTAGTTCCAATCAAAACAATTGCAAACATAGTAAAACACAACAAGGACGATCAAAAACATGCATGATGGTTTAATAAGTCATAATGGTTGTAATTAGTTCACTGAACAATACTACAACACATGATGCATGCAGGAGATCATTTAATGCAATAGGATATCTATTATTAATACTTGATTGCCAATCTAGGGGTTTTAATAGTTCTATTGAAACTTCTGTACTAATTGCCGTATTAAATTTGTATCTAAAGTGTACTGGATAGAGGGCATTAATACGAACCAGTAGCAATTGGATTCAACATAATCAGAGTTATAAATCTTTTCTTATGATTTAAATAGTGTTTAATGGATTTTAAATAATTTAAACAATTTCTGTTGTCAAAAATTCAAACTAAACACAGATCTGAAATCTACATTATAATGTGATTCCAGAGACATATTATTCATATTTTTCTGAGTTATAAATTATTTACTATGAATTTAATACTCCCAAAGTCCATTAAAACTATTTAAATCACTACAGCAATTTTACACTACAAAATTTGGATCTAACAGCATATTAATGTTTTATATGAAATTATGAATCCATAGACACTTTATTTGTATTTTTAGGATCTACAGATAATTTACTATGATTTATTATGTCTAAAAAGCTCATTAAACCATTTAATTTATTACAGTAAATATGTGCTGTAAAAGTTATATCTAATCTCGTATTATTGTTCTACACAATTTTATGAATCCAACCATATATTATTTATAATTTTTGGACATGTATTCAATTTTATATGAATTTTACAAGATTGCCCAATATTCTGCCTATTTAAATGAATTTCAATTAAAAAGGGAATATGCTTTGCTACGTGGACAGTGACTGCGCGTTGACTTGCTGACTGGCATCGACGTGGCTGCTGACAGGGCAGAGTGACGAGGATGGCCACATGGCGTAACCAGGTTGGTCGGTAACCCTTCTCTGGTTCTATCTAATCCTGGCCATCAAAGAGGAATCTGACGGCTGCGACTCTCCCGGGGTCTTAGTGGTGGTCAACGGCAAGGTGGAGGGTGGCTTCGGCGGCGGCGGCTCCATATGATGGTGGCTGGCGGTTGACGGTGGTCTCTGGCGTCGCTCCGGTGGTCAACGGTGACGAGGATTAACACCGCGGGACGGAGCAGAGGTCGGGGAGGCGAACGGCGTAGTCGATCTCTTCCTTCTCTTCCTGTAGCGACGACTGCGAGCGGACAGAGGTCAGCGGCGACGGTGGAGCTCCGGCGATACCTCCGGTGAGCAATTGCGGGCGTTGTGGCGATCTGTACAGGGGGAAAATACAGTGAGGAGACACGGTAGAGGATGGGAAAGAGGATAGGAGTAACATCAAGGAGTGGGGCGACGGGATTCGTCGGGCTCGAGGTCGACCTGAGGGTTCCCGGCGACGGAGGATCAGAACCTCGATGGTGGGACTAGGGTTTGTCAAAACACGAAAATAATCGAGGGGGGTGGATGCCTAAGATTTATGGGGGCGGTTCGCGTGGAGTATGGGCAACAAACGCGAACAAAACCGTGCGGATTGGATCGGGATCAAGACAGCGTGGTCGCGTCGGTCTCTGGCTGGAGGTTGAAGACGTGGTGCGGGCTGGCGTTGCTGGGCCGGAGTGGGCGGCCACGCTACGCGCGTGCAGTAGATAGGTGCAGGTTAGTTGGGTCGCGCGGGCTTACATCAAGGTGCGCTGGCGATAGAGAGAGAGGAGGGGCTGGGCCTGGCCGGTAGATTAGGTTAGTTCATTTTTTTTATCCTTTTCTATTTTATCCATTCTCCTTTTCTATTTAGTATTTCTTTCTTAGTATTTGTTTTAGGCCTCCAAATTGAACCAAATCAATTTCTAGAAATTTATAAATTCAAAACACACCTTTAAGGATGTATAGAATATTGTTTTACCAAAGTTGAGAATATCCATAATGCCATTTGCTTACAAGGAATTACATGGCTAGTTGCATTAATAAGGAATTTGGGTTTAGAATTTTTAGGAAAATATCCCAAATTTATTTTAGGACATACAGGGAATACTTTTCATCAATTTTAATATGTACCCAAACAATAGGTCATGTAGTACTTAAGAATTGGGAAATCCCATAAAGGGTAGTGTATAATCCGTTTTGGACAATACTATTTCCTTCTTAGGGTTTATATGCAATGATGGTCATGCATGCTTAATGATTTTGAATTTTTGAAATCTTGCACTCCAATTCTACAATCCATAATCAATCCATGCCCTTTTGCTTATATGGCTACCTAGGTCATAACAAAAGAATATAAGATTTTGAATTTAAGGTTGAGAGGGTTTTCTATTCAAAAAGTTTTTTCTCTTTGAGAATTTTCAACAAAGTCAAACAATCAATCAAGCTATTGATTTTATTTATAACATTCCAAAATAGGAAAATTTTTGGGATGTTACACTGACGCTCCATGTTAGTTGATCCGTGCGAACTGTTATCGTCCAATAAGGAACAGACTCGTGCCCAGCCTTTGATTTAAAAACCAGTTTTTGTTCTATTAAATGTTCAAACTTGCAAAAAATCATAACTTTCAATCCACACATCCAAATTTTATAAATTTTATATCAATGAAATCAGCAGAACAAGTACTTTCCAACCATGCACTTTGTTTAGTAAATTGCTTCTGTTAAATAGTTTGTTTTTTGCAGAAACATGTGTAGGCATATTTTGAACATAAAATTTATTCTAGAAATATTTTTATGGTAAATTTTTTGGCAAATGGATTGTTTTGAACCTACTGACCATAGAAACCAACTTATGCATTTAAAATTGTATTTTGTGAAGTTAAAGAATAAATCTTTGAATTAAAGCATTTCTAGTTAAATGAAAATATAGTTTATATGTTAAAAATGCTTTTTGAGTAAAACCTTTGGAAAAAGATTTGATTTAAACTCTCTGACCCTAAACACCAAGTTTTAAGATTTAAAAATATATTTGATGAACCCTATATATTATTACTTTGCTAAAAAGCATTTTTAACAACATAAAATATTGATTTGGTATAAAAATGGTTTATAGGTAATTCCTTTTGCAAATGGTTTCAATATTAAAACACTTGACATAAAACACTAAAATTTGTGTTTAAAAATGTATTTGTCAAACACTAGAGAATATTACTTTGGTTTGAACCATTTCTAGCAAAACTAAAATGACTTAAAATGGACTTTTTCACTAACTTGATATCAAATGGTTTTGCCACAATTATAAATGAACTTGCACTTTTATAAATGACCAATAGATATTTTATGATGTTTATAACCTATAGAAAACACTTTTCCAAAATAAAACAATCTTTGGCATGGTTGCATGCATTTCTTTGGTTTTATTATTTTATGTGATGATTGCTTGAATGGTATATTGAAATTGTGCCTTTCTTGATTGAATTGTAGTGACATTTGAAGAGTGTGACTATTGCAAGATCAAGGAGTGAACTTATGTTCTCTACCAAAAAAAAGGCAAGTGATGCTTCATACTTTTGTCCTATTATTTTCACTATGCATTAGTGATATTTTTAAGTAGGACTTGCATGGAATTTTGCTAAGTATAAACTATGCCATGGGAAATCCTAGTAGATGAAACCTTAGTAGAATTTTCCTAAGTTAAGATTCCTACTACTATCATGCTTAGCCTAGCTAGTAGAAAACAAGGGTGGATTATATTCATGCTATGGAATATTTCGAAGTCAAGGACTTGTGTTTTGTTTAATAAAACTACTAAGTGAATGAATCACCTGGGTGGAAAGGGACTTGCTTGGTGGTTTTTGGTTGAGTGGTTACACAAGGCCCATTTCTATGGTTTACCTTGTGTATCTCACTTATGGAATGCCCCAGGAACAAAGAAATTTGAGATGTCAAATGCTGAGAAGCTTCAAGTGCGGCCACTTGGCATTATGGGCTCTTCCTGGATCATATAGGTTGCAATAACTTAGCCAAATGGACAGTTGGTGGTAGGGGTTTGATAGGTGGAGCGCGTCCATTCTGGTCTAAGGGAAGGCTTCTGAAAGATCTTGTCTTGGTGAAACCAAGTCTTGTGGGGAAAGTGCACCACCTCTAGAGAGTGTAAAATCTAAGTACTTAGCCATGTCCCTGGCAAAGGACAATTTGAGCATCAAGACATGGAAGCTATCAAGAATCTCCTCATCCCAAATTCTAAAGTTAAAAACTTGTGGTTGAACAAGGGTGAAGGTTCACCAATTTCTATTGGTGGTTCCTTGGGTGTTTTGACAAGCAAAAACTTAGTGTTTTCAAATGATAAGGGAAATTCTATTTTGAGCAAAACAAGCCTAAGCTCCACTTAGCCAAATGCATATAGATGATAGACTCCACTATACTACTATAGTATCACTTACCAATACAATTCAAATATATTGACCCTTGTGGCTGTAACTTATTATGTAGCAGTTTTGTTTGATGTTAGTGAAGTGTGTTGAATAGGATTACAAGTCTAAAACCAACATGATTGCATGTGGCACTTTGAAGATAAAGGACTCCATGCTATAGTTAATTCTGCTGCATTGTAATGAGATAGCCAAATGAGCTATGTAAGATGTAATGAATTATTTTATTCCTGGTTATAATGTTGTATTATGTCCTTTGTTTCTTGATATTACATCTTAACTGTGGATGCTAGCTATTGATCCAGGGACTAGAATTGTAAACACAGGGATCTCTACCTTATTAAAGGTTAGGACCTCTACAGCTCACCAGGAGTCTTGGGATGTGGATGCATCGGCTCCAACTAAAGATATGATCCTTGCCAAGAGGCGGATCGAATATCAATGAAGCATCTAGGACTGAGGGGATCCGACTTAGTCCATTACTAGATACTTCGTCAGATTCAACCACTTCAGCACCATTGGGGCCCGCTGATGCACACTATCACCCTCGACAAGAAGGACAGCTTAAAGCTGAGCCTGACTGTCGTAGATTTGTCCCGTGAAGGAACTAGGGTCCAATGATCCATTGGTTTGAGAGGGGGCTGAACACATGTTCTCAAGGAGCCTTGCCGATGGTGGCAAAGACGGAGCAAGAACCACGACAGAGAGGCGACATGAGGGTTGTTTACCTAGGTTCGAGACCCGCGGGAGGAGGTAAAGACCCTACTCTTGCTTTCTTGTATTGCCCGCTTGGCTTCGAGAAGGTACAATGGAGATTGTATGTCTAGGGTTCTGATCGCAAGGGATTGATCCTTTCTATGGTAAGAGAAGGGTCCCTTATATAGGGAGGCGTCAGGCCTCTTCCCTAGCCTTTGGGCGGGAAGGGCATCACAGTGCCGCTCCTCGAGATCCCAGTCTAGGAGGCTAATTTTCATGGACTCGGTCCAGCTCGTCGAGTCTCGTTCCGTTCCCCTGTAAAGCATCCTTCATCGATGTCGCTTGTCTTCATCTGGCGCTCTCTGCTTTTTCCCTTATATCACCAAAATGGAATTAGAAGGGGTCTTCCACCAACAGGTCTATCGTCCTCTCTCTGCAAAAGGAGGGTGGACCGAGTCATCTTTACCGAGGCGGTCGGTGCCACGAAGTCACTGTACTTCCTGTCGGGGCCATAGCTCATACTCCTCTTGGCAAAGTTGTCGTAGTACTCCCGGACGCACGCTGAGGTATCCAAGGCTCGATGACTATATATGATTACTGATGGCTGTGAAATATAGCCATCCACGTCCGAATTTAAACTAGATATTATACATATATTTGATGAAATATCTCTCTATTTCCTGCCACTAATGCCTAATGATCAGAGGGGTATGCAATCCTTTCTTGCTATTTTTGCCTGCGCATATAATGACATATTATGAAGGGAACCACTACATAAATGCCAAAAGATACGATATTTCCAACCTGCCAAAGAAACCAGGATCCGTGAGGAGGCAACTGCAAGTTCAACGACCAACTATACGCCCCACTGCTGTATAGTTGCGGGCGTATAGTTTGCACCGACCTCCTTAGATAAAACAGAACAACTTTCGTGAGGGGACCCCTATATAAAGAGTCTTCAGGAGACAAGAAACAATCCCCCGACTCCATCACATCACTTCTTTCATCCTCAACTCTCCCTGCCGCCACGCCGGAGGAATAGATCTAGATCTAAACCTCTAAACCCTTCTCCACCACCATAGGCATCTTCCACCACTTGTAATAGTAGATCTCATCTCCAATTGGCGACATTGTAAGATTATTTGTTATCAACTCTATGATCTTTATTATGATGTTTATGATTGTCAATTTCATCTCTATGTGTGAGTAATTCTCCTTGTGCTAAGGGCTTCGGCCTAGCCATGTTGCTTTTGTGCATGTTATTTATCATAGATGGGAGCATGTATTAGTTTGTATGATATGATGATTGTAGTACCCTCTCTTGCCTCAATCTAAGGACTAGTCAGGTACCCAAGACTCCAAGGATTGATCTAGGTAAAGGGAGTGTGAGTAATGAATGATCTGTAGGATAGGAACCCTAGTGACAGAAAGGGTAGTATGACTATATGTTAGGAACTTACTTGGGATTAACGGTGACATCACTATGCATATCATTAGTTCTATTTCTTCCATGGATGAGGCTAGTAGGTTATTGCCATAAGCGGTTGCATAGGTGATAAATTTTATGGATGCACTGTCCACATATAATTATCTTTCTCTAACAATTACATGAGTACTTTATTATTATCTATTATTCCCATCATATGTTTTGCATAGCTACTGGTGAAAATTGAAGACCCTAGGCCCTCTCTCTCTCTCCATTGTCAACAACAACAACAAGATCACAAACTCTTGGTCGGTGAAAACGCAATAGGAATTCTAAAACACTAGAAGGTCCATTAAGGTAATCTCACTTTGCTTTCTGCTTCCCGAGGATTCGATAAACCTAGGTCTACTAGGGAAAAAGAGTTATACTACATCCATTATCCTAATTGAAGGTATCAACCCTTTTGTGGCATACCGCAAAAACCACTACTAGAAAATCGCGTTGTTTTTGTGCATTGCATCATCATGACAGCATGCTCATGTCATCATGCCACATTGCATTTGAGCATCATCATCGTCTTGCATCTGTTCGCATAAAACTATTTTCGAGAAAACCCCAAATTGTTTTCTAAAACACCCCATCTTCATTCAAACACGCAAACCCGGGTCCCCGGATTATTTTGTTTTGTCCGCTGTCGGATTGCAAAAGCGCTGGTTGAAATAAATAATTTAATTAATTATTTTAGTGGGGCAGTCGAACGGGCCGGATGACCCGAACGACCACCCCAGAAATTAAAACGGTCCACCTACGCCCGCCTTCTAAATCCTACAGCTACCTAAAACTCTACCCAACCCTCCTCTCCACATCACTCCCTCCAATAGCCAGATGCCACCTCACCCCTCTCTCTCCCTCACCCAATCCCCCCCTGCCACATCACCACCCCACTCCCCCTCCCTCACACGCACACACACACCCTGGGCCACACACACGCACACCACACAGCAACACACTCCTCCCACCACGCACGCTGGCCCCACCGGTCCCACCCCTTCCCTCAGCCCACGCGCGAACCGCCCCAGGCCCCGCTCTCTTCCTCCCCCTCGCTCGCCCGCCTCACGCCCACCCCTTCCTCCTTCTCGCCGTGGCCTCCGCCCGGCGGGCGCCAGAAACCCGCATCCACCTCACCGCCCTTGCACGGCTACCCCTCGCCTCCTCCTCACAACGCCAGCCCCATCTCCACCGCCTCCTTGGCCCAGCCCTCCTCCAGCGCGGTGCCTCCGACAGCCGCCCAGCTCGCCGCCCGCCACTTCGCTCGCCTCGCCTCCTGGCGACCTCCGCGCCTCACCTGCGAGCCCGTGGCCCTTCGCCGCCTCGGCCGCTTCGCCGCCTCGCCCGGTCGCCCGCGCCACCGCGGCGCTCCCGCCTCCCCTTCTCCGGCTGCGCGCCGCGTCCGGCCATCCTCCAGCGCCACGGCCGAGCCCTCCCATGCGCCGTCCTCGACCACCGGCCCGCCTCCGCCGTTCTCGGCTCGCGGCGCATTTCCGAGCCTCGCCGCTTTCGCCCAGCTCCGCGAAGCCCGCCCGCCTCCATCAGCCAGCAGCTGCCCCTTCGTCGGCCCGAGCCTCCCCGCCTCGGCAGCGCCATGGTGGAAGCCCCCTCCGTCCTGCGTGCCCGGGTGGTGTTCGACCGTAAGACCGCCAGGGAGATACCCTTGCTGTGCATCGGCATGTCTCCACCTGCAGGTCTAGGTGCTCCATCTGTGGTGTTTGGCGGACCAAGTCTCGACGCTCCCCGTCTCCAGGTGGCCAGTACACCAACAAGTGCGCAATCACCGAAGCCGTTTAAGTTCGCCTCTCGATCACTCGTTGAAGCGTCCAAACGAGGACCAAGTCCGTAACGCCAAGATCTTCCGAGAAGCCCTGTACCATGTGCCGACATCTGACCAAGCTCGCCCACGAGACTGTTGTCGTCGAGGACTCGCAACCCTCGGTGGACCCCCAAGATCTACGCCGCGGAACAACAAGGCCTTCGAGGTGGAACCGACAAGATCTGGAATCACGGATGCGGGAAACACCCCCGGAACTCCAAGATCGCCATGGGACGATAAGCACTTCACCCCGGACACCGAGACCCCGATGCGACAAGATCTGCCCCGCTACCGAGAACGACCCCGGAGTCCGAGAACGCTTTCGTCGAACCTCGAACCCAGATCCGTCGGACCCTGAGACCGACCCCGAACCCCGGAACCCCAAGTTCGTCGCGACCCCCTAATGTGTGAACCCCTTTCCGAAAACCCTATTTTATAATATAATAACAACTGGTTGCATATTTAATTGACATCTCACATGCATATCATGTGGTTTGGGGGCCTTATGCCGATTCACCATATAATTAAATATGGGGCCCATATGCGGACAAATCTAGTCTCATGTTGGCCTCATTTAAACTTGTGTAGCGAACCGGTGATATATTTAGCATTGTTAAACAACATTTAAATTGCGGGGTAGCTGAACAACATGAACCGC
The DNA here is from genome assembly GCA_030063025.1 of Avena longiglumis. Lineage (NCBI taxonomy): Eukaryota > Viridiplantae > Streptophyta > Magnoliopsida > Poales > Poaceae > Avena > Avena longiglumis. The sequence goes on along the minus strand of CP125973.1, from coordinate 388,511,939 downwards.
CTTATTAACTGTCGGGACCCCGGTTCCGCTTAATATGGCCTAATCGCATCGCATCTTTGCCATGTCATACATCATACATGCATCATGCCGATCTTCTGCCGTTGTATTAAATATTGCATCCGGTGTTTATTCTAGTGTTTTGCTTCTTCGCGGATAAGGCCGTTGAGTTGATGTGAGCTTCGCCCCGATCTTCGGTTGAACCTCCGACAATGTTTTTCAGGCGAGCACCTCCCCCCCTTTCTACCTATCTTACTTTTATAGTATTTATTTCCCTCCTGTTGATCTATTGCTATCTGTGTTGCGATGCTCTAGTTTTCGTACCCGTGAAATCCCTTGCAGCCCTATATTGCCTTGGACACATCCTATTACCTGTTGTTTGGTAGATAGTTGGACTTGCGCATCGTAGTCGCTTTCTCAAGTGTGTTGCGTGTTGCCAAGTGCCACAGTTGTTGATGTATTGCCGCATGTTGTTGTTGGAGATGATCATAGTTTTATTATCGTTCACTTTAACTCCTGTTTAACAACTAAAATTGAAGTAAGCAGAGGCATCGGTGGGTGATAGATAATATTTGGTTTCCGAACGCCCACTTGTGTCCCGTAGGACCCCGAGTACCTGATACCTGTTCCTTGTTTTATCGCTCTATCCACATCCGGGAGGTATATGGGACCCCCCTGAGCCAGATCTTGATTCAGTCTTATTTCTTGGGGCCACAAACTAGTTTGAGGTTTTATTTACTATCCTGTACTTATGCCATGCTACTTATGTATTTAAATTGTGCGAGGAGCACACTGTACTGTTTAGGTAAGCGGAATGTTTTCGCATGTCGATCGATTGGGGATCCGCATCGTTTACAGCCATTGTCGCAAACCTTGAGTCCGTCTCGGAGCTTGCTTACTTCGTTGCGGGTGTACTCCAAGGGGTGGCCCCCTGAAATAATTCTGAATCCTGTGATTGTTCAGTCGTGAAAGCCTCGTTGGGTGTTGTTTTGGTTTTTCCGAGGTTGATCGAGCGTGTGTTGCTATTGGTGCACCCCGGCCGGGTAAAACTTTCTGAAAGCCGTGTCCGCGGTTATGGACGACTTGGAGCACAGTATCTCGATCATCGACAAGCATAACTAAAGTTTATTGCTATAAATTTTACTTTATAATGACTAGTAATCAGCTTCACTATAACGGAATGGCTAAATAATACTGCCCACAATTGCTTGTTTGGAGTGTCGCTTGCGATCATTGTACCTGACTAGTAAGTATTGCAACTACAACGAAATGTCTGAATAAAAGTACCAACAACTGCTGGGTTTTGGGTTATCTCATTCTAATTGTATATGATTAGTAAGTGCTGCAACTATCACGGAATGGTTACTAAAAGTGCCCACTGCTTGTTTTTATCAGGATGATTATCTACACCTGACTAGTAACTGCTGCAACAATAACCGAATAAATAAAATTGCCAACTGTGTGAGTTCCTCGGTTGACTTCCTCGTTTGGTCTCGAGGGGGAAACACCAGGATGGGTTTGTTTGGTGGTAGCTTCAGGTTGGATCCGAATAGGTCTTTCTTACCCCTCTCTGATAGCCGCCAGTTGTATCGAGTCTCTATAGGTTGTTTAGTGCATGCTGCCGCTGCCGCTTCAGTCCACCATACCTATGTAGGCGAGGACCGCCGAATTCTAGCCTCGCTGCAATCGGCCTCGATCGACGCTCCTTCTTTTTCCTTTGCCCTTTGTCGGCACCCCTTTTGTTTAAGCAGGATTTGAGATCGACGCCGTTAGCGGGGTTAACCTTCCGGCTTGGCCTGGGCAGGGTTATGGACGCCATTGGTTATTCTTCAGGGCTCTTAGCCCCATTTGCATCTTGTCCGTAGCTGGACGCTATATCGTTTTCAAGGTGATTTGGATCTTTGTATATTATATCTGTATTCTTGACTCTTTGAGTCGCTGTTATATATATATATATATCTGTTCTGTGGGTCCCATCGAGGACTGTTGTGTAATGTTATTACTTCTTTTTCCACCCGCAGTGCCTGGTGGGCACCTTTGAATCGTTTCTATACGGGTTTGGGCGAGTTTCTCTAAAACTTGCATAGGTCCGATTCTGAGGGTGTTACACCTTTTTATGGTGCCATTGCCGGGGAAGCAATATCTACCCTGGTGAGGTTAGTAGGAACCTTCCTAGTTTTAAATTCTTGTTTTTAATTTTGTTAGTTTGCTTTCAGTTTTTATTTGAAAAACAAAAAAATTAGTTAGTCTTTTTAATTCTTTCTTTATCACCATTAGTACTTGTTTAAGAAAATACAAAAACATAGGAAGGATGGCTAAAAAGAATCTTGGGGAGTTTTCAACTCCTAACAACAATTATGTGCGTACTCCTATTACTCATCCAACAATTACTGCTGAAGATTATAAAATTAAGCCCAGTACTTAAGTTTGGTTCAACAGAATAAATTAGGAGGCTCTACTATAGAAGATGCAGGTATGCAATTGAATACTTACACTGAAATATGTGATATGATGCACATTAAAGATGTTAACCCTCATGCGGTCAAATTGCGCTTATTTACTTTCTCTCTTAGAGGAAGAGCAAAAGAATGGTTGCTATCATTTCCTTAAAAATCTATTGCATAATGGGTGGAATGTACTTCTTTATTTATGACTAAATTCTGTCCACCTGCAATGACTACGCAACTTAGATCAAATATTACTTGTTTTAGACTAGAAGAGCGTGAGCCACTAGCGCTTGCATGGGAGAGAATGAAAGAATGCACGAGAAATGTCCCATCCATGGGATGGAAGATTGGTTAATGGTCCATTTATTTTATAATTCCCTTAATCCTATTTCTAAGTCTATGCTAGATACTGCATCTGGAGGAACATTTATGTGTAAGAAAATTACCGAAGAAAAGCAGCTGCTAGACAATATGCAAGACAACCATTCCCAATGGCATGTGGAAAGATCAAACAATGAAGAAGGTGAACTCCATCACACCTCAAGAGAATGAAGAACTCAATGCCAATTTGGATGAGCTTATATTAGTCGTTAAAGGTAAGGAAACACTAGTAAGAACTACTCGAGAACCAACTATTGAAGAAGTAGACTTCGTAGCTCGTAATGACTATAACCCTGCTTGGAAACAGAATTACAATCCAAAATTTCAGAAACATTACTCTAGTCCAATAGGTAGATCTAATAGTAATATGGAATCAAGCAATACTAGTCTCTAGGAAACTATTAAAGCTTTTGTGGACTCACAAAATGAGCAAAACAATATTCTAGTCAAAATTACAGAGAATCATGATGCTATGCTTGGTAAATTATCTAACCAAGCTGTTAGTTTAAGAAATGATTTGCAGGCCCTCCAAGAAAGAACAAGGATCTTTGAGGCACAACTAGGTAAGATAACCGAGAGTCAAACTCTCATTGTACCAAAATTTGTAGGTAAAGTTGAGCCCAATCCAGTTGAAGAGATCAAGATGATAAGAATCCAAAGGGAGGAGCCCGAACAACTTTATTATAGCAATGATCCTTCAGCAAACTACACTGTTGAAGATCTCATAAAAAGGATCAATGTCAAGATTCCAGTAAGTGAAGGAAATGAAGAAGCCATGTATCAACACTTCGTATTGTCAAGATTACAGTAAGTGAAGGAAATGAAGATCTCATTGATTTTGTTATTGTTGGCATGCCTGAAGATGCTACTATCCCTATCATATTAGGTTGTCCTTTCTTAAAAATTTTAAGGCTTTGATCAATTTGCATGAAGGGAACATGAAGCTTCAATTGCCTTCGCGAGATCCTTTTTTGTTATTAAGTTCCCCAGGAAAATCAAAGCCAAGCAAGATGATAAGGAGGACATCACTTTGAAGGCCAATTAATTCGGAGTGGGTGTTCCACTCATATGGCCTAAGTGAACGATATCAAGGTCAAGCTATTGACCATAAAAGAGCGTTGCATGGGAGGAAACCCATGTGAAATAAAGGTTTGAGTTAATTTTTTAAGTTATTGTTTCAAGTTTGTATAAATAAAGAGTGCTAGAACACTCCAGTGAGGGGAAGGGATTCAGCGGTACTAAAAATTCATGTTTTATATATGCCATAGTTGTTCGAAATTTTAGTCTGTCTTTTTCGGTCAAAACAAGGTGTTTCGCTAAGTTTCATTCTAAAAAGTAATCTACAAAGAAATAGATTTTTTTTGACGTGTACAGAAAGGTTAACGACCAACTATACAATGGGAATATAAATTCCCGCCGTATAGTTGCATCTATATAGTTATGTTACCCATCAATAATTTTTATCCCAGAGTACAGAAGGTTTGACGACCAAATATATGGTGGGAACAAAATTTCCATATAGTGGTCGCTGTATAATTATAGCCGCCAGATAGAAACCCTAGGAAACCATAAAATTTTGCTGTCATACCAACTATATGGCCGGAACGCCCTATTCCTACCATATAGTTGCCGACGTATAGTTGCGTCCGGCCACTTAAACGGTCGGGGAGGTACCCAAAGCATCAAAAACACAATCTTTTTTCTGTCTTCTACCTCCAAACTCTCTCAAAACCACAAGGGATCTTCACCCCTGCTCGATTTTGTTCGAATTTCTCGCACACAAGTGATCTAAGGTATGTTTCTCCTCCGATCCTCCAATTACATTTAGCAAATTCATCTCTGATCTATTGTCATTATCAATCTAAGGTGAGACTTATATTTGAACAATTGCCATGATTATCTTGCCTAGATTAATATGTTGAGGAGATTCTTTAGTGTGCTATGATGAGGATTATGCTATGACTATTACTGTTGGATCAAAAAGTTTTATATTTGTCTGTTTTATTATTTTTAGAAGATGAACACAAGGAGCCAGACATGTGCTTTTGCTGCATCTAGTTCTCCCTGGGATGCATCTCAGGAATGCATGGGGATTCAATTCAAGAACGAAGCCCACCATGATCGTTTCGACAGGATCAAAAACCAAGAATTTAAGGCAACCAAGTGGGCTTTCCTCATCACTCTAAACCAACTCGGTATTTCTGATGATTTTAATTTTCTTTTCAGTATATTTGGCCTCCAAACCTTTGTATTCCATGATGCACCAACCTATCGCCGGTTAACCATTGAATTGTTTAGCTCTTTCCAAAGCACCGATTAATCAACCATGCCAAGAAATCCATAACCATGATCAGTACAGCCGGAATATCAGTAGAGCATGTATCTGAAACCTTGCCCTGTCAATTCAAGTGAAACAAGATTCTAGCCCAACCAACCATTGACCAATTCAGAGTAGTCTGTGAATACCCCGATGTATTTCTAGATGTTTTGCCCAGTATGCCCCTAGATCGGGATATCGAGTTTACCATTGAACTAATCCCTGGAACCGGACCCATAGCCTAGAGACCTTGTAGTATGAACCCGTCTGAACTAGTGGAGCTGAAGAAGCAACTAGATGCTATGCTAGAGATAGGATTGATCCAACCAAGTGCTTCGCCATGGAGATCACCTTTCTTGTTTATGGACAAGAAAAATGGAGGTAACCGTTTGTGTACAGATTATCGGAAGATGAATGATGTCACCATCAAGAAAAAGTATCCACTACCGAAGATAGAAGACATGTTTGACCAATTGACCGTTGCCAAAGTGTTTTCTAAGATTGATCTTAGAACTGGTTATCATCAACTCAAGATTCGCGAAGAGGATATTCCAAAGACTGTCTTTACCACAAGATATGGACTGTATGAGTACACTGTCATGTCTTTTGGATTAACCAATGCCCCCGCTTATTTCATGAATATCATGAATAAGATTTTTACGGTCTCCCTAGATAAGTTTGTCATTGTTTTTATTGAAGACATTCTGATCTATTCCAAATTAGAAGAAGAACATGAGCTACACCTAAGGACCTTCCTTGGAACCCTTAGGGAGCATCAGTTGTATGCTAAGTTTATCAAATGTTAATTCTGGTTAAAGGAAGTAGGATTCCTCGGACATATTGTATCAGCCGGAGGAATTGTCGTTGACCCTACAAAGGTGAAGGATGTTGAAGAATGGCAAGTCCCAACCACTCAATCCCAAGTTTGTGCATTTCTCGGATTAGCAGGATATTACCGTATGTTCGTAGAAGGATTCTCGAGTATCGCAAGACCCATGACCCAATTGTTGAAGAAGTACAAGAAGTTCGAATGGACGGATAAATGTGAAGCGAGTTTTCAGGAACTCAAGCAGAGATTGATCTCAGCGCCAATCTTGATCATGTCGGATATCACGAAGCCTTTTGATGTGTATTGTGATGCATCCAAGATCGGTCTCGGATGTGTGTTGATGCAAGAAGGCAAAGTAATATCTTATCTATCCCGACAACAGAAGTAGCATGAGCAGAATTATCCTACCCATGATCTTGAACTAGTAGCCATAGTTTTAGCCTTGAAAACATGGAGGCATTACCTTATGGGAAACCGTTGTGAGATTTATTCGGATCACAAGAGCCTGAAGTATATTTTCACTCAGAAGGAGCTGAATATGAGGCAAAGAAGGTGGATAGAGTTAATCAAGGACTATGATCTGGACATCCACTATCACCCTGGCAAAGCCAATGTGGTAGCAGATTGCCCTGTCGATTGAACTCTATGATTCTGAAGGATCAACCAAGTTTGCACAAAGAGATGGAAGATTTCAGAATGGAATTAGTTTGTGAAGGATATTTGGCTAGCATAGAACTTAAACCCATTTTGATGAGTCAGATCAAGGAGGGGCAAAACGGAAATGCTAGTATCGACTGAATCAAACATCGTATTGGTACAGGAAAAGTACCTGGATTCACCGAGGATGAAGAAGGAGTTTTATGGTACAAAGGACGTATCTGTGTGCCAGCAGACTCAGAGTTGAAGCAAGCCATTTTGAAAGAAGCCCATGATACTCTTTATGCTATCCACCCTGGAGGAACGAAGATTTATCAGGATTTGAAGAACAATTTTGGTGGCATAAGATGAAGAGAGAAATCGGAAGCTACATAGCCAAGTTTGATATTTGTCAGAGAGTTAAGGCGGGACATCAGAGACCCGTAGGACTGTTGCAACCATTGCAGATTCCGGAATGGAAATGGGATTCCGTAGGAATGGATTTTATCACTTGTTTGCCTACATCTAGTAGAAGAAATGACTCTATTTAGGTCATAGTGGATAGACTATCCATTGTCGCCCATTTCTTACCTGTCAAGACACTACCAGAGTTCGAAGCTAGCAGAGTTATACATCACTAGAATCGTCAGTTTACATGGAGTTACCAAGAACATCGTGTCGGATCAAGGAACTCAGTTTACCTCAAGATTTTGGAAGAAAGTCCAAGAAGGATTGGGAACAAGATTAGATTTCTGCATAGGTTATCACCCTCAGACCGATGGAAAAACGGAGCGAGTAAATCAAATACTCGAAGATATGTTGAGAGCTTGTCTGCTAGAGTATGGATCAAAATGGGAAGATTGTCTGCCTTTCGCAGAATTTGAAGGGGTTCGTAGAATGAAAACAAAAAATTTCTACCGCATGCAAACAAACAAGCCAAGATCTACCTACTAGATTGTAGCAATGAGTCAATAGAGGAACTCACCCTCGAAGATTCCAAAGCGGTTAACGAGAGCAGATTCTCGTGGGTGATGTAGTCGTACTCTTGCCGATCTCAAGATCGCGTAGACGATCCTTCTGGCGCTGCGTTCTGGCAGTGCTTCCTCTCCCTTGTTCCAGCAGGCAGCAGAGGTTGTCGCACTCTCCTTGCAATTCCGGCAGCACGACGGCGTTGTACCGGAAGTAGAGGGGAGATCTCGCAGGGCTTCTCCTTAAGCCGGAGCGAGTATGGTAAACTATGAGAGAGGCCTTGGCGATCTAGGGTTTAGAGGGCACCAAGGGGCGGAGGTTGGCCATCGGCTAGGGCTTGGGGAAGCCCCAAGTCGGCGGCTAGGAGAAACCCTAGGGGCGGCGGCGACTTGCAGGAGGCCGACGGCTAGGGTTAGGGTTTGGGTGGTGTTGGGTGTAGGGAAGAGGGGCACCCCTGCCCCTTCTTTTATAGGTTGGAGGGCGCCGGTTGGGAGGAGGGAGTCCTCCCCCAACTCGGCCTCCTTGGCCGGTGGGTGGAGGGAGGAGGACTTCCTCCCCAAGTAGGTTTCCTACTCTCCCTCCACCAAGCAAACTTGCCGTTTGACTTTTCAAATTGGCGTTTGACTTTTCAAAATAGGATTTGATTTCTCCCTTTATTTTTCCCAGCCATGATACCTAGTACATGATGCAACCATTACACAATGTCATGTCACATTCATGTACCCTTCCTCTCCGGAGTGCCGGACCTTCCGGAACCTTCTGGAACATTCCCGATGAAAACACCGGAATCATTCCCCAACTCCGAAACAGGACTTTCCTTATATGAATCTTATTCTCCGGACCATTCCGGATCTCCTCGTGATATCCCGGATCCCATCCGAGACTCCGAACAACATTCAGTCTCTTAATCATCATTCCATAACTACTCAACAACATCGAATCCTTAAGTGTGTCTCCCTACGATTCGTGAATTATGCGGACATGATCGAGACACTTCTCCGATCAATAACCAATAGAGGAATCTGAAAATTCATATGGCTCCCACATATTTCTACGATTACTTTGCGATCGAATGAACCACTTACATGCGATACCAATTTCCCTTTGTCTCACGATAGTTTACTTATCCGAGGTTTTAATCGTCGGTATCTCTGCATACCTAGTTCAACCTCGTTTCTGATAAGTACTATTTTCTCGTTCCCGTGATATGTGATCCCTTGTGAGCCACTCACATGCTTGCAAGCTAATTGGATGACATTCCACCGAGAGGGCCCAGAGTATATCTATCCGTCATATGGATGGACAAATCCCACTCTTGATCCATGTGTCTCAACCCATACTTTCCAAACACTCAATGCCACCTTTATAGCCACCCAGTTACGGTGTGGTGTTTGATGTCATCAAAGCATCCTTCCGGTGATGGTGATAAGCATGATCTCATGGTCGAAGTAATTAGGTTACTATGTATCAGAAAGCTTATAGCAATTGAACTATTAAAATGACTTGATCTTTATGCTATGTTTGTCTATAGGAGTATGTCCATCATATCATTCTCCTAATTATATGACCTTCTTATTAACAACATATCAAATGTTCATGATCAAGAAACCATGATCATCTATTAATCAATAAGCTAGTATTATAAAGAGGCTTTACTAGGGACTCTAAATTAGTTTATAAATCACACAAGTATTAATGTTTCTGGTCAATACTATTATAGCATGAATGTAAACATTTATCATAAACACAAAGATATAATAATAACTACATTTATTATTGCCTCTAGGGCATATCTCCAACAGTCTCCCACTTGCACTAGAGTCAACTAATCTAGATTACATGGTAATATACCGAACATCCATGGCAGTTTGGTGTTGGTCATGTTTTGCCCTTGGGAGAGGTTTAGTCAACGGATCCGCCACATTCAGATCTATGTGTACTTTGCAAATATTTATGTCACCATCTTGGACATGTTCTCGAATAGCGTGAAAACACAGCTTGATGTCCTTCAACTTCTTGTGTGACCTTGGTTCTTGCGCATTGGCTATGGCGCCCATGTTATCATAGTAGATAGACATTGGGTCCAGCGCACTTGGAACCACACCGAGCTCTGTAATGAACTCCTTCATCCATATCGCTTCTTGTGAAGCCTCTGAAGCAGCTATGTATTTCGATTCAGTTGAAGATCTCGCCACAATGCTTTGCTTTTCACTCCTCCAGCTAACTGCTGCACCATTCAAAGTAAATACGTATCCAGATTGAGATTTAGAATCATCCGGATCGGTGTTCCAACTAGCATCGGTGTAACCATTAACAACAAGTTGTTCATCACCTCCATAAGAAAGAACCATATACTTAGTTCTTCTCAAGTACTTAAGGATGTTTTTGACCGTTGTCCAATGATCCACTCCTAGATCACTTTGATATCTCCTAGTTAAACTAACAACATATGCAGTATCGGGTCTACTACATAGCATGGCATACATTAGAGATCCTATGGCTGAGGCATAGGGAGTCTTACTCATCCTTTCTCTATCTTCTGCCGTTGCTGGACATTGAGTTTTACTCAACGTCGTATTGGGCAACATGGGCAAGAACCCTTTCTTGCTATCTTCCATTCCAAACCTCTTTAGAACTTTGTCCAAATATGTACTTCGTGACAATGATATTAGGCGTCTCGATCTATCTCTATAAATCTTTATGCCTAATATGTAAGCTGCTTCGCCAAGATATTTCATTGAAAAACTATTATTCAAATATTCTTTGACACTATCAAGAAGGTCTACATCATTCCCAATCAACAATATGTCATCTACATATAGTATTAAGAATGCTAGAGAGCTCCCACTCACTTTCTTGTAAATACAAGCTTCTCCATAAGTTTGTATAAAACCAAAACTTTTGATTACCTTATCAAAATGTTGATTCCGACTTCGGGATGCTTGCTTCAACCCATATATGGACCGTTGAAGTTTGCATACCTTGTTAGCATCTTTAGGATCGACAAAACCTTTGGGTTGCATCATATACAACTCTTCATCAATGTCTCCATTGAGGAACGCCGTTTTGACATCCATCTGCCATATCTCATAATCGTAATATGCAGGGATTGCTAACATAATCCTCACAGACTTTAGCTTCGCTACTAGTGAGAAAGTTTCATCGTAGTCAACTCCTTGAATTTGTCGAAACCCTTTTGCGACAAGTCGATCTTTATAGACAGTAACATTACCATCAACATTTGTTTTCTTCTTGAAAATCCATTTTTTCTCGACAGCCTTCCGACCATCCGGTAAGTCCACCAAAGTCCATACTTGGTTTTAGTACATCGATCCAATTTCGGATTACATGGCGTCTTGCCATTTATTGGAATCTGGGCTCATCATCGCTTCCTCATATGTCGCAGGGTCATCGGTGTTGTCCACCAACATGACACTCATAACGGGATCATACCAATCAGGAGTGGTACAAGTTCTTGTTGACCTGCGAGGTTCTGTAGCAACTTCAACCGAAGTTTCATGATCATCATCATTAGCTTCCTCTCTTATTGGTGTAGGCGCCACAGGAACTACTTCCGGTGCTGCGCTACTCGCAAGTTTGAGAGAAGGTTCTATAACCTCGTCGAGTTCTACTTTCCTTCTAGTCACTTCTTTCGAGAGAAATTCCTTCTCTAGACAGGATCCATTCTTGGCAACGGAGATTTTGCCCTCGGATCTATGATAGAAGGTATACCCAATAGTTTCCTCCGGGTATCCTATGAAGACGCATTTTTCCGCTTTGGGTTCAAGCTTGTACGGTTGTAACTTCTTTACATAGGCTTCGCAACCCCAAACTTTAAGGAACGACAATCTAGGTTTCTTCCCAAACCATAATTCATACGGTGTCGTTTCAACAGATTTAGATGGTGCCCTATTTAAAGTGAATGCGGCTATTTCTAATGCATAACCCCAAAACAATAGCGGTAAATCTGTAAGTGACATCATAGAACGAACCATATCTAAGAGAGTTCGATTACGACGTTCGGACACACCATTACGCCGTGGTGTTCCCGGCGGTGTCAATTGTGAAAGTATTCCTCATTTCTTTAAATGCTCGCCAAACTCGTAACTTAGATATTCACCTCCACGATCAGAACGTATAAATTTAATCTTCTTGTTACGTTGATTCTCTACCTCACTTTGAAATTCCTTAAACTTCTCGAAAGTTTCGGACTTATGTTTCATGAAATAGATATACTCATATCTACTCAAGTCATCCGTGAAGGTAAGAACATAACGATAACCACCGCGTGATGCTACACTCATTGGACCACACACATCGGTATGTATGATTTCCAATAAGTCCGTAGCTCGCTCCATCATACCAGAAAATGGAGTCTTAGTCATTTTACCCATTAGACATGCTTCGCATCTTTCAAGTGATTCAAAATCAAGTGATTCAAGAAGTCCATCGGAATGGAGTTTCTTCATACGCTTCACTCCAATGTGACCAAGACGACAGTGCCACATATAGGTCGAGTTATCGCTCAATTTCAAATGTTTAGCTTCAATGTTATTAATATGTGTATTTCCACTATCGAGATTCAATAAGAATAGACCATATATCAAAGGTGCATGTGCATCAAACATATTACTCGTGTAAATCGAACAACCATTATTATCGGACTTAAACAAGTAACCATCTCGCAACAAACATGATCCAGATATAATGTTCATGCTCAACGCAGGCACCAAATAACAATTATTTAAGTATAAAACTAATACCGATGGTAGATGAAGAGGTAGCGTGCCGACCGTGATCACATCAACCTTTGATCCATTTCCAGCTCGCATCGTCACCTTGTTCTTCGCTAGCTTCCGTTTATTTTGCAGTACCTGTTTCGAGTTACAAATATGAGCAACCGAACCAGTATCAAATACCCATGCACTACTACGAGTACTAGTGAGATACACATCAATAACATGTATATCGGATATACCTTTCTTCTTGATGTTTCCGTTCTTCAAATCCGCCAAGTACTTTGGGCAATTCCGCTTGCAGTGACCCTCTCCCTTGCAGTAAAAGCACTCAGTATCAGGCTTAGGTCCAGCCTTGGTCTTCTTCGCCGGTGTGGCAACTTTCTTACCACCCTTCTTGCAGTTTCCCTTTTTCTTAGACTTGCCCTTCTTGAATTTGGTGGTATTATTGACCAACAACACTTGATGCTCTTTCTTGATCTCCACTTCTGCATATTTCAACATGGAGAAGAGTTCTGGCAACGTCTTGTTCATGTTTTGCATATTGTAGTTCATCACAAAGTTCTTGTAACTTGCTGGCAGTGATTGGAGGACACGGTAAATCCCCAAAGCATTAGGAATCACTATACCCAGACATCTTTAGCACGTGCTCACTAACGGAGCTGCCCTCTTCCATCTTGCAGTTAAAGAACTTTTCAGAATCCTCATAACTCTCAACTGCCGCGTGAGCCTCAAATATCATTTTGAGTTCACGGACAATATCATATGGGTCATGGTTCTCAAACCTTTTCTGGAGCTCCGATTCCAAACCATACAAGATAGCACACTGAACTGTGGAGTACTGATTCTTCCGAGTGAGGTAAACATTCATTACTTCATCGGTAGAATCACCGCAGCGGTCACCCAATGTGCATCCAAAGACATAGGTCAAATTACCAGCATTGAGGACAATCCTCAAATTGCGGAACCAATCCGCGAAGTTGCTTCCATTGTTTTTCAACTTTTCTTTCTCTAGGAACGCATTAAAATAGATGGTAGGGGCCGCCGTTGATCTACAACATATTTGCAATAGTTTAGACTAAGTTTATGACAAATTGAGTTCTAATTAATAGTTAAATTAATCTAGGTGAACTCCCACACAAAACAATATCCCTCACATTGTTTTAGTGATCACACGAACCAATTCCACCACATCAAAACCGATCATCACGAGAGTTGATGTAGTTTCAATGGCGAACAATCGACACGTTCATCATATCTACTATATGATTCATGCTTTACCATTCAGTGATCAGTGTTCCGAGACCATGTCTATACATGCTAGGTTCGTCAAGATCAAACCTTAGCATCCGCATGAGCAAATCTGGCTTGCTCACGTTGTATACACTTGTAGAATCTAACACACCCGATCATCACGTGGTGCTTCGAAACAACAAGCTTTAGCAACGGTGCTTACTAAGGATGAACACTTTAAAACATGAAATTTATGTGCATGAGGGATCATCTTATAATGCTACCGTCGTTAACTAAGCAATACAAGATGAATAAAGGATTAACATCACATGCAATTCATAATGTGATATGATATGGCCTTTCTTCTTGTGCTTCCGATCTCCATCTTCAAGCACGAACATGATCTCCATTATCACCAGCATAGCGTCAAGGTCAATGGCGCCGTTTCATGGTTGTCGTCCACCAGCTCCAACTATTACAACTACTTTGAATAGACATGCGGGTCTTAACAGAATTTAAAGACAACCATATGGCTCCTGCCGGTTGCCAACTTACAATAAGGAACATTGCATACATCAAATATAATCACAATCATGGCCATATCACATCACAGCACACCCCTGCAAAACAAAGTTAGACGCCTATAATTTTCTTTGCATATTTTACGTGGTTTGGGGATTTCAATAAGTGTCGATCTAACTTACGAACAAGAACCACAATGTTGATGTTTGAACTATCAAGTGCCCATTGTAAATTGGATCTATACTATAATGGGAGAGACAGACACCCGCAAAGCCACTTATGCAATACAAGTTGCATGTTGAGCGTGGAGCAAGTCTCATGAACGATGTCATGTAAGGTTAGCCCAGGCCGCTTCATCCCATCATACCGCAAGATGCAAAGTACACAAGAAGCAATTGATAATAAAAGCACCACCGCCCACAATGACCATTGTGTTCTACTCGTGCAACAGATCTACATATAGACACGGCTTTGATACCACTGAAGGGGTTCGTAGCATGGAAAACAAAAAATTTCTACCGCATGGAAACAAACAAGCCAAGATCTATCTACTATATTGTAGCAACGAGTCGATAGAGGAACCTACCCTCGAAGATTCCAAAGCGGTTAACGAGAGCAGATTCTCGTGGGTGATGTAGTCGTACTCTTGATGATCTCAAGATCGCGTAGACGATCCTTCCGGTGCTGCGTTCCGGCAGCGATTCCGCAGTCGTTAACACATTCGGTACTCGATAAAGACCTTCATCTCCCTTGTTCCAGCAGGCAGCGGAGGTTGTAGCACTCTCCTCGTGATTCCGGCAGCAAGACGGCGTGGTACCGGAAGTAGAGGGGAGATCTCGTAGGGCTTCGCCTTAAACCGGAGCGAGTATGGTGGACTATGAGAGAGGCATTGGCGATCTAGGGTTTAGAGGGAACCAAGGGGCGGAGCTTGGCCCGCAGCTAGGGCTTGGGGAAGCCCCAAGCCGGCGGCTAGGAGAAACCCTAGGGGCGGCGGCGACTTGCAGGAGGCCGGCGGCTAGGGTTAGGGTTTGGGTAGTGTTGGGTGTAGGGAAGAGGGGCACCCCTGCCCCTTCTTTTATAGGTGGGAGGGCACCGTTTGGGAGGATGGAGTCCTCCCCCAACTCGGCCTCCTTGGCCGGCGGGTGGAGGGAGGAGGACTTCCTCCCCAAGTAGGTTTCCTACTCTCCCTCCACCAAGCAAACTTGCCGTTTGACTTTTCAAATTGGCGTTTGACTTTTCAAAATAGGATTTTATTTCTCCCTTTATTTTGCCCAGCCATGATACCTAGTACATGATGCAACCATTCCACAATGTCATGACACATTCATGTACCCTTCCCCTCCGGAGTGCCGGACCTTCCGGAACCTTCTAGAACATTCCCGATGAAAACACCAGAATCATTACCCAACTCTGAAACAGGACTTTCCTTATATGAATCTTATTCTTCGAAAAATTACGGATCTCCTCGTGATATCCTGGATCCCATCCGAGACACCGAACAACATTCAGTCTCTTACTCATCATTCCATACCTACTAAACAACATCGAATCCTTAAGTGTGTCTCCCTACGGTTCGTGAATTATGCGGACATGATCGAGACACTCCGATCAATAACCAATAGAGGAATCTGAAAATTCATATGGCTCCCATATATTTCTATGATTACTTTGCGATCGAATGAACCACTTACATACGATACCAATTTCCCTTTGTCTCACGATAGTTTACTTATGCGAGGTTTTGATCGTCTGTATCTCTGCATACCTAGTTCAACCTCGTTACCGATAAGTACTCTTTTCTCATTCCCGTGATATGTGATCCCTTGTGAGCCACTCACATGCTTGCAAGCTAATTGGATGACATTCCACCGAGAGGGCCCAGAGTATATCTATCCGTCATATGGATGGACAAATCCCACTCTTGATCCATGTGTCTCAACCCATACTTTCCAAACACTAAATGCCACCTTTATAGCCACCCAGTTACGGTGTGGTGTTTGATGTCATCAAAGAATCCTTCCGGTGATGGTGATAAGCATGATCTCATGGTCGAAGGAATTAGGTTACTATGTATCAGAAAGCTTATAGCAATTGAACTATTAAAATGCCTTGATCTTTATGCTACGCTTGTCTATAGGAGTATGTCCATCATATCATTATCCTAATGATATGACCTTGTTATTTATAACATCTCAAGTGTTCATGATCAAGAAACCATGATCATCTATTAATCAACAAGCTAGTATTATAAAGAGGCTTTACTAGGGACACTAAATTAGTTTACAAATCACACAAGTATTAATATTTCTGGTCAATACTATTATAGCATGAATGTAAACATTTATCATAAACACAAAGATATAATAATAACTACATTTATTATTGCCTCTAGGGCATATCTTCAACAGAATTTTCTTACAACAATAGTTATCAAGCTAGTTTGCAAATGGCCCCATTTGAATTCATGTATGTAAGGAAGTGTCGTATCCCTTTGAATTGGTCGGAAGTAGGAGAGAGTCATATTTTGGGACCTGACATCCTACATGAAGCAGAAGAGAAAGTTCACAAGATCCGTGATCACCTCAAGACCACCCAATCTAGATAGAAGAGTTATGCCGACAAGAGACGT
Source organism: Avena longiglumis (assembly GCA_030063025.1). Taxonomy (NCBI): domain Eukaryota; kingdom Viridiplantae; phylum Streptophyta; class Magnoliopsida; order Poales; family Poaceae; genus Avena; species Avena longiglumis. Next base: position 388,495,243 of record CP125973.1, on the reverse strand, counting down.
TGAGACCTCGCCTTCAATATCGGAGATTTTGTGTCGCCTTTGAAGGGGATGCAACGTTTCCAACTCAAAGGAAATTTAGCCCCCAGATATATCAGGCCTTTCAAGATTTTGAATCATCAAGGATAAGTATCATATCCACTATAACTGCCAGAGGAGATGTCAGCCGTTCATAATGTGTTCCATATATCATTACTTCGCAAATGCCTAGAATCCCGGAGAAGACCGAAGTTTTCAAGAACATTGATCACCAAACCATAGGGATCAACAATGACCTGACCTATCATGAAGTAACCATCCGTATTTTGAAGGAAGCTTTTAGGACCACCAGGACGCTGAGTATCAAGTTTCTCAAGATCCAGTGGAGTAACCACACTAAAGAAGAAGCTACCTGGGAGCGAAAAGACCACATTAGGACGGATTTTCCTGATCTCTTTAAATCCTATTTTTCTTTTTCTCAAACCTTGGGACAATATTTTGTTTAAGGAGGGAAGATTTGTAACATCCCAAAAATATTAATAAAGGTTATCAAATTCCAATCACCAAAATTAGGGTTAAAAAAACTTTTGTGAATTAAAATCATATGAATGCATGTGCGTATGTGATGAATGTATGAATGCATGAATGGACTTGTGTGATTTTTGTGAATAGCAGGTAATGGTTTAAAGATGAAAACAACATCATCTAAATCAATTCCAAGCAGAAACAAATGGTCATTTTTGACAAATACAGAAACAAGTGTGTCTAGTCCAAGATTTCAAACAGAAACAAATTCATTTCTTTTCACCCCTTGCTAGACCAAGTGAAAGTGAACCCAAGACCACTTTGCAACTTGATTCAAATGACAATTCAAAATTCAATCTATATCATATGTGAAGATCACAGTTTCTCAAAACCCAACCAAACCAGTGCCCCTTGATCATTCCAAGCAACCAAAGACTACCTAGTATGTGACCAGTACACCCACCAAGTTTCACTCAAAAATTCAAATTCAAATATCTTTCGGCCATTTCATCAAACACCTTATATACACAAATCCAACAAAACACCAAACACTATAGTGAGCAGTGTTTGTGCCTAACTTGTTCCCTCTATAGCTCACAGCACACTCTCAGTAGATCATCTAGTTAATTTAACAAGCCCTAGCTCACTGTAAAATTGGCATTGTCATCAATGGTGACCATTGCCGAGCTCAAACTGCCATCGCAATGTTGACAGCAAGCTAGGAGCTTCCCTAGCCTCGCCAACCTTGTCTGGGACACAAGCCACCGTCCACCGCCACCCCCTATCCAGTGCCCAAGCCTTGCCAGCCCCTACACCACTCAGAACGAGCGCGCCCAGCCTCTCTGCAAGCATGCCGAGAGCGTGCCAGAGCGCCGCGCTCGACAAACTCGCACGGACCATGCCCCGCCTTCGCCGCTCTCGTGCATGATCACCACCGCCCCAGGAACCGCCCGGACATGCCCGTTCGCCGCCGCGCGGACCGTAGATGTTGTGCGCCATTAAAATGCCCGTCGGACCCGCCTAGAGCATCGAAGTGTTCCGACCAAATTGCACCGCCCCACGCCTCGCCACCATGCCGTTGAGCGTCGCCAGGAGGCAGCGCACCTCCCCTACCCCCAGCCATGTCGTTAGCTCGCTGCGCAGACGACCACGAGGAGCTCCACCTGCACCCTTCGGTCCCCTCTTCGCACTATAAATAGATGCCTTCCCCGTTCAATTTCAGCACACCATCTCTCTCCCACCTCTCTTAGAACCACCCCACCTCATTCCCGGAGCAAGGCGAGCACCAGGTGGCCAGGATTTTGCCGGAGCTTGCCGCTGCTGGAGGAGAAGGGCGTCGTTGATTGGAGCCACCCCAGGAGCAGCCACCAGTACCAGGAGGATCGCCGTCGTTGATTTCATCGCTCTCCCCCATCGCCGACCATTACCGGAGCCCCGGTGAGCCACCATAAACCCCCACTGGCCGCTTTAGGGTTCAGTCTCGCCGGCGCTGCCAGATGTAGACGACAAGCCCCGGCCGTTAGATTAGATGTTAATCTCACAGTCCGGATAGCCCCGTACCCCTTCGCACCCCCTTGTATCGCTGAATGGTCGGGAAAACCACTTAAAGCCACCCACATGCGTTGTGCACAGTGGGTCGGCCCAGTTAACTTCCCGCGTGACCCAGTAGTTTGAATTTAGGTCTTATCAACTTAATTTCAAACCTAGTTCTTTCTATAGAATGAAAAATCATTTCAGAGATATTCACTGAACTAAATTGCATGAAACCAATTTTTTTAGAAATGTATGGAAATTCTTAATCCAAGCCCGTTGGATTCAAATCATTTGGAAGTGTAAGATCACCTATAGTAAAAATAACAAGGCAGAGAATTTTCTGCATTCAAACATTTTTCAAAATTCAACCATAAAAGCTTTTGAGTTGATTCCAACTATCAAAAATCACATTTTACAAGACCTTTCTGAATATATAAAAATATCTAGGTTTACTTGCAGAAATAATGGACACGCAATAAAAGAATGCCCCGTAGGAATTTCTAATCATTTTATCTAATTAAAATAAAAAGGTAAATACTTATTAAATTGTGACACCACTTTTAATCACATTCCTAAGTACTGAAATATGTGGTGATGACATGTGCCAACATGATCCCCTATTTTAGTTGGAGAATATTAAATCTTAAGTAGTTTTTCAATGAGTAGAAATTACTTTTCTAAAACAAAATAATTGAAACTATTACCTTTATTGCTTGTGATAATAGTGATGACGCTAGATCATCTGGTCTAAGCCTTTGTGTGCTAAATATAATGAGTTAATTATTGTTTGGTGATTGTGTACCTCGTATTTATTTATAGATGCTAGTACCGACCAAGGATACGAGGAGGAAGGAGACTACTACGAGGAAGAAGCCGAGGATAACTTCAACCACTGCTCTGCACAAGGCAAGCTATCCTAGCAAGATAGAACTTTGCAAGTTAACCCTTGCATTATAACGATGCCAACTAGATGCATTAAACATGCATTAGTTACACCACTTGATTATATCAAACCCAGTTTTACTTGCAAGCTTAGTTCTTTTATTTCTTTATCAAATATCCTTAGTTTGTGTTTACTTAGTAATTGGTAGAGTTAAGAAAGACTTTTGAAGGTAGCATAAAGAGCATAAAATATGTCCTAAGTTAGAATATCTTGATTTCATCCTGAGGCATGAGATTGAACTTAGATCATTCACACTTGTTTACCACCCCTCATTAGTGTTTACCCCCACTTGTAGATGCTAGTGCTAAGCATAAAACTTGATCACTTTAGATGGGAATACTTGGTGGAAATGATTATGAAAACCTTAGAATGATGAGTCATTCTAATGAAATGTTTTGACATGTGTTCATGAACACCAGATGATTTTGATGATGGAAATGTTGAGGCATGAGCCTTAACCCTTTATAAAACGAATGGCTGTCTCGATGCGATACCATTCCAATATTACTGTACAACCATAATACCCAAAAATTGGGTAGGGCTTGACTGCAAATTTATATACCTTAGTATGGGTTCCCTTGCGGCCAAGGTTTGAGCTGAGGCTACCTTGTGAAGATTGTCTACATGTGCAGTTCGCAAGATGACAGTTGCCTATAGTAGGGCGTGTAATTGAAAGGTTAGGATTGATTATCCGCATACTGAGTATGGTGAATTCAGGATTGTTCCTGACGGATGTATCAAATATTGTGGTGAAAGTGTACCACCTCTACAGAGTGTCAAACTATTCGAATAGCCGCGTCCGCGGTTATGGATAGTTGGAGTGTCCATACTGTTCCGTCGTCAGATGTTTTCAAAATGACTTGTGAAATGAATCGTGACTTTGACTTAACCACAATAGGGTTGTGATATGAAAACTCAAGTTCCCACTTAGGTGTTATAAAACATTCAAGTAGATTTCTTTGCTTCTGAACTTAGTTATAGATAAATCTGGCTTTTTGCAAAATAACCTAGAGCTTAGTATTCCCACTTGTTAGTATTAGTTTGAGTGTACTTAAAGAGTACTCATGGCTTTGTCACTAGCTATTCCCGTGGCCAGACTATGAAGAGTACTATAAGGAGGATGGACCACAGGAAGGTTACGACAACTAGGATCATCTCCCATGGTCAGTATTTCCTGTGACCATGAAGATGGAGCCTCGCTCACGCTACCGTTATTATTACGTTACTCCGCTCCTATGATTGTATTAAGACTGGATCATGAGATCCTTTATTTGTGGTAAGACCATATGTATGGTTTGTAATGGATGATGTACTATAATATCAAATCTGTTATGTCTCACAAAAATGGTAATCCTGGGATTGCGATGTATGGCATAACAGGCATCTGGGATTAAAAATCTGGGTGTTGAAAATACTTTCTCCCTAAAATTTACTAGTTACTACTCACTGTACATGTTCCTCGTGTCAGGAACTCATCGCAGCTTTGCTCTGACATCGCACCACCTTAAAATCATCCTCTTCCCTACTATCGCGTTGCCTCCTCTATGCTCTCGGTCCCTTCTCGCTACTAGTTTTTTTGAATAGGGCAAAACTCCAAGTGGCAATATTGTTTACCATGACAAGATTTTACCACCACTTACTTTTAGGTTATAATTTTAAACCGGCGGTAGGAGTACATTTTACACCAAGGACCTAAAAAGGAGAAAATAATACATTGAGGTCCTACATTTAGCACAAAGGACCCTAAAATAATTAAGCAAGGAAAATAGACGGGTATGGCTCCTTCTCAAGAGAGCGGCTGATCGAGCCATACTCTTCATAATACTTCCTATTTCGAATGTTTTCAAAATATGGCCAGCTTTTCCATTATGCAAATTTGTCGATATGGGATCCTCGGTATAAAGTATGATGTAGATATGGCCATGACCTTGGTCGTTCGGTTTGAAATCCAAGAATGTTCATAATCATTGACAACTAAGCTTAAATGCGTTTACAATTTACCACTTACTTTTAGGTTAGAATTTTACCCGGGCGGTGGGAGTACATATTTCATCAAGGACCTTAAAAGAAGGAAACTTACATCGAGGACCATACATTTAGCATAAAGGGACCTACAATAATTAAGCAAGGAGAACAGTCAGGTTTGGCTCCTTCTCAAGAGGGCATATGATCGAGCCATACTCTTGTAAATAGTACATACTTTCTCTTCGTTTGTTTTCAAAATATGGCCATACTGGTCGGCATGCAAATTCTTGGTTATTGGGATCATCAATATAAAATGTGATGTAGATAGGGCCATGATCTTGAACGTTCGACTTCAAATCCAAAAATATTCATACTCATTGACAACTAGGCTTAAATTTGTTTAGATTTTACCACTTTCTTTTAGGTTAAAATAACACGTGCGGTGGAAGTACATTTTACATCAAGGACCTAAAAATGGAAAATTACATCGAGGTCCATACATTTAACACAAAGATCCCTAAAATAATTAAGCAAGGAAAACAGTCAGGTTCGGCTCCTTCTCGAGAGAACAGCTGATCGAGGCATACTCTTCATGCTACTTCTTATTTGATTGATTTCAAAATATGGCCAGATTTTGTCGGTATGCAAATTCTTAGATATGAGATCATCAACATAAAGTTTGATGTAGATATGGCAATGTCCTTGGTCGTTCAGCTTGAAATCCAAGAATATTCATACTCATTGACAACTAAGCCTAAATTCGTTTATATCTTACCACTTACTTTTAGGTTAAATTTTAAACGGGCGGTGGGAGTACATTTTACATCAAGGGACTAAAAATACAAAAATTACATAGATTTACATACATTTAGAACAAAGGAACCGAAAATAATTATGGAAGGAAAACTCTCGGGTTCGGATCATTCTCGAGAGACCAACCGATCGATCCATGCTCTTGATGCTACATCATCTCTCGGTTGTGTTCGAAACATGGCCACATTTGTCGGCATGCAAATTCTTAGATATGGGATCATCAACATAGAGTATGATGTAGATATGGCCATGACCTTGGTAATTTCGATTGAAATCCAAGAATGTTCATACTCATTGAAAAATAAGCCTAAATTTGTTTAGATCTTACCACTTACTTTTAGATTGTAATTTTAACGTGTGGTGGGAGTGCATTTTACATCGAGGACCTAAAAAGGGAAAATTACGTCGATGTACGAACATTTAGCACAAAGGATATTAAAATAATTAAGCAGGGAAAACTGTCGGGAATTGAGTTCAACATGGAGAAAATCAAAGATATCCTCAACATAAATCGTCTGACATACCTGGAGGACATCCAACGGCTCACAGGCTGCGTTGCAGCAGTAAGACGGTTCATTATCCAACTTGGAGATAAGGTTGTGCCGCTATACAAGTTCCTAAATAAGGCGGCCAAAATCATATGGATAGACGAGGCGGACGCTGCGCTTAAGGAGCTAAAAATAATACTTTCTTCTGCGCCCATACTTGTAGCACCTGAACCAATGGAGCCTATGTTGATTTACATTGCGGCCACCAAACGGTTATCAGCATCGCCGTCGTGGTGGAGCGGAAGGAACTAACGCATGAGTACAGAGTGCAATGACTAGTTTACTATGAAAGCAAGGTCTTGACGGAGTCCAATCAGTGTTACCCGCACTATCAGAAGCTAGCTTATGGAGTGTTCCTTGCTTCTCGGAAGCTAAGACACTACTTCCAGGAACACGAGATCACAATAGTAAGAAAATATCCAATGTCCGACATCATTAACAATAGCGATGCTACATGAAGGGTTGTGACGTGGGGCATTGAGCTTGTCACCTTCGAGATCACCTAAAAGAGATGTGACGCTATCAAATATCAAGCCTTATCGGATTTCATTGCAGATTTGACGGAGATGCTAGATGATACTCCCGTACCAGAACCAGAGTATTAGGTGATACACTTTGACGGATCAAAAATACTCAATGGCTCGGGGGCTGGTGACTGCTATAGTAACCAACAGGAGAAAAACTACACTATGTCCTGCAAATTCACTTTGAGGCTACAAACAACATGGTGGGATAGCACTCATTCACGGACTTCGTGCAGCCAAGGATATTGGCATCAAGCGCATAGTTTGCTGTGGAGATTCTGACTTGGTTGCCTAGCAGGTGGCTAGCACCTGAAATGTGCGGAACCCTATGATGGCGGAATATCGAGACGAAGTAGATGAGATAGCCAAGTGCTTCGAATGCTACGAAGTCAACTACGTCAAGAGGGAGGAAAATGATGCGGCTGATCTACTGTCAAAGCTTGGATAGGGGCGCAAAACAATTCCCCCAGGCGTTTTCTGGAGCATCTATGGACCCCATCCGTGAAGGGAGTGGACCTAGAGAACCCGGATAAAATTGACTCATTTGTTAATGTAGTACAAATAGTCCCTCCGGCTTAGATAAAACTGTTCATGGATTATCTCGAACACGGAACTTTTCCCATCGACGAGGTAGAAAATCGGTAAATAGTACAATGAGAAAAGGGATATACCATAATCAATGGGAAGCTTTACAAAATAAGCACCACAGGTGTATACCTAATATGTGTTTCCTAGAAGGAAGGTATTGCAATCCTTCATGATATTCATCTTGGATATTGCGGGCATCACACCGCTCCTCGATCTTTGTTCTCTAAAGCCTTCCAACAAGGATTCTTATGGGTGACCGTGAAGGCAGACGCCGACAAGATGGCCGAGACATGCATCGGATGTCAGTATTATGCCCGGCAAGCACATGTACCAGCTCAAGAATTGTGAATCATACCAATAACTTGGTCATTTGCAGTCTGGGGGCATGACATGGTTGGACCATTGCAGATGACACCTTGTGGGTTTATGCATCTTCTAGTAGCATTTGTCCAATTCACAAAATGGATAGAATCTAAACCCATTAGAAAGCTTGATGGGGCAACTGCCCTTAGCTTTGTCCGGGATCTAGTGGTCAGATTTGGTCTCCCACATAGCATCATCACCGACAACAGTAGAAACTTATCACCCGGAGAAGTAGAGGCTTACTGTGGCACCCTGGATTTATAGTCCGAGAATACCCATTATGCATACAATTCACGTTCCCATGATCAGTGAGCCGTGAGCATAACCGACCAGTATCATTACATCATCCAGAAAGTAACGATTACAAAACTTACAACGTGTCCATTATGGCAATTACAACATAAGTAGCGGAAGTCTTCAAGCGTAGAGTCCATGTCATGACTTAACCTATAGGAGACTGACTGGGAAGACAGCCTAGCTCGCATAGACATCAACACCTTCGTCACTTCTTAACATCTGCAATCTGGCCAAGTAAATAGTCAGGGACAATACCGGTGAGTACTTTGAATGTACTCGCAAACCACCAAGACAAGGTAACAATAGAATGCATATCGGGCTGTGGCGATATAGCTCTACACTATAGTTTTTTCTGAAAAGCCTAACATTGGCATCTCTATATCTTTGTTGAAAAAGAGCTTTTAGAAAATATGCCTCCTTTTAGAAAGTCCGGATATCTCCATATCCTTGTTAAAACTTTTTTGAAAACAGTTTTATAGTAACACCCCTTTTTAAAAACATCTTCGACCATCTCTAGTCAAAACCAAACTCGTTCGTCTCTTTCCTCGTGACCAAGTCACATCCTTTTTATACATCTCAAACATATCCCAAGGGTACTCCTAGAAATCACATCTCCAACCGTCCTTGACCGTGGACATGGCTATTCGAATAGATTAGACTCTGTAGAGTTTGTGCACTTTACCCACCAGAATCAATACATCTGCCAGGATACAACCACGGCCCACTACACATGCTAGACGGTGGTTCTGATAATCAAACCTAACTTTTCATTTGTCCATCCCTAGGAACGACCACTTTTCCTTTTGGGTTGTTCTCTCCGGCATGAGTATGTGGCATGACGGCCATAGTACTCCCTTACGTACAAGCCTATTCCCCAAACCGTAATTTCGCATATAGTAATTTGTCTCCCCTTCCTTCCGTACATACAATGAGTTATACCGTCCGCGAGAGTCCCAATTGTTGCACCGGTACCTTGTCCACGATAGTCCGGATTTTAGGGGATTTCTCCCCTTTAGCGAGTACGAGCAGCCCTGTCTAAAGACCACAAACTATAAGTTAAGCCCAAACAACTGGGGTAGTGTGGTTGAACGGATAAATTGTTCTGGTAAAGGAGTAGAACATCCCTTTCTCTTTCTCTTGCTCAACCTTATCTTTATCCTCCTCTTATCTTCTTTAGTAAAACCTCCACTCAGAAGTGATGTCTCTTTCCCAGGGTTTTAATTTGAAAACATTGTAGTAGGGTAAAACCCAAAATAGTTTTATCATTGAAAAACCCGTAGTTTCCAAGAGGGAAGATGCTAAGCATCTTAGCCTTGATCTAAAGGGTAAAGATAGGTGTCAATAGTGTAGGTCCTAATGGACACTCATCCATAACTTGGGGGAGCCAGGTTACTCACGCCTTTTATTTGAAACAAACCATGCAGTTAATCTTGTAATTCACAAACGAGATATAAAACAATTGATAAAAATGAGTAGGTCAATATCGGAGTCCAGGAATGGTGGATTTCCTGTGACCAGCGAGATGTCCCTTGACGGCATTAGAAAAGCAGAATACCGAGTATAATAATAATAAGAGAAACCCGATGCTTCCATCTTCTCGGCGTCTCACAATTCGCAACTATCGTCGTTATCGGGTACACATGCAAAGAAACAATACCACAATCAATGCAATGCATACAAACCTCAAACCATACAGCAAGAAATGTATATTCACATGATAGACATCAGTAGGGTGTTGGATGGTTAGTTTGATGAGATTGGTAAAAGACTTGGTGTCATTGGAAGATGATCCTTGTCGATTTATAGTCTCGGAACTATCTAAGAGATGGTTTTTTTACCAAGGGATTTCTCTGTATGATATCACTGTATAAAAATGATACCATCAAATAGGTATTGATAAAATGAATCCAACAAAAGTGGTTTCACTATTTTATCAATTTCCAATGATTTATAATGATTTTTATAGTGGATAAAACTCTAGTTTTAGGAACTAATTCACCAGACAAATTCTGGAGCTCCAAAAATTATTTCCTTGGGTGATTATGTAGTATTTGGTGGACTAGGTCAAGAGGAGATGGAATCAACTAAACATAATTACCAGAATTCCCTCAGGAAATTCCCAAAGGCAGTTCTGGATGCTATTTGTTTTTATCAGATTTTATCTATAGAAGCTTTTGATGTGATTCGAAGTACACATGTTAGGTATTTAGAGTACCGTTCTGTAGAAATTGGAATCCACCTTTTTAGATTAGCAGACAAACTATAGTGATTTTATTAGTGAATAAACCATGCACAAAATAGTTTAATTCACTGGAATTCAGAAGATGCTTAAATTTTGGGCTCCTGGGGTTTGATAAGTATGGGTATGTAGAGGTATAGAGAGTTGGAATTAGGTCAAGGTACATTGGGGTTTTGCCTAGGGAAATTTCTAAAGGCAGAAATGCCCTAATTTTGTTATTTTTACTAAGGGAAAACTAGGAAGTCATTTCAGGTGGGGACAGTGGGACATCCAAGCTATGGCTAATACCTTTCAGTACCAATTGTATTTACTCCATATGTGTTTACCAAACACTCTGAAAGCATTTGTTAGTGGAAGGAATACACTTGGCTATTTTATTTTCTATGATTTATCTATTTAGTATTTTGGTCCAAAACCAAGTCTGCATGTTAGAGTGGAGACTTAGGTACTTGCGAAAAATATTAACTAAATTTATTTAGGGCATTTCCCTTTTCATTTCGATTTATACCTAAACACCAGTATTCACATCTAGAGAAATGGAGAAGAGAAAGGTTAAACAGGCACGCTGGGCCAGATCCTGACCACTATGGGCCGCATAGGGACAATTCGGCTCACTTGGGTGGAGCCACGCACACGATGCGCTTTTTGAATTGCTAACCGCAGTGGCCCACTGGTCAGCTGGAGGGGGCGGGCGAAGGGGTATCCATGGATCTGGGCCGCTGGATGTTGTGGTATTGCCGACGAGTACGCCCTGGAGGGGTCCTCACAGTGCGTGTTTAGAGACTTGGGGGAAGGTGGACGGTTGACGAGTACGAGGTAACACAGCTTACCCATGTTCAGATCCCACGATGGTGGCGGAATCCTACTCCTGCTATAAATCACTATAATGGCAATACACTGAGTTACACGGATTGGTTCGCTATGCGAGGTATGAGTTAATTGGTGCCCAAAAGGCACCCATAGGCCTGTCTTATATAGTAGCCAGGTCCTGGGGTTATAGGGAAAAGTCCTAGATGGACAAGTTACAGAGTCCTACACTGCCTTTTACTAGTCTAGCGTGTCTTGCACTCCAAGGCTCTGGGTACGTCGGTGACTCCTTCGTAGCCTTCCTTTATCCGGCATGGGCCTCCCTTTTGGATCCATCTAAATGGGCCGCCCAGCAGGCCATGGGCATTGCTACCAACTGTGGGCCACCCGGGTTATCCGGATAGAGGACATGCTATGAGGATACCCATATAGCATATCCCCAATAGTAGCCCCCGGAGAACTCCGAGATCTTGCGTCGTCTTGCCTCTTCACATTGAATGCTCCATCTGGATGGATGTCGGCAAATTGTCAAGCAACATGTTGTAGTCCTCCCAAAGAACCCTTCAAGGTTTTCTCCGTCTTCAACTTGTAAGCCAGAGAATTGCCGAATCTTCTATCGTACTCTTCCGTAGCCGGGTTGGATCCGTCCATGCCGGAATATTCCGATGTGATGGTTCATCTGCCAGTGACAGCTAGGGCGACGTAGACATAGGTCAGCAACGCCTTGTAACTCACACATGCAGAGAATGCAACCATGTACGATTTTCCCGCGCGAGCGATACGAACCTTTGGCGGCGACGGTTGACAACGTGGCGAAATTTCTGCGCACGCGCCCGCACACGTCGTCCACGCATCAATCATTCAATCATTCCGCATGAATCTTGATGCGGAGGTTATAAATTATAATGGCGACGGAAATTTTACTGTTCACCTCATTCTCCTCGGCATCATCTTCTTCCTTCAGCGAGCGCCTCCTCGAGATCACCGCGCATAGTGCGAAAAACCCTATCCCCTCGACCTTCCCCCGTCACCACCGCAATCCTTCCATGTCCAGTAGCAGTTCCTCCCCCTCCATGGGGGCATCAGGCGATGCCGCGGCGAAGCCGGCGAGCTCCATCGTTGTGCCCCAAGAGGGTCTGGTTATTCCAAAATCCGCGATGGTCGAAGCCACCGGCATCGACCATAACTCAGCGGCGATAAAGCTGCTAGAGGAGGAGTACAACTCCCACAAGGGAGACTAGCGCGGTTCGGATATTACGGACCGCGATATCAAGAAATTGATCATCAAGGGCTACCTCCCTGCGACGGAGGGGCTCACCTGGCGGGCGGTGCCGGCCGGCTAGGTCACACCTTCTCCCCAATCCGGAGAAAAGGTGTACCTCAAAGCACAACTGGTACGCGGCGTAATCTCCAACCTTTTCCTTGATGTCCTCAGCCATTACCGAGTACAGCCACATAAACTCTCCCCCAATAGCATCTTATCTCTTAGCAACTATGCGGCGCTTTGCGAGGGTTATTTAGGGATTAGGCGTAGGCTAGATCTCTTTATCTATTTCTTCACCATCAAGCGTGAAGCCGGAGCCGGCAAGGACGAGCTTAGAAATTGTGGCACTAATAGTTGTAAGATTCGGCCTGGCGGGCGGTTCCCCGACATCGTCGGCCACGAGTCTTGTAAAATCTGGGAGCGAACGTACTTCTATGGCCCAGATATCCCTCTGGTCGGCCGAGAAGTAACGTACCCAGACTTCGTCGATGGAGCTGCCGCCGAAGCCTCGACATGGAGATCCCAGGGCTCCCTTCCCTCTGACATCGATGCTTCCCGCGCTATAAGGCGGATAGAGTGGTTCGTAGATACGGGGCTGACCGGATTAGACCTAGCCATGTGCTGGTTTGTCAGGCGGATCCAGCCTCTGCAGCACCGCTTGAAGTTGATGCACGAGTATACCACCGAGAGGAAGGATAGCCTCCGCATCTCTGAGGACAACTTCTCGAGTGACTCGGTCAAGCTCCGCCTTAAGGACATTGTCAAGGTGAAGGACAAGAAGCGTGTCTTCTCCATCACCTACGACATGTTCGTAGAGAGCAAGTGCCCAAAGGTACCTGTTTATTTTCCGTGTATGACATATACTCCAGTTCTTCCGTCTATCCATTACCATCTCATCTAACACGGTGTTTCTTCACTTAACAACTCAGCGACATAGATGAGGATAGCATGGCTCCTCAAATCTAGGATCCAAAGATGAAGGAAGTCACCGTCATGTCCGACGATGATGCCCCGTTGGCGCGAAAGCGGAAGAACTCCACCTCTGACGCTGACGATGGAGGCAAGAAGAAGAAGACGGAGGGTGGAGCCTCCAAGAAGACTACCGCCACCCTGGAGGCGGAGAAAAGAAAGGTTACAGGGATCCCCTTTGCCAAAGCAACCCCTCTTGTGTAAGCTTCTTTCTCTCCGACATTGTCCATTGTTAGTCTTATTTCTGTACTTATTCTTTTTGTACATTTCAGGAAGAAAGACACAACCAATTTGAAGAAGACCTCCAAGACTTCGGGGGCTTCTAAAAACATTAAGGATATATTGCATCGTGACGTTTATCCCCACGCATCTCCCGCCATCGCCCCTGTCACTCCTAGCATCAAGCCTGCGTCTGCTTTGACAAGCTCTCAAGCCAAAGAAGCATCTGGCCCTTCCACCATGGAAGTGGACAAAGGTGCCTCCACCGAGATTGCTGTTGTCGGCGAACAGGCGACGCAGGAGAGTGCCGCACACCAAATGGTTGAACCTCCGACTAAGGATGCCATCGGTAGTGGTAAGGCGGTGGTTGAAGGTGAATTTTTCCGATGTTTGCCGGCAAACTCCGAGGAGAGATCCGACATCGATCCTTCCGCGAATGTATCCTGCTCGTAGGATCCGTGCGGGTCTTGATGCTCCTCCGACTCCCAGGGAACTAGTGCCCAAGTCGGTTTCGCCAATGAAGAGGTGGATGTCTCCGACGGGAACGATCGAACACCGCGTAGGGTTTGTCTTCGCAGGGATCCAGAACTCGTCGAGAGGGAAGATCGGAACATTGCCGGAGAAGAGAACGCGACCGATGGCTACGGTTTCCCCGATTCCCGCGAAGATCTTGGTCCTCGCCCACTGAAGATCCTGAACCGCCTCTTGCCCCACGGTGGGCGCCAACTGTCATGGTACTGCCGACGAGTACGCCATGGAGGGGTCCTCACAATGCGTTTTTAGAGACATGGGGGAAGGCGGACGGTTGATGGGTACGAGGTAACACAGCTTACCTAGGTTCAGATCCCACGATGGTGGCGGAATCCTACTCGTGCTATAAATAACTATAATGGCAATACGCCGAGTTATAGGGATTGTTCCGCTGTGCGAGGTATGAGTTAATTGGTGCCCTAAAGGCTCCCATAGGCCCGACTTATATAGTCGCCAGGTCCTAGGGTTACAGGGAAAAGTCCTAGTCGGACAAGTTATAGAGTCCTACACTGCCTATTACTAGTCTAGCGTGTCTTGCACTCCAAGGCTCCAGGTACGTTGGTGACTCCTTCGTAGCCTTCCTTTATCCGCCATGGGCGTCCCTTCTGGATCCATCTAACTGGGCCGCCCAGCAGGCCATGGGCCTTGCTACCAACTGTGGGCCACCCGGGTTATCTGGATAAAGGACATGCTATGAGGATACCCATATAGCATATGCCCAACACTGGATGAAGTGAGATCAAACGGCGCCCAGTCATTGTCCACCTTTGCCGGGGCGGCGACGAGCGAAACCCTAGGGGAGGTCGGGGCATGGAGGCGGTGCTTACCAGAGGGCGGGGAGGCAACATGGAGTGTACGGGGTGAAGCGGTGCACCGCGACGAGCATAGAGAGGGGTGGCAAATGAGGGGGAGAGAGGCCCTGGGGTGGCCTATGGCCTATTTATCCCGAGGAGCAACTGTCCATGGTGGATCTTGTCTACTAGAGCAAGGAGGGAGGGGCTGGCCATTCATTGGGCAAGGAGGGCGCTGGGGGAGGTGAGAGAGAGGGCTCTGGTCGTGCTAGCGGACATATAGGGGGAGTGGCTGCCCTTGTGGTGGAGATATTTGTAAGCAAGCAAAGTGGGGCACATGTATCTCTCTTCCATTGCACAAGGGACAAGGGGGAGGGGATGATACAGTAGCTAGGGTACAGTGTCACACGACCAGGGGTGTGTTGGGTGCTGTGGTGGAGTATTTAACAAGGTTTGGTGGGGGTTTGGTTTGGTTTGAATCAAGGTTTGCTTGATTTTGCAAACTTCATTAATTTGGTGCTTGTGAAGGAAGTTGGAAATTTTACATAAGGCAAGGTTATGAGATGGTTCTGGTCGATGGGTGTGATCAAGATACTTCCATTGGATTTAGCTGAGGTTTTTTTGATGATTAAAAGTCCACTTAAAACCATTTACTCAAAAAGGGCAGAAGTAGTTTCTAGAAGCTCCTTTGATATTTTTAAATTGAACAAGGTGGGTTTTTGGCGTGAGATGCTTCTAAATACCATAACACACATTGGAGGATTTTATTGGAATTTATTGAGGTGGGAAAGTATTTTTTAGGAATTGTTTCTTGTTTCTTCCATTTAAGAAAAAGGGAAAAAATAAATAGTAAAGGGTCTCAAAAATATTTATTTTTGAGTGGGAAAGATAGGAAATGATATATAGGAATCATATGTGCCTTGAGTTGGCAAGGTTATTTGAAGAAAAACAATCTTGCCTTTGGAGGCAAAGATTCTAGAATTTTGCTAAAGGTGGAATTTAATTATTTTTAGGATCCAAATAATTATGGGAATTATTTGGGGATTTAACATATCCAAGGTAGATGATGTAAACTTGATTTATACATCATTTACAACTTGTTTGTTGAGGAAATATGGTGAGAAGGGAAGAAAACTAGTTTTGGGAGAATCTAGGGTTTGGTTATTTTTAGGCCACTTAAACATGGTTGGATTTGTGAGCTCAGAGCTCACCTTGGTACATGAGATATATGGATGGATATACAAAGTTATATAGATGATCATGGAAGAAAGAGTTGGTCTTGGTTATTTTTGAGGTGGTTTAGGGGTGATGGCGAACTTTGATGAAAATAAGGCTGCCATAGCAGGATTGTCCTGATGCCATATAAACTAGGTGGGTTTAAGTTGCACAAGGTTCCAATGGAAAAAGTGAAGTAGGGTTTGATAAGCCAGGGTTAGAAGATCATAACCATGCAAATATTTGGTCAAGGGGAGGTAGCATATAGATGTTATCTTCTACCAAAGTAGGCAAGATGATAATATTTGCAGAAAAGATTATTACCTTGACTACAAAACCATCATGGATGAGTGGGAACTAGAAGGGTTAATAACAGGGAAGGAGTTGGCTTTTGTCGTACTAATGATTTACTAAAATATGGTTCAGGTACATTATCAAGAATTCATATAGGTTGGAAAAGGTAGAGCTCCAAAGATTGAATCTAGATAAGAAATCCACACTTAGCCATTTTGGCAGATTTAGAGTTTTAGACTATATTACAAGTGGGAAACAAATTGAGAGAGTGGCAAATGTTTATCCTTACATAAAGTGGTTGATGTTGAGTTATAGATTGAATATAGGGGATCCATTCTTGGATTGGGTCTTCACTGAGTAGGAATCTATCAAAAGGGATTATCCCTAGATTGATCTAATTAAAGATGAGATGGCCACTTTGGTGGCTTAGGGTAGATCCAAAATTGGGATGCTTGGTCTGGGATTGATGATTACAAACATAGATTGTGTCCTAAGGGTGAGCTACTATATTAGCTCACTCTAATTCCTAAACAAACAAGGCAATCAACAGATCAAGGCAATTCATCAAACAACAAATCAAGGCAATTCATCAGACAACAGATCAAGAAAATTCATCTTATCACTTATCCAACTACTACTAGGGTTACCATCAAGCCTAGCTTGAGGTAAGGAGAGGTATTTTGAATTTGTTATGCTTTGAAGGAAGGTAAGGACCATCTTGGTATTTCTACCAATATTGGAATGAAATGGTTTTTATAAAGATTTTGGGAAAACCTAGGGATAAGAGTAGCTGGGAGTTCTGTCTTGAGAACATAAGGAGATTATATATAGGTCTCCATAGTTTTTTTAATTGAAACTATTAGAGTATTTTGTTGTGTTAAAGTCATCTTGGATAAGGTTTTGAAATACCAGAACATTTGAGAATATGAAAGATGAGCCAAGACATTTCCATGGTAAGATAGCCTTTGCCAAATAGAGTCGAGGTAAGAAGTAGAGTACCTAAAGAACAATCAGTTGCATGAACTCAAGTAAACAAGTAATAAAGCATTGCAACACTTAAAAGAATTTTTTTTTGTTCCCCTTGATTTTTTCCTTTTGGATAGTAAATCAGTGTTGATGAAATTGGGATGTTACACTTACTATTGGGATAAAGGCATCCGCCTTGACATAGCATCTGTGGATCATCCACAATCTAATGGTCAAGTTGAACAGGCCAATGGATTAATTCTGCAGGGAATAAAGCCGCGTTTAGAAGCACTGATGCGTAGAGAAGCTGGAGCCTGGGAGGTGGAATTTCCATCTCTTTTGTGGACTTTACGAATTACTCCCAACAGATCCACCAGCTACACCCCTTTCTTCATGGTATATGGAGCAGAAGCAGTCCTACCTTCCGACATCCTCCATGATTCACCAAGAGTTGCTGCCTACGATGAGGATGATGCTGAAGAATGCAGATGCTTAGATGTGGGCCGTTTCGAGGAGGAGCATGTGCTGGCATGCTAGAGATCCGCCATCTACCTGTAGAAGCTACACAGCTACCATAGTCGCCGCATTCAGCATCGCTCGTTTAAAGAGGGGGATTTGGTGCTTCGACTTAAGAAGAAAAGGTCACACAAATTATCCCCACCATGGGAAGGACCGTTCATCATAAGCAATGCGCTACTCAATGGTTCCTATTACCTCATTGATAATCGTGAGTAGGAAGATAGGCCAAACTAGGATCATAAGCGTAAGCGACATGACCCGGATGATGACTACTCGGAGCTTGATCGGCCATGGAACATAGCATAGCTACGTCCTTTTTACACTTAACATATTTTACTATGTATTGTGTACCTCTTATATGATAAATGAAATAAAGATTTTTGGTCACTCATATTCCTTAGTATTTTTCCTCATTTAGTGTTCAATTTGGATCATTTAAAACCTTTATGCACAAGCTTTGCATTTGCACTTTTGAAAATTCCGCCTATGGGCGTTATTTTAAGTTTTCTGGTCTACACTTTCTTTGTTGTTTTTATGTGGATTCTGGAGTAGTTACTTTTGGCACTTTAAGTCGGAAATTTTGTTCTTAGGTTTTTACGGTGCCATTGGGCATCATCACATGAGCGCGTGGTTCTGAATGAGGGTCTTCTGACTCATGAAAGGTCAAGCATAAAAACCAAAGTAATGGATAAGCCAGCACTCCATAAAGAAACAAATATTACAAAATGTTTTCATTCTTCTGGCGCAGGAGAATTTGAAGCTGCGTCGTCGGTGATAGGAGAGCCATCCTGTTCTTCAAAAAATTCGGTGGTCTTCAAGGAATCGGAGCTAGCGAACCTGTTGTCATAGCCGGCGAGTGAAGACCAGATTGCATTGTTGTCGATTTTCTATCTGTCTTCATCAATGTCAGGGAGACCAGAGGTCACCATGTAGATGTCGACATCGTCATAATAGGCCTTAACCATGGCTAGGGCCATCCTAGCGCTAGCCCGATACATGAATCTTTCCAGCTTACGATACACTCGGGGGCTCGGCGAGGGAACTCCGGGTACTTCATGATGGAGTCCACTACTTTGATGTTGATGTCCAAGGGCTTGGCAATCTCCTTAGCCTGGGCGATCATGGTTTTGATGAAGTTGCTGGCAAGAATCATGCATTCTTTTGGCAGAGGAGCGCTATCACCCAAGTTGGCCAGGACAATGGGAGATGCATTTCCTACAAAGATATTCGAAGAAATGAGTTCACCAAATCGAATCAAAGTACCTGACTTAAAGAAGAACAAGATGGAGAAAGTTTACAAAAGACGTTGCTCTCATCTTGCTAGAGAACCTCCGCCATGGAGTCCCATTCGTTTCGGAGAGTCTTGTACACCTCAAGGTTCCAAGCATTCTGCTCGTCTGCAGCTTTCTTCTGCTCTTTGAGGATCAAAATCTCCTCCTTAAGGCGGTTAATCTACATGTTAGCAGATTCTTGCAATGCAGCTAGCGCTTCTTCATGCATCTTAAGGGTATTATCCCTCTCCTACTTCAAGATCTTGTTTTCGCTATCCAGCTCTTGAATGTTCTTGGATTTCTCGACAATCTATTTGGCCTTGGCGATAGCTTCTGCAAGTCGGAGAAATGACAGAGAACATTGAGTAGGAGGATGATAAAGACACAAGATCAAGTTGAAAATTAAACTGAGAAGAAACCAAACTCTTGCTATTGATGATATGTTCCTTCAAATAGGCGGTTTTACCCTTTTCAGCTTCAAGATCCTTGTGCATCTTGTGGAACGTATCATTGGAAGTTACCCTCCAAGCATTCTCATTCTGCAAATAAAAAAAGGTTACTTAGTCTACTTAGAGCATCTAGCCGTAATTATTTGGTTCCACCTAGAGGCTCGGGGGCTACAGTACGAGTTTTTTAACTCAAAGCTATGCTTAGTATTTCTTTAAGCATCTAGTTGGAACTATTTTCGTTTCATCTAGAAGTTTGGGGGCTACAGTATTGAAAATTACAAACACTAAATATGCTAATCTAAAAGTATCTAGTCGGAATTATCCATTCAAACTACATACTTGGGGGCTGCAGCACAAAGTTTATTAATTAGTCACTCTTAGAGTATTCAGACCAAAAGACCAATGGTTTTCTGTATAAATCCTCGGGGCTACAGTGGGATATCATATGTGAAATGCAAAGGCATAAAAAACTTACATATCCGATGATCTTGAGTTTGATGGTGCTCTTAGCAAACAGTTTGCCAAAGGCAGCTGTATTAACTCGGAGGATTTCCACCTGTTTGAGCAGCTCCTCAAGGCCACATGTTGGAGAAGTCGGCGCTATGCCAGGAGCCACGACAGAGGTTCTCAGAGTAAGCACTAAAAATATAATCTTAGGGGCCTCTACATGGCTCATGGTTGCCACAATTCCGCCTCCCACCATCAATTCCTTATCACTTTAAGTGGCATCCTTAGTTGCGGCTTCAGCCACTTTGGAGGAGGTGCTTTCTTGCGTCGCCTGCTCGCCGACAATGGGGATCACCACGGTAGCATCTAGGACCTCTTGTGAAGGAGTATTGTCCACTTCCATGGTGGAAGGGGCAGATGCTGCCTTAGCCGGAGATCCGATAGGTGCGTCAAATGGTTGGATGACAAGGGTAAGAGGATCGATGCCCCCGATGTCTTGGAGGTCTTCTTCAAACTCATTCTAGACTTTTTCCTGAAACGTGCAATGTATAAGTACATGAATAAGAGGAGAAATGCGACAATGTTGGATGAAAAGAGGCTTACACAACATTCGGTGCCTTGGTCAAGGGGATGCTGGCTAATCTTCTTTTCTCTGCCTCCAGGGAGGCGGTGGACTTCTTGGAGGATCCACCCTCTGTCTTCTTCTTCTTCTTCTTTCCTCCACAGGCAGCATCAGAGGTGGAGCACTTACGCTTTCACGCTAGTGGTACTTCTTCGTCGGACATGATAGTGACTTCCTTCATCTTGGGGTAATAGACTTTGGGAGCCATGCAGGTCTCCTCCAATTCCCCCATCCATTAAGTGAAACCAATGTGTTAGACAGAAGTATGTATTCAAGTCGAAAGAACTGGAGCGTATGTCAAAACAGTAAATGAAAGTTACCTTTGGGCACTTGTTGTCCTCGAACATGTCATAGGTGATGGCAAAGCCACGCTTTCGATCCTTCACCTTGACGATGTCCTTGAGGCGGAGCTTGATGCAGTCACTAGAAAAGTTATCCTCGGAGATTCGGAGGCTTTCTTTTCTATCCTTGGTGTAGTGACACATCAACTTCTCGTGGTGTTGCAGAGGCTGGATCCGCCTGATGAACCAGCACATGGCCAGGTCCAAGCTGGTCAGACCCGTATCTGCAAACTAGTCAATCCGCCTTACGGCACGAGAGGCTTCGTCGTCGGAGGGGAGGAGGGCTTGCAATATCCATGTCAGGCTTCAGCGGTGGCCCCGTCGATGAAATCCGGGTACGATGCTTCTTGGAAAGACAGAGGAATATCTGGGCAGTATAAGTACGCGTGCTGCTAGTTCTTACAGGACTCATGTACTACAATGTCGGGGAACCGCCGGCCAGGCCAGATCTTGAAGATAATGGTCCCACAGTTCCTAAGCTACTCTCTTCTCACTCCGTCTTCCATCTTTATGGTGAAGAAGTATATATATAGATCTAACCTAGGCGTAATCCCTAGGTATCCCTTGCATAGAGCCACATAGTTGCTAAGTGTGAGGATGCTATTGGGGGACAGGTTATGAGGATGAACCCAGAAGTGCTCGAGGACTTGGTTACAGAAGTCGGACAATGGCAGGGAGATGCCGTGTACGAACTGAGATTTGAGGTATACCTTTTCTCCGATGTTGGGGATAAGCTAAATGGGTATCACCGTTGCATGTCTCTAATACGGATAACCCGGGTGGCCCACAGTTGGTAGCAAGGCCTATGGCCTACTGGGTGGCCCAGTTAGATGGATCCAAAAGGCCCATGTCAGATGAAGGAAGGCTACGGTGGAGTCATCGGTGTACCCAGTGCCTTGGAGTGCAAGACACGTTAGACTAGTTGTATACAGTGTAGGACTCTCTAACTGATACGTCGGAAATGTATCTATAATTTTTGATGCTCCATGCTTGTTTAGTATCTACTTTGCTTTGCTTTGTCTACACTTTGAGGTGTTTTTATATATTTTCTGGAACGAACCTATTAACAAGTTGCGACAGTGCCAGTTGCCTGTTTTCTTCTGTATATGGTTCTAGAAAGGCAAAAAATCAATATTCTCGGAATTGGACGCGACAAAATCCAAAGTCAATATTTTACCATGGGCGACAAGAAGTCCAGAGGGGAGATGGAGAGGCGAACCAGGGACCCCGCACCCCCCTAGGCGCAGGTGGGCCCACCCCGCGCCTGGGTAGGGTGTGGGGCCCCTGGCCGCCTCCCAGCCTCGCCTTTTTGCCTATAAGAAGCCCCCGATGCAGAAACCCTAGGCACCCGATCAAAACTCCACGAAACCTTCTGTAGCCGCCACCACCATCGTCCCTAGATTAGGGGGATCTGAAGTTCTTCCTGGCACCCTGCCAGAGGGGAGATCATCCCGGAGGCCTTCTTCTCCCGTATGATGCATGATTAGTTCCACCTTGGACTATCGGTCCATGTAGTAGCTAGATGGTTGTATCTCCTCCTTGTGCTTTCATGTATAGATCTTGTGATCTCCGTTCATGATCAAGATCTAATCTATTTGTAATCATGCATGTTGTGTTTGCGGGGATCCGATGGATATTGAGATTACTATGTCAGATTGATTAATGGTTTTGTCTATTTATACTATCATGTCTGTGTTGTTTGTGATCTTGCATGCTCTCCGTTGTTAGTAGCTATATTGGCCAAGTAGTTGCTAGTGACTCCAAGAGGGGGTATTTATGCTCGATAGTGGGTTCATGCCTCTAGTTTCCAAGGGAAGTGACATAAATCTTTTGGTTGTAGATGTGTTGTTGCTACTAGGGAGAAAACAACGGTCTCTTGTTCATAGAACAAGTGGAATGTTTACCTTACACACTTTTCTTAAAGAAGTTGTTTGTTGCTTGCAACTTAATATTGGAGGGGGTTTGTATGATAACCTGAATGTGGACTTCTAGTCATAGATGCAGTTGGATGGCGGTCTATGTATATTGTTGTATTGCCCAATCGAATCTCATAGGATCTTTTTGTCTGGTATTTCATTGTTATGCCTTGCTCAGTTCCTGTCAATTTCCCTGCTGTAATTTGTTTACCCTTCATGCCATGTTTTTTATCTAAGGAGAGCACCTCTAGTGAACTATGGACCCCGGTCCAATCTTTACCATTGATACATCTTCCACTGTTACCTATTTACTTGCTGCAAACCATTACGTTCCACACCATACCTTTAATCCTTTGTTACAGCAAACCAGTGAGCTTGACAACCTCACTGATTCTTTGGGGCAAAGTCTTGAGTTTGTGTAGTGAAGGTCTCGGCGTTCCTTGCAACACTTGTGTGACATTTCCTTACTCCTATTGGTTCGATAACCTCGTTTTCTTACTAAGGGAAAACTTTTTGTTGTGCTACTTCACACCTTGCTCTTGGGGTTCCCAATGAAGCGTTCCTACATCAACTCGGCGTTGTATCAAGCCTTTACTGGCGCCATTGTCGGGGAGGCTAAGTACGTCTTCACAAGGGGAGTCATCCACTTACTTTCTATTTAATTTGTTTTTAGTTTGCTTAGTTTCTTTTGATTGGTTTTGGTTGCCTCTTTTCAAAAACACAAAAAAATAGTTCCTACTCTAGTTGTTGGTATGTTGTTGCCTTGCTTGGTAAATGCTTTCTATCAATGGATGGTTTCTTTGAAACTAGTTCTTATTGGGAAGGTGGATTCACAGAAGAACAAAAGTATTATTATAAGGAACACCATTTTTCACAAAAAGGGAAACACTTATGTGAACAAATTGATAAGTTGAATACTATTGCTAGAGAGGTGTGCTCTACTTATAATGTTACGTACTACTTTGATAAAGCTTGTTGCTGTAGGAGGTATAAACACCTCCCGTATCAATGTGAGTACAATGATAATGTTACCATTTCCTCTTATGTTAAAGGAAATTATGACTTTTATAATGTGGAACAGATTGAAGAATTTATTTCCTTCAAGGTTGCATTTGAACTTGCTAGTTTGCTTGAAAATACTGATGATGCACCTTATAAACATGAGGTTTTTGAGATACTTAAATTTTTCTTTGATAATTACAAGGAAGAAAATGGCTATATTCTTGAATATTTTAATAGGTATTTTCCACATATGGAAGAGACTAATGCCTTGCAGGATCCTATGGAAGAAGAAATTGTTGAAACTGGAAGCTCGTTGGATAAAAAAGAGGAGGACAGTGATGAAAAAAATTAGGAAGAATGGATCTACCCATGTCTACCTTATAATGAGAGTAACTCTTTACCTCTTACATTATTTGATTGTCCCCCATTTTTTGAGGGTAAAACAGTAGGGGGAAAAAACCCCCACTACAATATTTATAAAATCATAAGGAGTTACATAAGTAAATATTTACAAGTCCAAGACTACCTCTTAGAGGGAAATCATTACAAGGATAACTATCTCCTATCCAAATTGGTGGTGATCCAGGCTTTGAAATCCTGGAAGTATTTTTTCTTAATTATGAACATAACCCATCTTAATTCTTGAGAAACAATAGCCTTCCATTCTTCAAGGGAAGCACGCTTGTTGTTGAAAATTTCATTGTTTATACAAATCTAGATGCCCCAAGCCCCCAAGATAATAATTTCCATTGCAAAGGGGACCTTTAGTCTGAGACTCAAATCAGCCAAGGCCTCATTGAGAGTTAAATCAGTATTTCTGCGAGGGCATATTTCATCCCAGCATGATTTTGCATTAGGGTAGTCCTAGAATAAATGACTTAAGGTTTCCTCAGCAATGCAACCAGAAGTCACACAATTATATGAGGGCAGTGAAAACTTTTTTCTCTTCAATAGGTTTTTGGTATTTAGTCTGTCAATGAGTAGTAACCAAAAAAAAAACTTGTGTTTTTGCTGGCAAGAGGACTTCCATAACCAAGAAAAATGAGGCTGAGCTGCAATATGTCCAGACAAGGAGGACTATGCCTTTTTGACAGAGAAAGAGTCACTTCCCCAAATGTAACTCCAATTATTTGATTCTCCCTGAAGCCCCTCACTGACAATGTGTTCCAGGCACAGATAATCAGAGTAAGCTTGCTGAGACAGAGTTACAAAGAAATGGTCTTGCATGTTGGGTATATGAATAAAGTCACTAACAGAGATATGTGGATTTTTTGTAAAAGATAGTAAGTGAGGAAACTTATGCTGCAGGAATTCTTCCTTCCACATATTAGACCAAAAGAGAGTGGACTTTCCATATCCCACCGAGCATTTTGCAATTCCTTTGAAGATGTCAACTAACTTCAGGTGTGCTTTCCACCAAAGGATCCCTCCAAACCTCTTCCTGGCAGTTTTACATTGTTATAGTAAGTGTTTCAGACTAGGTGTACCCAAGGAATGTCTTGGTGGTTATATAATTTATCCAGGTTTTTCAAAATAAGAGAATAGTTTTGAATTTTAAGATCAAGAACACTCAAACCTCCTTTAGTATTTGGTCTACAAACTTTGTTCGAGGCCACTAAGGCTTGCCCTCTAGCTTGGACATCAGTGTTTTTTTCCTCCACAGACATTGTCTCATGTACTTGATCAATTGACCCTTAATAGTGACAGGAAGTTCAAAGAAGCTCATATAATAAATGGGAAGGGAAGATAAGACAGATTTTACCAATTGCAATTTTCCCCCATAATTTAGAAAATCTGCAATACCACAGAGTCTTCTCTCCACTCTCTGAACAATAGGCAGAAAATGCTCCATTGAAGGCTTGTTAATGATTAAAGGCGATCCAAGATAAGTGAAGGGTAGTGATCTAGTCAGGCAGGAAATTGTATTGGCAAAATGACTTAATCTATCAGGATCCAAATTGATTGGCATCATGCTGGATTTAGAGTAATTAAATTTGAGGCCAGTGGATAGGGCAAAAGTATGACGCAGGGCTTTAAGGCATATCAATTGTCTTTAATCGGCTTTGAGGACCAATAAGGTGTCATAAGCATACTGAATTACAGGGAAGTCTGGGAAGAAAACACCTTCCAAGGGTGGAGATAGAAGCCCTTGGCACATTGCTTTGTTGAGAATGGACTGAAGAAGATCAGCAGCAAGAACAAATAGGAGGGGGAATAATGGATCCCCTTCCCTTACTCCTCTTCTATATTACTTTTTTCCTAGGCACTCCATTTAACAAGATAGCAGATGAAGCAGATCCAAAAATCAATTGAATCCAATTAATCCATTTCATACCAAAACCTTTGGATTTGAGGATATTGATGATGGTGGAATGATCAATCTTATCAAAAGCCTTTTCAAAATCTAGCTTCAGAACTACAATTTCTTCCTTGGACTTATGACATTGATGAAGAAACTCAAAGGCCCATCCTAAACAGTCCTGAACAGATCTTTGCTTCAAGAAGCCATATTGATTTTTGTGGACAAGCTTAAGGATAATTTTTTGAAGTCTGTTGGCAAGAAGTTTGGTGATAATCTTGAAGATACTGTTTAGCAAAGAAATAGGCCTGAAATCTGCAGGTGTCAGGTGAGTCTCATTTTTTGGAATAAGAGTGATAAAAGAAGCATTAATGCTTTCCAAAGATATCCTGCCTCCATAGAAATCCATTAGAAGTTGTTTAACATCCTCCTTAATAATAGGCCAACAGTGCTTAATGAATTCATTATTAAAACCATCAGGCCAGGGGATTTTTCATTTGCTAAATCCTTAATCACATCTTCAATTTCCATATCAGTAAATGGTTGTTCTAAAGCATCTCTGTCCTCAGAGTTCAGACTTTCACCAGCCAGTTCATTAAGATTAAAGTGCATTCAGGCTTATCTGAAGTGCCCATTCTATCTTTAAAGGCATGCCAAAGAAGATCAACCTTGTCAGAATGTTCATGAATATCCTCATTGGTTTCATTTTTGAGCATGGAGATGTAGTTATGCCTGAAACTGATGGTAGCTTTTGAGTGAAAAATTGTGTTTTCATCTCCCAACTTGACCCACATAAACTTTCCTCTTTGCTTCCAATAAGCATTCTGATCTTGTAGTAGGGATATTACATGACTTTTCAGCAAGTCCCTGAGGTTCCACTCCAGCACAGCAAGAGTCCTTATTTCTTCCAAAACATCCAAAAGTTCAATAGTTGCATTGACATTACAAATTTTTGATTTCAAGCAAGGCAAATTTTTTGCCCAGAGTTTCATCCCTCTTCTGACATTTTTTAATTTACCATTAATTCTCTTAGAAGAATTAGGGAACCCAACTGGAATGTTCCAAGAATTTTGAACAATTGCTTTAAAATCACTGTGATGCATCCAGTAGTTCTCAAATCTGAAGACCTGGGATTTTGGAATCTTTGTGCCAATAGAGATGACACAGGGTAAATGGTTAGAGGTTGGCTTGGTTAGAGGGAGAACAAAAGTTGAAGGGTAACTTTGTGTCCAGGAGGCAGAAGTAAAAAACTAGTCCAATCTCTCTAGGAGAGGTTCCTTTTGCATGTTGCTCCAAGTTAATTTTCTTCCTTTAAGGGGTTTTCTTAAAGAGGAGCATGTCATTCACATCCCCCATGCTTATTTCTGTCTGAAGGTTTTCTTGTGAAATTGAAGTCACCCACAATAAGCCAGTCCATATCTCAGGCATATGAATATTAGAAAACCATTCTAAGAAGTTTGCTTTTTTTTCAGGCATATAGGGCCCATAAATATTAGTGAGAATCCAATTTCATTGGACAAAAGGTAGGTCAAGGTGATGGATATGGAAAATTCATTCTGAAAAGAGAGTTGTCTAGAGAATAAAGTGCTATTCCAAATGATAATCAGGCCCCCAGAAGCCCCCATGGAAGGAAGAAATTCAAATTTGTCAAATTTGGAAGGACAAATTTTTCTGAGGTAAGATTTATCAAACTCTTCCCTTTTAGTTTCCTAGAGATAAATAATGTCACATTTAGACTCATTAATCTTATTTCTGAGGGCAACCCATTTTTTTAGAGTTAATGCCCCTAATGTTCCAATTCAAGATCCTACATATTCGTTTGTTATCCATAAAAAACCATATTGGAGATTTGAATTAGGGGTGATACAACCAATGCTACCACTAGCAGAAATGATCAGAGCCAAATAAACAGAATGCACTCCATAACTTAATCACACAAACAAGGTCATCATCCACAACCACATCAAGTAGTAGACACGGGAAGGGAAAGCTATTACATGGTTCAAAATAGGGAATCAACAGGGTTCCACCAAAATACAATTTGTGAAACATTGGACACCTATTTAGGGGACTTCTTCTTGGCTTGTTGTCCATAGGTGCCAGCAGCCCCAATTTTCTTCTTGCCCCCAAGACTTAAGGTTGAGGAGCCATTTACTTTGCTAGTGCCCTTGGAAGGAGCCTTGATGGAAACTTTAGGGGCTTTCCCTTTCTTGAGAAACCTTTTATCCAAGTCACCATGCTTGACCTTGCAGAAAGAAGCAGCAAGGTTGTCACATCCCAAGATTTTCCAAATCTTGTAATGTGAAAATAAATGAATAAAATAAAACTTTGTTTGATTTTCAGGGCCAGAAGAAACCTTTTGAATTTAATTGGATCCTCAAACCAAATTGGATCAATTAAATCCTAAAGGGATTTAAAAATATAAACATTTAATAAAGAAAATATTTTGAATATTTAAAATTACTATTTTGGATCTTTTAATAAAAGGTTTTGGTTTTCAAAGGAAATAGAATATTTATAAATAAATATTACTTTATAGAGCCCAATTAAACCTAGTCCAAGCTTTTGAAATAAAAACATATTGTTTTGATAAAAATAGTAAAGGCTTAATTAAATAAAATAATAAGGATTTAATATCCAATTTTGTTTAAGTAAAGGCTTTTCCCATTTTAAATAAACACTAAAACTTATTTATTTATTTTAAATAAGTTTTCAAATATTTTATATTCTCAAATAAAACCTACTGAATTTTTTTGGTTTTATTTTAGATTTCAAAATAAATACTCTAATAAAACAAATCTTATTTGAAGTAAATGAATAAGCTCCGTTTTATTTAATTGTTAATGGACCAAAAATAAAGATGTTATTTTATTTTAAACAAGTTTTCCAAATATTCTTTATTTCCAAATAAAACCTACTGATTTGGTTTTGAAAATATTTGGATTTCAAATGGAGATTCTATTAATTAAATCAAACCCTATTTTATTAAATAACTAATGAACCATTTTATTTAATTAATGAATGGTCCTAAAAAGAATAAAATATTATTTTATTTTTGGGATTTGGTTTATGGTTATAAACAGAACCAAAAAATCATTATAAGTTTGAATTGTTTGAATGGTTTGAGTGAATGAATAATTGATTCAAATTCAAAACAGAAAAATAGAAATAGAAAAGGAAAAAGAATTCAGAAGGAAAAAAAATATGGAACAGATCGCCAATGGCCCTGAAATGACCCACCTCACCTCGCCTCGAACCGTTTTTCTTCACCACAGAAGAAACCCGCACCCTCACTGACTACTGGACCCCTCCCCCTCACTCCCTCTCTCGCTGATAGAGGACCCCGCAGACACGCTGTCATCTTCCCCACCCCCACGACCTATTCTTCCTCCCTCGTCACCATTGCAGGCTTTGATTTCGCGGCTTGAAATTCGCCTTAACGCGGCCATCTTTACTCGCAGTGATCATGCCCCTTTAAACGCCAGTGACCCTCCTCCATTTCCCCTCTGTCTCCTCCCCCAAGGACGCCCCCAGGCCGCCCCAATTTCTTCCCGAGCAGCTCTGTCTCCGACGACTTCCCCGGCCGATTCCGGCAGCCCCTCGCCGCCCCTTGCCTCCTCGACCATGCTCACGTGATCCCCACCTCTTGGCGATCATCCCCGTAGTTCCTGCTCACCCCCGAGCGCCCCAGAACGTCGGCAACTTCTCCACCTGTACGCCACCGACGACCCCCGCGACTCCGGTGAGCTCTAGCACTCGACTCCGTGCGCGCCTTGATCAGTGAATCATGTCGTTTGATTAGTCTGCGTCTTCTGCATCTCCAGGTGCTCGCCAATCACTCGCGCGTGGCCTGCAACCTCGCCCCCTTCGACGACTGACCACACCCGAGGCGCAGCTCCACTACGGCGAGCAATCAAGCCCACACCAGTGCGCCCCTAGACAAGACGACACCTCCTTGAGCTTCCCCAGGCCTCTGAGAACGCGGTGAGTACCTTCCCAGCCACCCTCACTTCCTGTATCGCCGGCGCCGTCATCGTCTGGCCGCTCCGCCGCCAGCCACCATCGCAGAGCCGCTAGTTTAAGGACGAACTCACAGCAGCCGTTCGATCTTGATCCGGTAGATAGGATAGAAAGTAGAACGAAGCGGTAAGAGCACACCCGAGCCGCGCGATGTCAATTAAATCCAATGGCCAGCGTCGCCCGATCCGCGCGAACCGTTTTCAGCGAATTAGAACGTGCCGCGTGTCACCAGAAGTTTGGAAAATAGAATTTGAACCTGATTAGAATGCAAATTTGTAATTGCTGTAACTTTCAAACCACACGTCCAAAAATTACAAATATTATGTCGTTCGATTCAGGAGAGCAAGCCCTAGCCAACCTTGCCCTTGGTTTAGTAAATAGTATCTGTTAATCTACTTGTTTTGCAGATTCATTTATGTGCTTGTTTAGATTAGAAAAATTGTTTAAAAATGATTTTAGGGTTAAAACTTTTGCAAAATGGTTTGTTGTGACCTTACTGACCCTAGGAACAAACCCATGGTTTGGAAAATGAATTTGGAAAAGTTTAGAATGGATTAATTAGTTTAGTCCATTTCTAGCCAAATAAAACTATTGTTTTGTTATGAAAATGGTTTTTAGTAAAAACTTTGGAGGAAAATGTTTTGGACCAAACCTACTGACCAAAAAACACCAAGGTTTAAGAAATAACAACTTAATTGGTGAAACCACTTAAGGTTGTGGTATTGAGAAAAATGTTTTTCACCACATAAAATGATGAAAGGATTTGAAAATGATTTATGGATAAAACCCATTTGCAAATGACTTTTCCATCTTGGTAAATGACCAATTTAGAACTTACAAAGTTTAGAAGCCTAGTGGAGACCATCCTTGCAATAGAACCAACCTTTGCATGCTTATGCATGACTTAGATTCCATTACTTTGTGTGTGAAAAATTGTTTGTTTGACTTTGGTTTGGAATGTGAATTGAAATCTGTGTTTGCTTTATTGACTTGTAGTGAAGTGTGAGACTAGCAAGATCAAGGAGTGAACCACCATTCCCTACCAAAAAGCAAGTGATGCTTCATACTTTTTGTCCCATTACTTTCACTATGCATTAGTGATTTTGCTGAGTAAAACTTGCATGGATTTTGCTAAGTATAAACCTTACTATAGGAAAACTAGTAGATGAAACCTTAGTGGAAATCTTCCTAAGTTAATATTCCTATTACTATCAAGCTTAGCCTAGCTAATAGTAAACATGGGTGGAATATATACTCACACTATGGAACAATATTCTAAGTCTGAGGACTTGTGATTTTGTCTAATAAAACAACTAAGTTAATGAATCACCTGGGTGGAATGGGATTGCTTGGTAGTTTTTGGTTGAGTGGTTCACAAGGCCCATGTTTATGGTTTACCTTGTGTATCTCACTTGTGGATGGCCACCGAGGAACAAAGAGATTTGAGATGTCAAATGTTGAGAAGCTTCAAGTGCAACCACTTGGCAATATGGGCTCTGCCATGATCATATAGGTTGCAAGAACTTAGCCATATGGACAGAGGGTGGTAGTGTTTGATAGGTTGGAACGCGTCCATTTTGGTCTAAGGGAAGGCTTCTGAAAGATCTTGTCTTGGGAAACCAAAGTCTTGTGGGGAAAGTGCACCACCTCTGCAGAGTGTAAAAACCTAAGTACTTAGCCATGTCCCTGGTAAAGGACAATTTGAGCATCAAGACATGGAAGCAATCAAGAATCTCATCATTCAAATTTCAAAGTTAAAACTTGTGGTTTGAACAAGGGTTGTTTGGAATCTTCAATCTTTGATTGAGAGATGCCTTGGTTAAAGATCTTCAAATCTTTGATTGAGAAAATGATTTTTTCCAAGCAAAACTTAGTATTTTCAAATGTTAAGGAAAAATCTATTTTGAGAAATGCAAGCCTCAACTCCACTTAGCCAAATGCATATAGATGATAGACTCCACTATACTACCATAGTATCACTTGCCAATACAATTCAAATGTATTGACCCTTGTGGCTTTAACTTGTAATGTTGCAGGTTTGATTGATTTTAGTGAAGATTGATTGATTAGGATTACAAAGTCTACAACCAACATCTGTCTGTGGCACCTTGAAGATGAAGGACCCCATGCTTATAGTTATTCCGCTGCAATGTAATGTAATAGCCATATGAGCTATGTAAGATGTAATAAAATTATGTTTTTCCTGGTTATAAAGTTATGTTATGACCTTTGTTTCTTGATATTACATCTTAACTGTGGATGCTAGTTATTGATCCAGGGACTAGCATTGTAAACACAGGGGGCTCTATCTTATTAAAGATTGGGACCTCTAAAGATGGTATCAGAGCATTGTGTTGCCTGTAGGATTTGTAAAACCTAGGATTGGACAAAAACCCTTAGAAAAATAGGAGTTATATTTTGATCCAAAACTTATTTACAAAAACACTTTTAAACTCTTTCCTTAACCATTTTGGTTTCAACTCTACACCTCTTCTACTTCAACTTGATGGAAAAACCTACCCATGGCCAAGGACTACACTATGTGCAAAGGACTTCTTCAACTTCTTCAACTCTAATGACTTCAACTTCTTCAACTCTAATGACTTCAACATCTTCAGCATGTTCACCAAGGACCTCCAACTTGGATATCACTAAGGACTACAAGTAAGACAAGGAAATCTTGCACAAGATTTAGAGACTGAGGGAATGCAAAATAAGAAGGAGCCATCAACAACTTTGAAGTATTGTAACCAAGAGTTTTTCTCAAGGATACCATGATCTCATACAAGAAGAATCATAAAGGAAGGAAAAATTACAAGTGAAACCTATAGATGGACCACCATATTTAGATAAGTCAAAACTCACTAACTTATGTGGTGTAACAAAAATATTTTGTTGCCTAAGTATATGGTTGAACCTTGTTGTTTGAGTGAAAAGTTGTTTGTGAATGCTTGCACATTGCTTGTGTGAATTGTGATGTGTGTGATTGGAATTATTCCCTTAGAAATATTTTTTTTTTGCCTATTCTTATCTCAATCCAACCCAAGCAGATGACTACTCCAAGAGACTCCAACATCAAGGTTGATGACACCAACACCAACCAAGTTGACAGCATGAAAGAACTTATAGCAACCCAAAACCAGTTGAGCCAAGAGACAACTCAGCTTTTAGCCAACAACAATTGACTAGACCCAGCCATACAAAGGATTTTAAAACTTCAATCCCAAATGTGGCAAGGATTGGTTACTCAAATGATCAACATGTGAGAAAACTTTTTCCAAGGAGCTAATGACAACAAGGATGACAAGGATATTATTCTAGAGAGAACCCAATCTTGCATTATCTATGAAGTCAAGGATCATGCACCCAAGTAACATGAAGATCAATGCCCCAAGAAAACAGAAAGATCTCCCACTCATGAAGAACATGAACTAGAAGAACTCCTAGCTTTGGAGAGACCCAAAAAGAAGAAGAAGAAATGCCCCAACACTAGCAAGAAGGATATTACTCAAGTGCAATGTTACAATTGCAAAGAGATGGGACACTATGCCAATGAATGCCCAGAAAAGAAGAAGAACCAAGGAAACAAACAAGAATAATTGTTACCCAAGGAAAAGAAAGATGTCATCCAAGTGATGTGTTTCAAATGCAAGGAACTAGGCCACTATGTAAAGAATTGTCCAGGAAAGAGGAAACCCAAGATAAACCAACCTATAAAAGATCTCAGCCTTGTCACATGTATCAAGTGTGAAAACAAAGGACACTATGCAGATGTTTGCCCAGAGAAGTTTCCCCAAGATTCCAGGAAGGCCAATATGTAAACTATTTGGCAAAATTTTAAGGGTGGTAGTACCCTAGTTGTTTTGAACCTGCTTGTAACCCTAGCCTCCCCAAATCTCGGGACGAGATTTATTTTAAGGGTGGTAGCCTGTCACATCCCAAGATTTTCCAAATCTTGTAATGTGAAAATAAATGAATAAAATAAAACTTTGTTTGATTTTCAGGGCCAGAAGAAACTTTTTGAATTTAATTGTATCCTCAAACCAAATTGGATCAAATAAATCCTAAAGGGATTTAAAAAGATAAACATTTAATAAAGAAAATATTTTGAATATTTAAAATTACTATTTTGGATCTTTTAATAAAAGGTTTTGGTTTTCAAAGGAAATAGAAGATTTATAAATAAATATTAATTTATAGAGCCCAATTAAACCTAGGCCAAGCTTTTGAAATAAAAACATATTGTTTTGATAAAAATAGTAAAGGCTTAATTAAATAAAATAATAAGGATTTAATATCCAATTTTGTTTAAGTAAAGGCTTTTCCCATTTTAAATAAACACTAAAACTTATTTATTTATTTTAAATAAGTTTTTCAAATATTTTATATTCTCAAATAAAACCTACTGAAGTTTTTTTGGTTTTATTTTAGATTTCAAAATAAATATTCTAATAAAACAAATCTTATTTGAAGTAATGAATAAGGCCCATTTTATTTAATTGTTAATGGACCAAAAATAAAGATGTTATTTTATTTTAAACAAGTTTTCCAAATATTCTTTATTTCCAAATAAAACCTACTGATTTGGTTTTGAAAATATTTGGATTTCAAATGGAGATTCTATTAATTAAATCAAACCCTATTTTATTAAATAACTAATGAACCATTTTATTTAATTAATGAATGGTCCTAAAAAGAATAAAATATTATTTTGTTTTTGGGATTTGGTTTATGTTGATAAACAGAACCAAAAACTCATTATAAGTTTGAATTGTTTGAATGGTTTGAGTGAATGAATAATTGATTCAAATTCAAAACAGAAAAAAATAGAAATAGAAAAGGAAAAGAATTGAAAGGAAAAATATGGAAACAGATGGCCCAAGTGACCCAACAGCCCACCTAGCCCACCTCACCCTCGCCCCCGAACCGTTTTTCTTCACCACAGAAGAAACCCGCACCCTCACTGACTAGTGGACCCCTCCCACTCACTCCCTCTCTCGCTGACAGAGGACCCCGCAGACACGTTGTCATCTTCCCCACCCCCACGACCTATTCTTCCTCCCTCGTCACCGTTGCAGGCTTTGATTTCACGTCTTGAAATTCGCCTTAACGCGGCCATCTTTACTCGCAGTGATCATGCCCCTTTAAACGCCAGTGACCCTCCTCCATTTCCCCTCTGTCTCCTCCCCCAAGCACGCCCCCAGGCCGCCCCAATTTCTTCCCGAGCAGCTCTGTCTCCGACGACTTCCCCGGCCGATCCCGGCAGCCCCTCGTCGCCCCTTGCCTCCTCGACCATGCTCACGTGATCCCCACCTCCTGGCGATCATCCCTGTAGCGCCAGCTCGCCCCCGAGCGCCCCAGAACGTCATCAACGTCTCCACCTGTACGCCACCGACGACCCCCGCGACTCCGGTGAGCTCTAGCACTCGACTCCGTGCGCGCCTTGATCAGTGAATCATGCCGTTTGATTAGTCTGCGTCTTCTGCATCTCCAGGTGCTCGCCAATCACTCGCGCGTGGCCTGCAACCTCGCCCCCTTCGACGACTAACCACACCCGAGGCGCAGCTCCACTCCGGCGAGCAATCAAGCCCACACCAGTGCGCCCCTAGACAAGACGACACCTCCTTGAGCTTCCCCAGGCCTCTGAGAACGCGGTGAGTACCTTCCCAGCCACCCTCGCTTCCTGTATCGCCGGCGCCGTCATCGTCTGGCCGCTCCGCCGCCAACCACCATCGCAGAGCCGCTAGTTTAAGGACGAACTCACAACAGCCGTTCGATCTTGATCCGGTGGATAGGATATAAAGTAGAACGAAGCGGTAAGAGCACACCTGAGCCGCACGATGTCAATTAAATCCAACGGACAGCGTCGCCCGATCCGCGCGAACCGTTTTCAGCGAATTAGAATGTGCCGCGTGTCACCAGAAGTTTGGAAAATAGAATTTGAACTTGATTAGAATGCAAATTTGTAATTGCTGTAACTTTCAAACCACACGTCCAAAAATTACAAATTTTATGTCGTTGGATTCAGGAGAGCAAGCCCTAGCCAACCATGCCCTTGGTTTAGTAAATAGTATCTGTTAATCTACTTGTTTTTGCAGATTCATTTGTGTGCTTGTTTAGATTAGAAAAATTGTTTAAAAATGATTTTAGGGTTAAAACTTTTGCAAAATGGTTTGTTGTGACCTTACTGACCCTAGGAACAAACCCATGGTTTGGAAAATGAATTTGGAAAAGTTTAGAATGGATTAATTAGTTTAGTCCATTTCTAGCCAAATAAAACTATTGTTTTGTTATGAAAATGGTTTTTAGTAAAAACTTTGGAGGAAAATGTTTTGGACCAAACCTACTGACCAAAAAACACCAAGTTTTAAGAAACAACAACTTAATTGGTGAAACCACTTAAGGTTGTGGTATTGAGAAAATTGTTTTTCACCACATAAAATGATGAAAGGATTTGAAAATGATTTATGGATAAAACCCATTTGCAAATGACTTTGCCATCTTGGTAAATGACCAATTTGGAACTTACAAAGTTTAGAAGCCTAGTGGAGACCATCCTTGCAATAGAACCAACCTTTGCATGCTTATGCATGACTTAGATTCCATTACTTTGTGTGTGAAAAATTGTTTGTTTGACTTTGGTTTGGAATGTGAATTGAAATTTGTGTTTGCTTGATTGACTTGTAGTGAAGTGTGAGACTAGCTAGATCAAGGAGTGAACAACCATTCCCTACCAAAAAGCAAGTGATGCTTCATACTTTTTGTCCCATTACTTTCACTATGCATTAGTGATTTTGCTGAGTAAAACTTGAACGGATTTTGCTAAGTATAAACCTTACTATAGGAAAACTAGTAGATGAAACCTTAGTGGAAATCTTCCTAAGTTAAGATTCCTATTACTATCAAGCTTAGCCTAGCTAATAGTAAACATGGGTGGAATATATACTCACACTATGGAACAATATTCTAAGTCTGAGGACTTGTGATTTTGTCTAATAAAACAACTAAGTTAATGAATCACCTGGGTGGAATGGGATTGCTTGGTGGTTTTTGGTTGAGTGGTTCACAAGGCCCATGTTTATGGTTTACCTTGTGTATCTCACTTGTGGATGGCCACCCAGGAACAAAGAGATTTGAGATGTCAAATGTTGAGAATCTTCAAGTGCAACCACTTGGCAATATGGGCTCTACCATGATCATATAGGTTGCAAGAACTTAGCCATATGGACAGAGGGTGGTAGTGTTTGATAGGTTGGAACGCGTCCATTTTGGTTTAAGGGAAGGCTTCTGAAAGATCTTGTCTTGGGAAACCAAGTCTTGTGGGGAAAGTGCACCACCTCTGCAGAGTGTAAAAACCTAAGTACTTAGCCATGTCCCTGGTAAAGGACAATTTGAGCATCAAGACATGGAACCAATCAAGAATCTCATCATTCAAATTTCAAAGTTAAAACTTGTGGATTGAACAAGGGTTGTTTGGAATCTTCAATCTTTGATTGAGAGATGCCTTGGTTAAGGATCTTCAAATCTTTGATTGAGAAAATGATTTTTGCCAAGCAAAACTTAGTATTTTCAAATGTTAAGGAAAAATC
This sequence comes from Avena longiglumis, assembly GCA_030063025.1. NCBI lineage: Eukaryota > Viridiplantae > Streptophyta > Magnoliopsida > Poales > Poaceae > Avena > Avena longiglumis. Next base: position 388,457,398 of record CP125973.1, on the reverse strand, counting down.
TATTTTGAGCAATGCAAGCCTCAACTCCACTTAGCCAAATGCATATAGATGATAGACTCCACTATACTACCATAATATCACTTGCCAATACAATTCAAATGTATTGACCCTTGTGGCTGTAACTTGTAATGTTGCAGGTTTGATTGATTTTAGTGAAGATTGATTGATTAGGATTACAAAGTCTACAACCAACATCTGCCTGTGGCACCTTGAAGATGAAGGACCCCATGCTTATAGTTATTCCGCTGCAATGTAATGTAATAGCCATATGAGCTATGTAAGATGTAATAAAATTATGTTATTCCTGGTTAAAAAGTTATGTTATGACCTTTGTTTCTTGATATTACATCTTAACTGTGGATGCTAGCTATTGATCCAGGGACTAGCATTGTAAACACAGGGGGCTCTATCTTATTAAAGGTTGGGACCTCTACAAAGGTTTTAACCACTTTAGGATTTAAACATGGGGGAGCAGCATTACAGGTTAGACAGTCTGAAATTGAGCAATTTATATGACTTTTGAAACCGGCATTCAACTCAACAATTCGAGGACTTCTTCTCACCTCTGTTTCAACCAGGGGTTCCTTGCCTCTCCTCTTCCTGTAGGTGTACAAGGAGAGCTAGTTGACTGCTTGGCCTCAATGCCCAGACAGGAAGGAGACATTTGTGAAATGCTTTCATTAGGGATGATGAAAGAGATGGAATTCTTCTTAGCAATAGGTTCTTTTAATTTCCCAGAGGGGGGAAGTAAGAAAACTTCTGACCCAATTAAACTTTTCAGGAGTAGCAAGCATGAGAGTAATGAAATTAAACCAACTTACAGGAATGTCACACATGAGGGATCCCTTTGATGGTGAATCCTTTTGAAGATGAGGGGCAAAATAACTTTCCCAAAGTTCTAGCGCTTGCTGAGAGAAGCCCTGTTTTGCAGCATGAATATCAGGGATGGAAATGAAAGTTTTGACCATGCCAACCTGGAGATGAGCTTCATTGGGGGAGAGAAGGTGTTGATCTTCTAACATCCAATCATTATTCTCTCTAGCATCAGCACTAGTGTCCATTGGACTCTCAACCCTTCCTTCCTCATCAGAGTTGTTTTCATCCTCCTCCAGGTAATTCTGAAGAATGCTCTACATCCCTTCCCCAATGCCAACTCCCTGAAGCTCCTCATTAACTACCTGTTCCCCAACAGGTGCTGGATCAGCATTAACTAAGACATCATCATCTGATTCCTAGTCTTGAACAATCACAGCACCAGTAACAACACTGTTAGCATCCTGAGAGGGAAGATTGAGATTGTCCATAGGCATGTCCTCACCAGGGGCAACCACAGGGCCCTGCACAGGGGCAGCAGCAGCTTCCCATGGGTCCCACCCCACATTGTTACCATCAGGAGGAGGTGGTGGTGGAGCCAGACACTGTCCCCAGCCACCAGCCTCACCAGCTGGTGCAGGTGGAGGGCGGAGGGGGTATCTGGGCCCAAAGACAGGAAGTGGATGTGGGTCCTCATTGTCAGCAGGAAGTGGGTCCTCCTCAGGTGGGCCTCCTTCGAGCAAGTCACTCTGAAGAACCTCAACTGAAAAAGTCCATGATTAAGTCTGAACCAGGTCTCCAATGGTAAACCTCACACTTTTGGGGATCTCCACCAAGTCAGTCACTCTCACTTTTGCCAGTATTCTTCCCTTATGATCTTGGTCCCTCTCCCAAAGAAAAACCTTCCCAATATCCGCAAAGACATCATTCAGATCTTCAGTGTGCCATTGGTCCAAAGGTGGCCCAACCAACATGACCTAGCACTCATTGTTGAATTGGGTCCTTCTCCAGTTATCACCCTCATTATGTTTACAAAAAGAGACATGCACATCTTGGAAAGGAATGGGGCTCGATGCAATCAGCCTGTCTCTATCACTTACATGGTGGAACTGAACATAGGCGGCCCCAAATGGACAAGCCTGGATATCCCGAAAATCCACACGAACCTCATTGTTGATGACGTCAAGAAGGACATCACGAATATTTTGAAAGGGACCTGACCAGGAGGAAGGGGATTAATGGAAGCGATAACAACCTGTTCATGCGCCTTAGGTCGACACGGAACCACCAACCTCTTGACTCGAGTTCTTCCGGCCACCTGCAGAACTTGAAAGCCGTCCGGCAAAAATGGCGCGAGGTTAATCGGAATGTTGGCCATTGCACCAAACTTCGTCGGCGACGGTCAAGGCAGGGGAGTTGGGGTTTCTACAAGCGAGGGAGTTGAGGGGACAGAATTCCTGGCAGTTGTTTTTTGCAAAGAAATGGAGAAGTCCTTAAAACCGTTGTACATAGTGGGCCGAAAGAGTGGTGAAACTGGCTGGGCCTTGAAAGAGTTATCGGGCCATGAAAGTTTTGGGAAGGTCGGAAGTTTCATAAAAGGAATAAGACAAGGGAGCTGAATTGTCGCGCGATTTTCGCCACCTTTGGGCCAGACAGGTGTTACAATCGGTTTAGATCCACCATCAGCGAGATCCTGAGCGTAAGACAGATTTGGATTACGCGAGTTATTGTCACACTTACTGTGTCCAGCAAGACCATGCGAAGAATCCGCAACCACAATCGGGAATTCAAGCATTTGAAAGACCGACTATACTTTTTTGACATATTTGGTCAAAGGAGATTTTTTGGGGATTTTCTTTTTGTACGTGACAACCTTCCAATCTCCAGCAGATTCCTTGTAAACTTCCTTCTCTTCAAAAATCCAATTTGGGCCACCATTACCCCACAGGTTAATATGAACCACAAAAAAATCACAAGAAAATTTTAAAATATTATAAATTTCAAAACCCACAGCCCTTGAAGCAACCGAGAAACCAAAAGTTCTGTCTTGTAGGAATCTTACTTGGAATTTTGAAGCCAAACCACCAAAACAAGCTAGGAGTGCAATACCAACCGTATGAATGTCCAATTTAAAATTTCCTCTTCCAAAAGAACAAACCAAGAAGAAAGGTTTCTTTACGAGACCACCAAGAAAGTTAACTTGGTGCCTGAATTTCTTGTAAAGATTCTTCTCAAATTCGTTCCATAAAGAGAAATCCAGGGCAGGGTGCTTCACAGACTGATCCTCATGAGAAACATCCTTAGGATGTTCATTGGAGAAATCAAGGGTTTTTAGCACGATCACCTTGGAATTTAATGAATTATCCAAGACAGAAGAGCTAGGAAAGATCTGAGTACCAACAATAACCCTCTTGACTTGAAGAACAATAGTAACACCAGACGCCACTACTTCACCTTGGATCAAATATCGAGCGTCAATGACCACCTCATTGTGGTGGAGAAGAACTAATCTTTTGGCACGAGTAAAAAGCATCAAAAAACCCTTAGTATGCCCCAGATCATCAGCCGGCCAGGAGGATCAAAGAGCATGCCATTTAAAACCAGTGTCCTCATCTGATCTAGAAATGGTAGGAGATCTACCCAGAAATCCAGATGAGGACACCAAAAGATCATTGACACGAGAGAGGTGAGAGGGGAACCTCAAGACAGTTCCAATAGAAATATTTTCCCCATTTTCTAAAATTCTGCCCTCAAGGGGAGAGCCTTTGGCATTGAGAAGAACCAGCCTAGAATCCACCGAGCAAACGAGATCCTTCGAGAAACTTACCACCTGTGGTTACACCAGAGTAGGTGATCTTCCAGCAACCACCATAGGAGTCCATGGTGAGCGCACGCCGGAGAGCCGGCGACGGCCGGAGGCCGACCAACGGTCACCTAAGAGGAGCCTCATGCCTCGTAAATCGTGTGCGTTGCTCCCAACTTTTGATTGAATGTGCCTCCCTGATTGTCCCCCATGCTTACCAAAGGAGGATGAACATAATGCTCATGTGGATCCTTTTGAAATATCTACTTTCGGTAAAACCTATGAAAGTTTTAAACGCATAATTTTTTAGCTTTATAGAAATTATGTGTTTGTAGATCATGAAAAGCACGCTTTATGTGATATTTATATTGTTGAGTTTATTCATGAGGGTAATGAAAATTATTATGAGAGAGGAAAGTATGGTTGTAGAACTTTTCATGGTACCAAAACACCTCTCTATGTGCTAAAATTTTGAAGTTACTCTTGTTTTATCTTCCTATGCATGTCACTTTGTTCTTTGGGAATTTATTTGTGTGCAAGATTCCGATGCATAGGAAGTGGGTGAGGCTTACAAGTGTTTTGAATTTTCTTCTTGATGCACTCTTTGAATTCAATTCATAATTCTTATGTGAGCATCTTCTCAAACTATCAAGCCTAACTTAAAGGCGTTAAAGAAAAGTACTTGTTGGGAGATAACCCAAGAGTTTCCTTGAGTCTTAGAAGTTATTACTTCTGTAATGACCTCTCCTTATCCTTTTTTGTTTGCTTTTTGTGCCAAGAATGACCTCTAATGAGAGCGAAGTAAGATTTGGGGAGTTGTTGTCCCGAAAAAGATTTCTATCCTCCACCATAAAAATTCGTGAGGAGTCTCTATAACTCGGATTAAGCTGAACATTTACGAATAAATCCCCCAATACGTTAGCTAACTTTCATTCGTTCAACACATTTTGATTTGAGCAAAAAAAGATTTTCGAAAAAATATGTTTCTACCTGCTGGTCTGTTTTGATAGATTTCTGCCATTATTTGCATTTGCTTCTTATTGATTCCTTTTTGAGTTCTCTTTAGGTGAATTGAGCTTATTGAAGGAGTTGCTACAATATCTTGTGTTTTTAGTGAAAAGTCTTGCTGTCCCAAAGCTTTTCCTAAAGGTCTATTATCTTTTGAATACACTAATGTTGCTAATGAAGTTTGTGTGAAGTTTTGTATAAAGGAAAAAATTAGGTGTAGAGAAATAATGATGTAATAAGATGAAGAATGGACAAAAGCTCAAGCTGGGGGATGCCACCCCGGTATCACCCCGACAAATTTCCAAGAGGTACAAGCGTCAAAGCTTGGGGATCCCCTTCTTCATCAATAAAAAGCTCAGGTCTGTCTAGACACTTCGTTTTTATTGTTTCATGCACAAGTTGTGTTGTTCTTGGAGCGTCTTAGTTTTCGTTTGGTTTGATTAGTTGTTTAGTTTGCTTGAATAAAGTAGTTCGGAACTGTTGGGCCACGCAGAGATAAAACAAAACTTTTCCTCTAACGTGGTGATCCCAAGACCTAGCTGAGGTAGAAGGCCACGAGGTTTACCACTAGACGCGCGGTTGCGGATTACTGATGTAGCGCGTCAGTTGATGCAGTGCAGTCCTCACGATCCGATCGTCCTGGTGCTGATCGCACAGCACCTCTGCTGGTATCCACACGTACAAGGAGGAGCGTCGGCGGTCTCGTTACGGCGGCTGGACTGCTGTGGAGCTAGGGTTTCCAACACATGGAATGACCTAACCGAACAACGATTAACCTTTCTGGGTTATTGTGCTCCACTATATATAGGGAGTGAACGTGGGCTCTGCTCGCGCGACCCATTCACTAAAGCCCATATAAAACTAGTCACCGTGAGTCCAACTCACTAACTCAGTCCTAATCTGGTTTAGGTCCAACCCAACCAGATTATCTGATTCGGATCCAATCCGAACCTGCTCCCGCTCTTAAGTGTGTGACCCCGCAGGCTCATGGTTACTTGGACACGATTTGAGTCCTACTCATAATCGATCAATCGGCATCGGCTCCTAGCAGAACGTACCGATTCCCAAGTACCAAAGAGTCATGACGACTTGCCTTTCCAATGCGACTTCGTCGCCGAGTCCTTTTGCCTCACGATATACCTTGTCAGACTATAGGCGAATATATGTCATCCCTTAAATAGTCCGACTCTCTTCTCGATCCGAGATAAGTGATTCACCCGACTAACTCTTAGTCGATCGCCTCGGTTAACACTTAACCGAGTCGTGCATGGCCATGCTTTCCGAATCATATCTCACGAGAGGGCCCAGAGAATATCTCTCCGAGTGGAGGGCAAAATCCCATCTTGGTTATTCACATCACGCACTTGATTCTCGGTCAACCCGAACTCGCCTTTATAAGCGCCCGATTCTGGATCAGCGTTTGCCAGAACCTCCTTCGGTGATCCGCAACTCGGACTATTCAACAACGTCATGTCTAAGGATTACATTGAGTGATATATACAAATGACATCTTAGTTCGTTGTACCTCAATATGGGTCAATCCGACTCGCTAAACTCTTTAGCCTAGTCTGTAAGTTGGAATAGCATCTCCATGCCCATGACAAGTGGAACCGAGTCATCAAGCCAACTTTCACATTGGTCTAAGTTGGGTGTCCAAAGACAACCTCAATGACCAAGGATATTTAGTACAAACAACATGAATGCATAGTTCCACAACTGAATCACATATTCAATGATACACATCGGATGTTTATACAAGGACTACTTAATAACTTTATGAATACAATGGACATATCATCATACATGATTGCCTCTAGGGCATATTCCCAACAGTCTCCCACTTGCACTAGAGTCAATCTTCCGACATCACATGTCTAAGCATCTAATGCCCATGGCTCTCAGCGCCTCATGCTTCTGGGGTAACGGCTTTGTCAACGGATCCGCAATATTTGCATCCGTGTGTACCTTGCATAACTTGATATCACCGATCCACTGGCGAATCGTGGTACCGCATGAGTATGTGCTTGTTCTTACGGTGTTGTCTAGGTTCCTTGGCTTGTGCAATAGCACCATTGTTGTCACAATACACGTCTAACAGATTGACGAGCCACGAACCACACCAAGATCCATGAGGAAATTCCTCATCCAAACAGCTTCCTTTCTTTGCCTCCGAGGCGGCAATATACTCAACCTCTGTTGCAGACGCATACGGTCTCTTGCTTGGAATTTTCAGCTCACGGCACCTCCGTTTATAATAAACACGATCCGGATTGCGACGAGAATCATCAGTCGGTGAGATAACTCGCATCCGTGTAACCCTTACACCGAGTTCATCTTCACCACCATAAACCAAGAACATATCCTTAGTCCTTCTCAAGTACTTTAGGATATTTTTAGCCATTATCGATGGATCTCTCCAGGATCAGCCTGGTATCTGCTCACAACACTTAGAGCATAGGAAACATCCGGCCTAGTACAAATCATGGCGTACATGATGGATCCAACTGCAGAAGCATATGGAATCGCATTCATCCGACTTCGCTCATCAGTTGTCGAAGGACATTGAGTCTTGCTAAGTTCTACACCATGGGACATCGGTAAGAACCCCTTCTTAGACGATTCCATGTTGAACCTTTTCAACACTTTGTCCAAATAAGTACTCTGACTCAATCCAATGAGCCTCCTTGATCTATCTCTATAGATCCGGATTCCGAGGATGTATGTTGCCTCACCCAAGTCTTTCATTGAGAAACTCCTTTCCAATGATTCCTTGGTTTCTTGCAACATCTGGACATCATTTCCAATCAGTAATATGTCATCCACATATAAGATTAGAAAATTTACTTTGTTCCCACTAAACTTCTTGTATAAACAAGAATCATGATCACTCTTGATGAAGCCAAACGATTTGACTACCTCATCAAAGCGAATATTCCAACTCTGAGATGCTTGCTTCAACCCATAAATGGATTTCTGAAGTTTGCATACCTTGTCAGCATTAGCCGGATCGACAAAACCCTCGGGCTGTATCATATACACGTCCTCGGTTAAATTTCCGTTAAGGAAAGCCGTTTTGACATCCATCGCCATATCTCATAGTCGAAATAGGCCGCTATAGCTAACATGATCCGAACTGATTTAAGCATCGCTACGGCGAAAGTCTCGTCAGAATCAACTCCTTGAACTTGTCGGAACCCCTTGCGACAAGGCGTGCTTTATAGATTGAAACATTTCCATCCATATCAGTTTTCTTCTTAAAGACCCATTTGCACTCGACGGGTCTTGCACCGTCTGCAGATCAACCAAGTTCCAAACTTGATTTTCATCCATGGACTTTATCTCGGATCTCATGGCTCCAAGCCATGACTCGAATCGAGATCCCACCATCGCTCCGAATAATTTGCGGCTCATCACCGCCTAACAAGAACACATCACGAACACTTCGTAATCTTGCCGATCTTCGTAGTCTGGTCTGCTATCGGCTCGGCTGCACGATCGGCTCAACCTCCAAGGTTTTGCCGATTCGCTATTAGCCGATTCCTCTCGAATTTCTTGAGTTGCACGTGCTCCCACTTACTCGCCGAGAAACTCTTTCTCAAGGAAGACACCGTTCGAGCGACAAACACTTTGCCCTCTTCTCGGTTGTAGAAGTAGTAACCCAAGGTTTCCCTCGGATACCCCACGAAAATACATTTATCCGACTTGGCTGTAAGCTTGTCCGACTGAAGTCTCTTGACAAATGCTTCACAACCCCAAATCTTAAGAAAAGACAAACTCGGCTTTTTGCCTGACCACATCTCATGCGGAGTCTTCTCTACCGATTTTGATGGTACTCTGTTTAGTGTGAACGCTGCTGTTTCTAGAGAATAACCCCAAAATGATAAAGGCAGATCTGTCCGACTCATCATTGATCGTACCATGTCCAACAAGGTCCGATTCCGCCTTTCCGAAACACCATTCCTTTGTGGCGTTCCTGGCGGAGTAAGTTGAGGAACTATTCCACAACTTTTCAGATGGTCATCAAACTCATGGCTCATGTACTCGCCTCCTCGGTCCGACCGAAGAAACTTTATTTTCTTGCCAAGTTGATTTTGTGCTTCATTCTGGAATTCTTTGAACTTTTCAAAGGCTTCCGACTTATGTTTCATTAAGTAGATATATCCATACCTACTCAAATCATCAGTGAAGGTAATGAAGTACTCATAACCACCCCTGGCTGTCGTGCTCATTGGTCCACATACATCACTATGTACTAGTCCCAACAAGTCGGACGCCCTTTCGCAACTCTTTGCAAAAGGTGTCTTGGTCATTTCTTGAGTAGGCAAGATTCGCATGTCTCGAGCGACTCTAAGTCGAACGGGTTAGGAGTCCATCATCATGGAGCTTCTTCATGCGTTTCCAACTTATATGACCAAGCCGGCGATTGCCAAAAGTAAGTCATATTCAGATCATTTGGTTTCAACCTTTTAACATTTATGTTATAAACCGCTCACCATCAAGATTCAAAATAAATAACCCGTTACGAACGGGTGCAAAGCCGTGAAACATATCATTCAAATACAAAGAACAACCATTATTCTTGATATTCGACTCATAGCCTTGCCTCATCAAACATGAAGCGAAATAATGTTTATTGAAACCGGAACATAATAACAATTATTTAGTTCCATAATGAATCCTGAAGGTAAATGAAGTTGCATCGTCGACTTCCAACGCAGCAACTCTTGCTTTGTTGCCGACTCGAATATCAACCTCGCCTCTTGCTACGCTCCTAGTTCTTACCGGTCCACGCAACGAGTTGCGAGATGTGAATAACGATCCGGTATCATATACCCAAGAACTATTAGGTGCATCGGCAAGATATATGTCTATAACATTGCAAACAAGTGTACACGAGTCGGAAGTCATACCTCCACTCTTGGCTTTGTCGGCCAAGTACTTGCTGCAATTCCTCTTCCAATGGCCATCCGCCTTGCGAGTAGAAGCAAGTGGATCCGGTGAAGGAGATGGCTTAGTCCACGAGGAAGCGCTTGGGACAGGTCCTGAGCACCTTTCCTCGACTTAGCCTTCTTCTTAGTCCAAGAACTCTTCTTGAACTTAGCCTTATTCTCGCACCATCAACACTTGACTGGTGCCCTTCTTGAGATCCGCCTCTGCTTGAGCATCCCATGCAATTCAGTGAGCTTCTTATCCATACCATGCATGTGGTAGTTCGAAATGAACTGCCCATATGCACTAGGAAGAGAGTTCAGAATTATATCCGTAGCGAACTCTTCGCTTATGGGGTAGCCAAGCCTTTCCAGAGACTGCACGTAACCAACCATTTTGATCACATGCAGACTCAGTGGATCACCATCCTTAAGCTTGCAACTCAGCAAAGCCTGAGAGACTTGATACCTCTCAGTCTTCGCCTGAGCCTGGAACATACTTTTGAGGCTTTCGATCATATCGTAGACCTCAACATGCTCGAACTGCTTTTGCAAGTCCGGTTCCATGTGAGCAAGCATAAGACAGCTTATATCCGTGGACTCATCCTTAGCCCGACGGTAGGCATTGGTGGCTACGACAGTCGCATTCTCATTCGGCTCATCTGGAAGTGGGTTGTCTAGGACATGGTCCTTCTTTTCTTGTTTGAGAACAATTCTCAGATTTCGATACCAGTTGGTAAAATTAGTGTCATTCAGTTTATCTTTCTCAAGAATGGTTCTCAACGCAAAACCGGATAACTGAGAGTGACTGCTACTTGGTGCCATGATCTACAACAGAAAATATGCAAAACACTTAAGACATGTATTCATAAAAGAGCAAGCATATTAAACATTTTAATATTTTATGCTCCCACTAGAACCAACACCCCTCCGATGGTTACTTAGTGATTCAGGATCCTAAATAAGCAAGTCGGCTAGTGAGCTTTAGCATCACCGCTAGCCGTCAAGTGATCTAGGTAGACAACTCCTTGTCAATCGCATCTCATGCGACTCCTGTTGGACGGGTGGCATCACATGCCCCGGCTCCCATCCGACCTTTCCCCGAGTCCCACAACCGTTGTGATAGACCCGTCTAGCTTACCAAGTGTTTCTGCAGTAAGAGTCCGACTCGAACACACCTAGTCGAAAAGAATTGGCAGCACCTCAATTTTATGAGCCCACTACCAAAAATGTCCGACTTGTGATGGTGCAAACACTGGCGGGAAAACCGACTAGACCTTCTTTGAGGGATTAAATTTTACCGACTATCTAATAGAGGTAAAACTGAGACATAACAATAACACAAAATAGAGCAATTATAATGTGAAATGGTATGGCTCTCTTCATGGCGATCTCCATCTCCACAAAGACTGTAATTCGACTCGTGCCAACTCTTGTCACTTGTCGTCTTACTCCATGTCGCCGACATGTACAACGCCTTGCATGCCTTCCGGGTTCTCCAAACAGCTACACTAGCTTGGTAAAGTAAATTACATAGAGAATCCGACACGCAGGTCGTTATACAATAAAATGACAGCACCTAGGCTCCAGCCGGCTGACAAAAACCGTGATTCGCAGATCACGTATGGATTACACACATACATCACATGCACATGAACCATACCATTCACAACTTCCTGCAAAAACAAGTTATGCATAGATACAATATCTACCGGCGTTGTGAAACTCGCAACGACATCTAAGGCGCTACGACAGGGCGAAGCCGGCGGTCCCGCTAGCCGGATAGCGGGCGGGGATCGAAGGGGCAGCGCCCCTCGCGGGTGCGGGCAGCGCCCGACGATTTTTCCGAAAACGTAGATCTCATCTACGATCCGAACATGGATTCCGACCATCGTTCCGATTCGATCAAACTCTTTGATCTTCGATCACCGCTTCTGGATTTACGTGTCACAGTCTACCCCGATGGCGGAAGCCGACCGGTAGGGGTATGTCGTTCCACGACCTCAGCAGTATGATCACGGAAATTAGATCTACCATTCCCCGAGTACAGTTGATCCAATCAACCTCGTACAAAACCGATCTATCTCATAGATCGACCACCAAAACAGGACATAGATCTCATCTATAGCCTACCGCATATCACATATGCGAGATCTCGAGCCTAAAACCAGAAGCTATCGCTCTGATACCACTGTTGGGCCACGCAGAGATAAAACAAAACTTTTCCTCTAACGTGGTGATCCCAAGACCTAGCTGAGGTAGAAGGCCACGAGGTTTACCACTAGACGCGCGGTTGCGGATTGCGATGTAGCGTCGATTGATGCGATGCACTCCTCACGATCCGATCGTCACGGTGCTGATCGCACAAGACCTCTGCTGGTATCCACACGCATAAGGAGGAGGCGCCGTGAATCTGCTAGGTTCGTTACGGCGGCTGGACTGCTGTGGAGCTAGGGTTTCCAACACATGGAATGACCTAACCGAACAACGATTAACCTTTCTGGGTTACTGTGCTCCACTATATATAGGGAGTGAACGTGGGCTCTGCTCGCGCGACCCATTCACTAAAGCCCATATAAAACTAGTCACCGTGAGTCCAACTCACTAACTCAGTCCTAATCTGGTTTAGGTCCAACCCAACCAGATTACAGATTCGGATCCAATCCGAACCTGCTCCCGCTCTTAAGTGTGTGACCCCGCAGGCTCATGGTTACTTGGACACGATTTGAGTCCTACTCATAATCGATCAATCGGCATCGGCTCCTAGCAGAACGTACCGATTCCCAAGTACCAAAGAGTCATGACGACTTGCCTTTCCAATGCGACTTACGTCTGAGTCCCTTTTGCCTCACGATATACCTTGTCAGACTATAGGCGAATATATGTCATCCCTTAAATAGTCCGACTCTCTTCTCGATCCGAGATAAGTGATTCACCCGACTAACTCTTAGTCGATCGCCTCGGTTAACACTTAACCGAGTCGTGCATGGCCATGCTTTCCGAATCATATCTCACGAGAGGGCCCAGAGAATATCTCTCCGAGTGGAGGGGCAAAATCCCATCTTGGTTATTCACATCACGGCTTGATTCTCGATGACCCGAACTCGCTTTATAAGCCCGATTCACGGATCAGCGTTGATGAGAACCTAAGTCGGTGATCCTCAACTCGGACTATGCAACAACCTCAGGTCTAAGGATTACATTGATTGAGATATACAAATGACATCTTAGTTCGTTGTACCTCAATATGGGTCAATCCGACTCGCTAAACTCTTTAGCCTAGTCTGTGTAAGTTGGAATAGCATCTCCATGCCCATGACAAGTGGAACCGAGTCATCAAGCCAACTTTCACATTGGTCTAAGTTGGGTGTCTAGCACAACCTCAATGACCAAGGATATTTAGTACAAACAACATGAATGCATAGTTCCACAACTGAATCACATATTCAATGATACACATCAGATGTTTATACAAGGACTACTTAATAACTTTATGAATACAATGGGAAATATCATCATACATGATTGCCTCTAGGGCATATTCCCAACAGGAACCCCATTCTCGCTGTGTTGTTTCAAATAAGTTGCTTGGTGTTGGAAAGGAGTAGGAAGTTCCTTCTTGAAAGTGCAAGAGGATCTTGCATTGACTGTGACTTAGACTTTATCATAACATGCTAGGTGTTGTTCTGACCCTATGCTCAGTGATTATTGTTGTAGAATGTCTTGTTCCAAACAATTGGGATTGCTTAGTGTGCCTTGAAATAATTATGCGTTGTTTCATCATGCAAAAGCATAGTATTGTGGTATTCTCCTTTGATGTTTTGTTTGGGTTGACTTGGGACAAGCTCACACCATGTTATGACTATGAAAAAGTCACCATAGCCTCTATGCTAACTTAGGCCTTTACTTGTAATACCACTTTACGCTTTGATTAGTAAAGTTTTGTTGCTCTGCATGATTATGGCCATTATTTCTCTCTTAGTTGGTTGCTCCCAGTTTTTTGCTAGCCTCCAATTGTATGAGTAAGTTCTACTCATGCTTACAACTTCCAAGAAACCAAGTTATTCCAAAGTGTCCACTATAAACTCCTATGCATGCATATGGTGTGTTACACCATTCCAAGTATATTCTTGTTTTCAGCTATCTTCCAATTAAAAACTATTTTGTTATGTGTGTACTCAGTTGATATCATTCTCTTTTGTCTATGGATGTCACGGTGTGAAATAAAGAGGGAACTTATAAGTCCATGGAGTATATATTTTGTGTTAGAGAAACTCCTGGGCCGCTATCCTAAGCCATGCCTCATCATGGTGGAAACTTGCAGCATCAGCATAGTGAGCTATCTATGAAGCATCCTCAATAAAAAGCTATGCATATAGTAAAAAAATATCATTGAGATGCTCATTGTCTGCTTTCCTTATCGTTTTGGTTATGGGATAGCTCATGTACCATGTGCAAGGGGTACCCCGTTGGTGGTTCTCTATGATACGCATGAACTTACAATGAAAAGAACTTACAGGTCACTAAAGTTGAGTGGCATGAGGTGTGGCCCTCCTACTCAAAGGACTTGAGATTGCCAGCTTATACTTTGTCAAGCATATACTCCATCTTTGTTCACTTTAACCTTAATCACTTCAAGATGCTTATGATAGGGGAAATGAGGGCTAAAAGCTAACAAGTACCATATTTTTTGGAAGCGCTTTTTGAAACTTGAAATCCCTGCTTCCCTATATGAAGGGCCTTTATTCCACTATTATTTAAGTCTCCACCTTCTACCTTTAGGCACCATTAAGAGAGCATAGTTGCCATTCTGTCTGCAGTGTCCCAAAACTTATTGATTGATGCATATTGTGATATTACTTGTTCTTGTGCTACTTGTTTCTATTCACCCTTGTGAACTTTGAAGGTGTCCTATGCATCTATTTGCTACTCTATGAGGGAAAAGCTGATTTCCACTGTGCCATGTTTTCTGTATGTGAAACAAACAAACATTTTTCAATGCATGTTATTCATGATCTTTGTTTGTAGCCTTTCATGTTGCATGCATAGTTACTATGTCCTATTGTTAGAACTCCAGCTTTCATTCACATGTTTAGAGTTCTTTGGTCCCAACTTTCAATTCTTGCAAATGGTTTGATCTTGGTTTTGATAGTGCATGTCACGTCAAAAATTATTCTTGTATCACTTACCTACTCGAGGACGAGCAGGAGTTAAGCTTGGGGATGCTTGATACGTCAGAAATGCATCTATAATTTTTGATGCTCCATTATTGTTTAGTATCTACTTTGCTTTGCTTTGTCTACACTTTGAAGTGTTTTAATATCTTTTCTGTACCTAACCTATTAATAAGTTGCCATACTGCCAGTTGCCTATTTTATTCTGTTTTTTGTTCCAGAAAGGCAGAAAATCAATATTCTTGGAATTGGATGGGACAAAAGCCAAAGTCAATATTTTACCATGGGCGACAAGAAGTCCAGAGGGGAGACGGAGAGGCGAACCAGGGCCACCACACCCCCTAGGCGCGAGTGGGCCCACCCCGCGCCTGGGTAAGGTGTAGGCCCCCTGGCCGCCTCCCAGACTCTCATCTTCGCCTATAAGAATCCCCCGATGTAGAAACCCTAGGCACCCGATCAAAACTCCATGAAACCTTCTGTAGCCGCTGCCACCGTCGTCCCTAGAACAGGGGGGTCTAAAGTTCTTTCCGGCACCCTGCCAGAGGGGAGATCATCCCGGAGGCCTTCTTCTCCGGTATGATGCGTACGTAGTTTCACCTTGCACTATGGGTCAATGTATTAGCTAGATGGTTGTATCTCCTCCTTGTGCTTTCATGTATAGATCTTGTGATCTCCGTTCATGATCAAGAACTAACCTATTTGTAATCATGCATGTTGTGTTTGCAGGGATTCGATGGATATTGAGATTACTATGTCAGATTGATTAATGGCTTTGTCTACTTGATACTATCATGTCTGTGTTGTTTGTGATCTTGCATGCTCTCCGTTTTTAGTAGCTATCTTGGCCAAGTAGTTGCTAGTGACTCCAAGAGGGGGTATTTATGCTCGATAGTGGGTTCATGCCTCTAGTTTCCAAGGGAAGTGATAGAAATCTCTTCGGTTGTAGATGTGTTGTTGCTACTAGGGAGAAAACAACGGTCTCTTGTTCATAGAACAAGTGGATTGTTTACCTTACACACTTTGCTTAAAGCAGTTCTCTATTGCTTGCAACTTAATACTAGAGGGGGTTCGGATGATAACCTGAAGGTGGACTTCTAGTCATAGATACAGTTTGATGGCGGTCTATGTATATTGTTGGATTTCCCAATCGAATCTCACAGGATCTTTTTGTCTGGTATTGCATTGTTATGCCTTGCTCAGTTCATGTCAATTGCCCTGCTGTAATTTGTTTACCCTTCAAGCCATGTTGTTTATCTAAGGAGAGAACCTCTAGTAAACTTTGGACCCTGTTCCAATCTTTACCATTGATACATCTTCCACTGTTACATGTTTACTTGCTGCAAACCATTACCTTCCATGCCATACGTTTAATCCTTTGTTACAACAAACCGGTGACCTTGACAACCTCACAGATTCGTTGGGGCAAAGTCTTGAGTTTGTGTTGTGCAGGTCTCTGCATTGCTTGCAACACCTGTATGACGTTTCCTTCCTTCTACTGGTTTGATAACCTCGGTTCTTACTGAGGAAAAACTTGCTGCTATGCTGCTTCACACCTTGCTCTTGGGGCTCCGAATGAAGCGCTCCTACATCAACTCAGCGGTGCATCAGTAACCTGTTCGGCTAGGACTTCCCCTGTAACCCTAGGATCTGGCATTTATATAAGCCGGACCTAGAGGAGCCTTTAGGGCATAACTTAACTCATATCGCACACAGCGAACCAATCCCTGTAACCCGACGTATTTCCGTTATAGTGATTTATAGAAGGAGTAGGATTCCACCATTGTCGTGGGATCTAAACCTGGGTAAGTTGTGTCACCTCATACCCGCCAACCTTCCTCCTTACCCCACGTCTCTAAAAAAGCTCCGTGAGGACCCTTCCATGGCATACTCGTCGCCAATACCACGAGAGTTGTCGCCCACCGTTGGGCAAGAGGCGCTTCACGATCTACAACGGGCGAGGTCAAAGCTCTTCGCGGTAATTGGCGAAACCATAGCCATTGGTCGCCTTCTATTCTCTGGCAACGTTCCGATTGTCCCTCCCGTCGATTTTTGGATACCGGTGAAGAAGAACCCCACCCGTTGCTCGATCGTCCCAATCAGGGACATCCACCTCTTCATCGTCCAAACCAACTCGAGCACTAGTTCCCTGGAAGCCGGAGGATCTTCAAGGCCCGCACGGACCGCCTACGGCAGGATATGTTCGCGGAAGGATCGAAGTCGGATCTCTCTCTAGAGTTTTCCGACTTAGATCAGAAAACTTCAAGGCCCACCCAAACTGCCCCAATGCAGGAAATAATGGTGGAATATCGCTGCAAATCCTCCGGTTTCGCCCGTGCATCTGGAAAGCAGATATCGCACTTCGTCGGCGTGGTGACTCTCTTTGATCTGGCGCGATGCGTTTAGAGAGAGAGAGGGTAAAAACCACTGTGATTAACTTTCTAGATGGCTCCGGATACGGGCTGACCTAGGACACTACCCCAGTGATGATGTTATCTATCACTTTGTGGAATGACTGGACCGCGGGTCTCCTCATATTTGAGAGCATGATCGGCACCGTCAACAACTACATGGCCGCTAATGCAGCTGGTCAGGCCGAGATCGCTGCCATACCCACGCCACCATAGCCACAGCCACCGCCTTCAGTCAACATCCCTGCTGCCTCAGGATCATCCTCCGTCATCGAGGAAACCCTTGGACCCTCCGACTCTATTCTGGACGAGATCTACACCGACATCAGCGTGGAATTGGTGGATCTCGACTCAACTATGCAGGATATGGAGGAAGATATCAAGCGTGAGGAGCAGGCCGACAAGGCCATCACATCCCAAGAGGTGTTCGTCGCCATTGGAATCGTGATGGAAGAAGACCAACCCGGACAAGCTCCGCCTAAGACGTTGGACAAGGGGAAGGGACCAATTGAGGCTGCCGACAATGATCACGCAAAGGTCATGCCCCTCCGCCTAACCCAGCGCAACAACCGCAGGAACTCAACATCGGTCCGAGTAACGCCAACACCGTAAATCCACCGGCACTAGCATCTACGTCTGTGGCCGCCCAAGTCATTCCAGCCGATATAGTAATGTACGGTAATTTGCTCGTCGAGCCCATGACGATGGACCATATACGGAACATAGTCCAGCTTGATGAGAAGCGCCAGCAACTGCTAGAGGAATCGCAGGCCATCACGAAGCAAGGCGCAAAGTTAGATCGAGATCTGGCCAAGGCGCAGAAATCAATCGAGACAACTAAAGCTATGGAGGCCGAGTACAAGACTTCGCTCAAGAAGAATGCTTGGCAAGCTCCAGCTCACATTTTTAACGAACCTGCCGTACGGGCAACCTAGGATGGGCTCCCTCAAAGCTACCACAGGCCAAGCCATATATTGACAATGAGGGTAGGAAGTTCATGCCCACACCTATCCTCAACTTGGCCATCGTCAAGACCCTACTAGAGCAGGATAGATCACCCGCAACTATGGAACAGGTCTATGACGTTGTAGCCAAGGTTGTCAAACCGCAGGAAAAGGCCACCTCTCAGAGGCTTGAGTCTGATCTAGCATATTGCCAGTATAGCCATCCTAAGAAGCTAAGGGACTGAACTCCTCACGATTTCGGGTCCCAGACGGGTTCATCAGAACAAAGTCAGAGGGACGTGCGCAACAGGAAGGACGCTATCCCCATATCCTCCGACCACGGAGGCAAACCTCATCCCCATCGCTCGTCCCGACCGCCCCGATCCCCCCGACATCACGAAGACCCAAGAGCTCACCATCGTATGAGCATGCCTCCGCCAAGAGGCCCTCAGGGTGGCATCGTCATTTGCGACAACACGGATCAACCTCATCATGACGGGGAGTGCAATGGCAATCAAGAACATAAGAGCAGGTCACACCATGATCCTCCATGTACGACAAGCAATCACAACTGATGTGAGGAGCCGTAGGAGGTAATAGCGAGAAGGCTAACCCCCCGCCACCTACGCCTCCGTCGCCGCCTAGAAGCCACCATGGCGGAGGAGGGCTGCTCCCCTGATGGCAAAAAGAAAAAAGCAAGCCTGGAGCCATACGACGCGCGTTCACGCTTGGACAAGATTCATGAGGCCTGGGAATGACAGTACATGGGACCACATTGCTTTGAACCTGTGATATGGACCGCAACTTACCCCAAAGGTTTCCGGATAGACAATATGATCAAGCCCTATGACGGAACCGCCAAGCCAGCTACGTGGTTGCATGATTACGGCAACGTGGTGGAGATCGTCGGGGGAAACCCCAACATTGTTGTTTAGTAACTCCCAGTAATGTTGATAGGCACGACACCCGCCAATGGATCGGCGACTTGTCGGACAATTCCATATGCAATTGGTTGGACATGCAAGAAGCATTCAACAAGAACTTCGAGGGTACGTATAAACGTCCCTGCACTGTTGGCGATCTACAATGGTGCATGCAAGAGAAAGACAAGACAACTCGGGCCTACCTCTCCCGCTGGCTGGATATGAAGAACTCCTGCACAGGAGTGCACAATCAGACCGCTATGGCCTCCTACATCGATGGCTTGGAAAAGGGTATGTTTCTTCGGCATAAATTGAAGCGCTTGCAAGATAATCACATGCTAGATCTCAATCAGATGATCTCATTGTCTACTGAGTTCGCATCTGCCGACAATGATGCTCGTGGCTCTTTGCTGGAAATTTCCATCCCAACCCAAGCTAAGAGAACAACAACACGAAGAGGAAGAGTCCGCCAAAAGAAAATCCAACCTCCGACATGGTCGCAATGACGTTTGCAGCAGGAGGTGATGGCGGACAGCGTGGCCGAGGACGGGGGGCTAGTCGTGGGCAGCAGCGTGGTAGTGAAACTACCCTGACAGCGCCCCACGTTCCCCAAACATACGTGGAATACCATGATATGCCATGCCTTGTACACCTCGACACCAATGGAAAGCCACCCACACCAATCACCACTGCAAGTTCGTCAACAATCTCAAAGAAGACCCGGAGTCCGGCTACAAACGAAGACAGAGGAACCAACAATGAGGCAGGGCAAAGGGAAGAAGGAACAGGAGTCCAAGGATTCAAGTAACATGGACGAGTACGTTAACCCCAAGCACGCCGACAAGGGCTATGGGAAAGGCAAGAACCCCTTCGGGAAGAATGCCCCCGTCTACTACACTTTCCTTGGCACCCTAACTGTCCGGGCACAGAAAACATCAGTGAGGATACTGATGGCCACCCTACCTCTAGTTCCCCAATACGCGTGCTGGTCGGAAGTTCCAATCTCTTGGGATAGGAAGGATCACCAAGACCTTGTTCCAATAGAGAAAAAATATTCCATGGTCATCAACCCTTTGATTGACGCAAATGAGTTCACAAAATACATGGTGGACAGTGGAACCAGCATCAATATCTTGTACCTGGATACACTACACAAGATTAACTTGACAGAGACCAACCTAAGGCGGACCAGCACCATATTCCATGGTGTAATTCCTAGTCGGGAGGCTCGATCCCTTGGGTGCATCACGCTTCTGGTCGCCTTTGGCGATGTTATCAATTACCACCAAGAACGCATGACCTTCGAAGTGGTCCCATTCAAGAGGTGTACCATGTCATATTCCTACGCGACATCTTCCACTCCTTCATGGCCAAGTCTTGCTTCGTCTACAACAAGCTCAAGATACCCAGACCAAATAGTGTCATCACCATATCTGAAAGTTTTTCAAAGGCAAGGGACTGCAAGATTGGATAAGTAGCCTTTGCAGAAGCTGTCCTCTACAGTGAAGAATTCAAGGAGATCTAGAGCAAGGTCGACGCCTCGGAGATGCCGACATCGAAGAAGAAGATTTCTGACTCTGATCCTGCTTTCAAGGCCGCCATTGAAACCAAGTAGATGGAACTTGTGGTAGGTGATGCCTCCAAGGTCACCGCCATTGGGACGAACCTAGACCCTAAATAGGAAAGGGCACTCATCAAGTTCCTCCGTGAGAATAGGGACATCTTTGCCTGGCAACCTGCCTACATGAAAGGTGTACCTAGGGAACTTGCCAAGCACAGCTTGAACATTAATCCAAAATGAAATCGGTGAAACAACCTCTATGACGTTTCGGAGATGCGAAGAGACGCACCGTAAGCAAAGATATTGCTAGGTTACTTAAGGCTAGTTTTATCCGAGAAGTCCTTCACACTGGTGGGTTGCCAATCTTGTACTTGTCCCCAAAAAGGGAACCAAAGAATTAATAATGTGCGTTGATTACAACGGCTTGAACAAAGCATGGTTGAAGGATCTGTTTTCTTTGCATTGCATTGACCAAGTCATTGACTCGACGATTGGCTTGGAACTTCTTTGTTATCTAGATGCATACTCGGGATACCACCAGATAAATATGAGGAAGTCGGACCAATTGGCCACTTCGTTCACCAAACCTTACAACATGTTTTCCTATGTCATAATTCCCTTTGGGATAAAAAACGCAGGTGCTATGTACCAGCGGAATATGCAGCGTTGCCTACACGTCCAAATTGGTCAGAACATTCACGCCTAAGGGGACGATATCGCGGTGATGTCTAAAAAGTCAAATGACTGAATCTCCGAATTACAGGAAACCTTTGATAATCTTCGGAAATACAACATGATACTTAACCCAAATAAGTGCGTCTTCGGGGTTCCCACTAGAAAATTGTTGGGCTTCATCGTTTCCCAGCGCGGAATTGAGGTCAACCCATAGAAAATCAAGGTCATCCTATACATTAACCATCCGACATGCCTGAAGGACATCCAACAGCTCACAGGCTGCATTACAGCAGTAAGCCGGTTCGTTTGCTGACTTAGAGAGAAGGCTCTGCCACTATACAAGTTGCTATAGAAGGCAGACAAATTTTTATGGACGGACGAAGCAGATGCTGCGCTTAAGGAGCTAAAAGGGATACTTTCTTCGGCTCCTATACTCGCAGCACCCAAGCCAACGGAGCCTATGTTGATTTACATGGCAGCCACCAACTGGCTTATCAGAATCGTCATTGTAGTGGAGCGAAAAGAACCAACACATGAGTACAGAGTACAATGACCAGTTTACTATGTTAGTTAGGTATTGACAGAGTCCAAGTAGTGGTAACCGCACTACCAAAAGCTAGCTTATGGAGTGTTCCTTGCTTCTCGAAAGCTAAGGCACTACTTCCAGGAGAACACTATCACAGTAGTGAGCAAGGCTCCACTGTCCGACATCATCAACAATATTGACACTACGGGACGGGTCGGGAAGTGGGGCATTGAGCTTTCCGCCTTCGAGATCACCTACAAAAGATGTGACGCTATCAAATCACAAGTCTTGGCGGATTTTATTGCAGATAGGATGGAGATGCCATATGCTACCCCTATACCAGAGCTAGAATATTGGGTGATGCACTTTGACAGATCAAAGCTACTCAATGGATCGGGGGCTGGTGTACTACTATAGTCACCAACAGGGGAAAAACTGCACTATGTTTTGAAGATCCACTTTGAGGCTACAAATAACATGGCGGAATATAAAGCAATCATTCACGGACTTCGCGTAGCCAACAATATTGGCATCAAGCGCATAGTTTGATGTGGAGATTCTGACTTGGTTGCCCAGCAGGTGGCTGGCATTTGGAACGCACGGAAGCCTATGATGGCGGCATATCGAGACAAAGTGGACGAGATAGCCAAGTGCTTCGAAGGCTACGAAGTCAAGTATGTCAAAATGGAGGAAAATGAGGTGACCGATCTACTGTCAAAGCTTGGATCAGGGCGCAAACCATTTCCACCTGGCATTTCTCTGGAGCATCTACGAACCCCATTCGTGAAGGGAGCGGACCCCGAGAACCCGGATAGAATAGACTCATTTGTTCATACAGTAACAAAAGTCCCTCCGTCTTGGACAAAACCGTTCATGGAATATCTCGTACATGGAACATTGCCCATCGACAAGGTCGAAAGTCGGCAAATAGTATGTCAAGCAAAGGGCTATACCATAATCAATGGGTAGCTCTACAAAATAAATACCACTAGTGTTTATCTGAAGTGTGTCTCCCATCAAGAAGGTATTGAAATCCTTCATGAGATCCATCTCGGAGATTGTGGGCATCACGCCGCTCCTCGATCGTTGGTTTCCAAAGCCTTCCAGCAAGGATTCTACTGGCTGACCGGGAAGGAGGACACCGACAAGATGGTTGAGACATGCATGGGATGCCAGTATTATGCCCGACAACCACATGTACTAGCTCAAGAATTGCGAACCATACCAATAACTTGGCCGTTTGCAGTCTGGAGGCTTGACATGGTTGGTCCATTACATATGGCACCTTTTGGGTTTACGCATATGCTAGTAGAAGTTGATAAATTCACAAAATGGATAGAAGAGAAACACATTAGAATGCTTGATGAGGCAACTGCCGTTATGTTTTTCCGGGATCTAGTGGTGTGATTTGGTCTCCCACATAGCATTGTCACCGACAATAGAATAAACTTGTCACTCGGAGAAGTGGAAGCTTACTATTAGGAGAAGGGCATCGACTTCATTTGGCATCTATGGCACATCCATAATCCAATGAACAAGTTGAGCGAGCCAATGGATTAATTCTGCAGGGAATAAAGCCATGTCTAGAAGCACCGCTACATAGAGCAGTTGGAGCCTGGGAAGAGGAATTGCCATATGTTTTGAGGAGTTTAAGAACTACTCCCAACAGATCCACCAGCTACACCCCTTATTTCATGGTATATGGAGCAGAAGCAATTCTACCTTCCGACAACCTCCATGATTCACCAAGAGTTGCTTCCTATGACGAGGATGATGCTGAAGAATCTAGATGACTAGATGTAGACCTTCTCGAGGAAGAGCGTGTATTAGCATGCCAAAGATCCACTACCAGAAGAAGCTACACAGCAACTATAGTCGTCGCGTTCGACATCACTCGTTTAAAGAGGGGGGTTTGGTGCTCTGACTTAAGCAGAAGAAGTCACACAAACTATCCCCGCCATGGGAAGTACCATTCATCATAAGCAAAGAGCTACTCAATGGTTCCTATTAACTCGTTGACAATCGTGAACTAGAGGATAGGCCAAACGAGGAACATAAGGGTAAGCGACGTGACCCGGATTATGACTACCCGGAGCATGATCGGCCCTGGAACATAGCACAGCTATACCCTTTCTACACTTAGCATATTTTACTATCTACTTTGCATCTCTTATATGATCAATGAAATAAAGCTCTTTGGTTCACTCATATTCTTTGAGTCTTTTACCTCCTTTAGTGTTCATTTCTGTATCGTATAAACCCTTTATGCACAAGTTTTGCATTTGCACTTGTGAAAATTCTGCCTACGGGCGTTAGCTTTAGTTTTCTGGTCTACACATTCTTCGTTGTTTTTATGTGGATTCTGGAGTACTGACTTTCGGCACACGAAGTCAGCGATTTTGTGCTTAGGTTTTTGATGGTGCCATTGGGTATCATCACCTGAGCGCATAGTTCTGGCTAAGGGTCTTCTGACTCACGAAAAGTCATCATAAAAACCAGAGTAATGGATAAGCCAGCACTTGCTTAAAAGATATATATACATGCTGGAATTAGTTCTTAAGTAGTAGGAAGCTTATAGGCATAGTTTTCCTTTTTAAGCCGTTGTTTTCCGCATAGATACAAACATCCATAGGTGACAAATGTTGCATAGTGTTTTTCACTTCTCTAGTGCAGGAGACTTCGAGGTAGCGTCGTCAGCCGCAGGAGAGCCATCTTTCCCATCAACAAAGTCAGCAGTTTTGAGGGACTCGGAGGAGCTAGCTTGGTCGGCCTCTATTACCTCAAGAGGAACAAAGGTGTTCGCATCAACCAACTAGGCGACCCTGGTGTCGTTGCTGGCAAGCGAAGACCAGATAGCACCGTGATCGATCTTCTGTTCGTCTTCGTCTATGTCAGGCAAGGCAGAGGTTACCGTGTCGATGTTAGCTTCGTCGTAATGAGCCTTGACCATGGCTAGAGCCATCCTCATGCCAGCCTGGGTACATGAAGCCTTCCAGCTTACGATACGCTCGGGGGCTCAGCGCAGGATCTCCGAGTACTTCATGACTGAGTCCACTACCTTACTATTGATGTCTAAGGGCTTGGTGATCTCTTTTGCTTCGGTGATGGCGGTGCCGATGAAGTTGCCGGAAGGAACCATGCATTCCTTTGGTGGAGGAGGATTATTAGTCAAACCAATAGGAGTTGCATTTATGACCAAAATGTTTGAGTACATGAGTTCAATTCAATAAGTTCAGAGTAACTGGTTTACAGAAGTACAAGACGAAGAATGCTTACGAAAGATGCTATCCTCAGCTTGCTGGAGAATCTCCGCCATGGTGTCATGTTCCTTCAGGAGGGTCTTGTAAGCCTCAAGGTTGCGAGTGTTTTGCTCGTTGGCAGCTTTGTTCTGCTCCTTCAGGTTCGCAATTTCCTCCTTAAGGCGGTTGATTTCCGTGTTTGCAGATTCTTGCCCGGAAGCAATTGCATCTTCATGCATCTTCAGCGAGTCAGCCCTCTCTTGTTTCAGGATCTTGTTTTTGCTATCCAGCTCTTGTATGTTCTTGGATTTCTCAAAAATGTCCTTGGCCTTGGCGATAGCATCTGCAAAACAGAGAAATGACAGAGCACAATGAGTAGTCGAAAGTTAACAGCATAAGAACAAGTTGAGCGCGAAACTGAAAAGAAAACAGACTCTTTCCCTTAGTGATCTTTTCATTCAAGGAGGCAGTTTTACCCTTTTCAGCTTCGAGGACCGCACGCGTCTTGTGGAACTTGTCTTTGGATGCATTCCTCCGAGTATTCTCATTCTGCAAAAAGAGCAAAGATACTTAGTCTACTTAGAGCATCTAGCCGGATAAGTATCCGCCTCTAGGCTTGGGGGCTATAGTACGAGTTTTTAACTCAACGTTATGCTTAGTCTTTCTTTAAGCATCTAGTCAGAACTAATTCTGTTTCAACTAGAGGCTTGGGGGCTATTGTATTGAAATTTACAAACACTACGTATGCTACTCTAAAAGTATCTAGTCGGAATAATTCATTCAAACTAAATACTTGGGGGCTATAGTGCAAAGTTTCTAGCTTAGTCACTCTTAGAGCATTTAGACCTAAAGACCTATGATTTCCCGTCTAAATCCTCGGGGGATACAATGGGATACTACATATGAAATGCAAAAGGCATGCAAAACTTACAAGTGCGATGATCTTGAGGTTCCTAGTGCTCTTAGAAAATATCTTGCTAAAGTCAAGTGTGTTTACATGGACAATCTTTGCCTATTTGAGCAGGTCCTCAAGGCTGCACGTAGGAGAAGTCAGCACTGTACTAGGAGCCAGAGTTGAGCTACTCAGTGTGAGCACCGGGTAGACAATCTTGGGAAGCTCAGCTGGTGTCTTGGGTGAAACGGCTCCACCTTCAGCAGAAGTTCCGCCTTACCGCTACCAGGGGCATCCTTAGCCAGAGCTTCAGCCACTTTGGAAGATGTGCTCTCCTGCGTCGCCTGTTCGCCGGCAATGTGGGGCTCCACGGTAGCATCTGGGACCTCCTAAGAAGGAGTTGGGTCCACTTCCATGGAGGAAGGTTTAGATTCTACCTTTGCCGGAGAACCAGCAGGGGCGACAGAAGGTTGGACGCTCGGAATAAGAGGGGCGATGGCGGGAGACGCTTGCACAAACATTTCTTTGATATTTTCAGAAGCCCCCAATGTTTTGGAGGTCTTCTTCAAACTCACACTAGCCTTCTTCCTGAAATATGCAAATTTATAAGTACTAGAATAAGATAAGCAAAAGACAATGTCAGATGATAAGAAACTTACACAAGGTTTGGTGCCTTTGTCAACGGGATACCAGTCATTCTTCTTTTCTCCGCCTCCAGGGAGGCAGTGAATCTCTTGGAGGTTCTGATACATCCATTTTGCATAACTCTTTTATATCATAATTTACTGTTATCCATTGATATATTTCATATTTAGAGATGATACTTATGTTATTTCATCTATTTTTCATGTTTGATGATTTTTGTAGAATTAACTTTCGGAATCAGAATTCTGGTGGAAAAAGTGTTGTCTAGATGCAATATTTCCGCAGATCAGAAAATTCCAAATAATATACGGAAATTCCTATTTTTCCAGAATACGAAGATAGCCCGAAGAGGGAGTGGAGATGGACCACAGGGGGCCCACACCACCCCTAGGCGTGGGCCCCCTGGGCCGCACAGCTAGGTGTTGTGGCCACCGTGGCCCACCTCTAGTAGTCTCCCTTTCTCATATATCTTCCTCTCGAAAACCTATGATGGGGGGAGCGATCACAGAAATATTCCGCCGCCTCTTCAGGGTGGAAACTAGAGAGAGAGAAAATGCTCTCCGGCAGGCAGAAATCTGCCAGGGAAATTTCTCCCCGGAGAAGGGAGATCATTTCCATCGACACCTTCATCAAGATGGGATTCATCGGGATCATCAACAGCATAATCATCCTCATCACCATCACCACCATCACCATCATCATCACCACCACTTGTTTCTGCTGTGAGTATTGTTTCTATTTCGGTCTGTTATTTTATTTCATCATGGATAACACACTTGTTTCCCTATTTTGGAAAACTACTATCACTGCTAAGTTAGTAGATGAACCACCATGTAACATCCCAATTTCAGCAACCCTGATTTGTTGTCCAAAGAGCAAAAATCCGGGGGAACAAAAACTTTTTCTTGTTAAGTGTTGCAATGTTTGTTTACTTGTTGCTTGTGTTTATGTAATTGTTTGTGCATTAGGTGAAATACTTCTTCCCTCAACACTATCTAACAAAAGATATTTCACAAAAGGGATGTCTTGGCTCATCTTTCATATTTCCCAAATATTCTAGCATTCCAAACCTGAGCCAAGATGACTTTGATAAAACTAACTATTTTACTAAATCTAATAACAAAACTATGGAGATCTATATATTATCTCCTTATGTTATCAAGACAGGACTTCAACTACTCTTACCCCTAGTTTTCCAAAACCTTGTCTAAAAACCTTTTCACTCCAATCTGGCTAGAAATACCAAGAGGTCCTTATCTTACTTCAAAGCACAACCAATTCAAAATACCCATGCTTACCTCAAGTTAGACTTGATGGTAACTTCAGTAGTATCTGAATTGTTTAGTAAGAAGAATTGCCTTGATCTGCTGATTACCTTATTTGTTTAGGAGCTAGAGTGAGCTAATACAATAGCTCATCCCTTAGGACCATATCTATGTTTGTTATCATCAATCCCGAACCAAGCATCCAAATCTGGATCTACCCTAAGCCGCTAAAGTGGCCATCTCATCTCCAAATCAGATCAATCCAGTGATAACCCCCCTTTTCATAGTTTCCTACTCAGTGAAGACCCAACCCAAGCATGGATCCACTCTATTCAATCTATACCTCAATATAAACCACTTTATGGGAAGGATAAACCATTGCCACTCTCTCAATTTGTTTCCCTCTTGTAATCTAGTCTAAAACCCAAAATCTGCCAAAATGCCTAAGTCTAGATTTCTTATCTATATTCATTCTTTGGAGCTCTACCTATTCCATCCTATGTGCATTCTTGATAATGTACTTGAACCATATTCTAGTACATCATTAGTACTACCAAATCCCACTTTTTTCCTTGGATAATCCATCCTGGTTCCCACTCATCCATGATGGTTTTGTAGTCAAGATAATAATCTTTTCTGTAAATCTTATCATCATACCTACTTTGGCAGAAGTTCACATCTATATGACACCTCCCCTTGAACAAATCTTTGCATGGTTATGATCTACTAACCATGCTATATGAATCCATACCTCACTTGTCCCCATTGGATATTTGTGCTTCTTAAACCCCCATGGTTTAGGAGGCATCATGACCACTCTATTATGGCAGCCTTATTTTTAACAAAGTTTGCCATCTCTTCTAAACCACATCAAATACAACCAAGCCCAAATCTTGCTTCCATCATCATCTATATAACTTGGTCTATCTATCCATCTATCCCTTATACCTAGATGAGCTCTGAGCTCCCTGATTCAACCATGTTTTGGTGGTATAAAATTATCAAAACCCTAGATTCTCCCAAATATTGTTTCCATCCTTTTTCACCATAGTTCCTCAAAACCCAAGGATGGAAATGATGTATAAATCAAGTTTACACCATCTACCATTTGTATGATATTTCCCCAAATAATTCCCTTAATTATTGGATCCTCAAACTATTTAAATTCATTATCTGGAAAAATTCTAAAAATCGCTTCTATAATGGCAAGTTTGTTTTTCTCTTAACCACTTTGCCAACACAATGCACAAATGATTCCTTATTATTTCTTTTTGCCCATTTTATTAAATGGCATAAACAAGAAATAATTCCCTAAAAATACTTTCCTATCTTAAAAAATTCCAACAAAATTCTCCAATGTGTAATATGATATTTAGGACCATATTACATAAAAAACAAACTTTGGCCAACGTAAAAATATCAAATAAGCTTCTAGAAACTACTTCTGGAATATTTGAATATTTTAGTTTAAGTGCACCTCCAATCATTAGAAAAATCCCAAATAATTCACAAGGTACCATTTTTGATATTTTGTTGGAATTTTTTAAGATAGGAAACTACTTCTATAAACTACTTCTAATTCACAAGGTACCAAATAATTCACAAGGCTTCTAGAAACTACTTCTATACACACCAGTACCTTTTTTTCACCTTGCCTAATGCAACTTTTTCAACTTCCTTCACAAGGTACCATTTGATCAAGTTTGGAAAATAAATGAAACCTTGATCCAAACCAATTCAAATCCCCATCCAACCTTGCCAAAAACTCCACCCCAACACTCATACACCCACTCTGGTCGTATGGTACTGTAGCACTACAGTACTATCCCTCCCTCTTTGGTCCCTTTCTCACTTGGAGTGGAGAGAAGGAGAGAGGCACATCTTGCAAATCTCTCCACCCCCACAGCCTCCCCTCCTCCTCCCACTCTACTCAGTGCTCGAATCATAGGTCCCACCACCCCTCTCTCCACCACCCCTACTGCCCAATCCATGGCCATCCACCTCCACAAGCTTGACCATGGACAATGTCCACCATAGACCACACCCCCTCAAGATAAATAAGGCAGAGGCCTCCCCTTCCCCCTCTGTGACCGTCATTTGCTTCCTTCCCCTCCACACACATCCCCCCAGAGCTCCTCTCCCCTTTCACTGATCTGCTTAGTCGAGAGAAGAAGAGGAGAAAAGCTATCGGCCTCCTCAAAGAAATCTCACAAGTTCCTTCTCCCTGAGTATTTTCTCCTTGCATGCCACCCTACCAAGATGGCCTTGATCCCCTCTATCTAACCCTGTCCTTGCCTTGCCCCAGGACCCTCAGTATCATAGTCGTCGGCAAGCTCCCGAGCATCATCCCGTAGGCGTCATCGCGTGAGGCGGTTCCCGCCGTCAACCATTCCATGCCACCCATCGATGTGATCCCCAGAGTGCGCCGCGTCGCCCTAGGGCCCTCCCTTCGCCGGAAACCGCCCCAGGAGCTCCCCCTGCCCATCGCCGACGCAACTTAGGGTTACTGCCCCATCGCCCTGCCCCCGCAAGGAAGACGCGGGCGAGCCGTCGATCCCCTCGCGCTCAGACGGACGTCACCGTCTTGTACCCCTTCGTCACTCACCCGGGCGAATGGGCCTCATAGGCTAGGCGAGTGTTGCCTCCCATCCGTGCGCCCCGCATATCTGGGCTGAATGCGCCTCAGTGAAGCCCAGTATCCCTAGCCCCTTATTCTTTTCCTATATATGTTTTTTTCCATATTTACCTATTTAGTTTTAATTCAAACAAAAATAGGAACTACCAGAAATAAGAATTGGTCCCAAATAATGTATATATTAAATGTAGTAAATCAAGAACAAACTTGTGCCCTTTTAAAACATAAAATATCCCAGGGAGTTATGCAACACCAAATGGAGTAAATCCAATTGGTATTGAAAGGTATTAGCCATACCTTGCATGTCTCATTAGCCATACCTTGCATGTTATTCAACTACTCCTAGTTCTCCATTAGTAAAAATAACAAAAACAAGGCATTTATGCCTTTATAAAATTCTCTAGGAAAAACCGTAAGGGATATTGACCCAATTCTAACTCCCAGCCCACCTGGATACTATAACCTGTCAAACCCTAGGAGTCCATAATTTATTGAGGTCTCTTTGAGTTTTGGTGAATTAATCTATTCTATGCATGGGTAGTTCACCAATAAATTCATATATGTAGTTCTGTAAACCCAAAAAGGGTTATTACAATTTCTACAGAAAGGTATTCAAAGTACCTAACTAGTGTCTTTGGAATCACATCAACAGCCCCTATAAATTTAATATGGTGAAAAATACAAAAAAAACATCCAGTACTACCTTTGGGATTTTCCTAAGGGTGTTCTGGTAATTGTTTTGAGGTGAATCGAACTCTCAGTGAACCAGTCCATCAAATACTACTTAATCACCCAAGGAAATAATTTTTGGAACTCCAAAACTCTTCTGGTGAATTATTTCCTCAAACTAGAGCTTTATTCACTATAAAATCCATTATAAATCAATGGTATTTGATAAAATAGTGAAACCACTTTTGTTGCTATCTTTTTATCAATACCTATCTGGTGATATTATTTTTACACAATGATATCCCACTGAATATGTCCTTTTTCCAAAACCCGTCTGCTATATAGTCTCTAAACTATAAACCCCATATGCCTCTAGTACTATCTTTGGGAATTTCTCAAGGGAATTATGTTAATTATTTTGAGGTGAATCCAACTCTGAGTGAATCAGCCCATCAAATACTATCTAATCACCCAAGGAATTAATTGTTGGAAATCCAGAACAATTCTGGTGACTTATTTCCTAAAACTAGAGTTTTATTCACTACAAAAATCATTATAAATCAATGGTACTTGATAAAATAGTCAAACCACTTTTGTTGGATTAATTTTATCAATACCTATATGATGATATCATTTTTACCCAATGTTAACATACGAAACTTGACCTTGCTCTAAAACCCCGTATCTAGTTAGTTTTGGACTATAAATCCTAAATAGTCAATCCACAAATGCAACTAAAGCATTTCCTTTGTATCCCCAATCAAATCCTCAATCCTTACTGATATATAAACTTTTCTTGCCAATTGCTTGATGCATGATTTGGATTTGGTATGCATTGTATTGATTGTGGTGTTGTTTGCTTACATGTTGCTCAAAGACGACGATAGTTGCGATTATGTGACACCGAGAAGATGGAAGCATCGAGATATTCTTATTATTATTGTATTCGGTATTCTGGTATTCTAAAGAATTCATGGGACATCTCGCTGGTCGCAGGGAAGCCACCTTCTTTCTAATAAACCCTTGTCCTATTTTCATACTTATGATATCCAAATGGTTTATTTAAATTGCATAGTTTCTTTCTTTATGTTTTTATATGTGGGAATGTTTGGCTCCTCCAAACTGTTATCCCTTGGGTACCATTATGTACATACCTATTGATGACACCTAGTGTAACATGCCACAATTCATGAATTGTAAAATGATGCATTGAATTCATATAATCAGAGCATATTTGTCTTACACAAAAAATTTCAAACCAAAACCCCAAATAAAACCATTATTATGCCCATTTTATTAATCATATGAGGCATGGTTTTTTTTTATTTTCAAAGGGTCAAAGTGTTTTTGAGTGGACAAGTGTGTTTCTCACACTTTTGAGTGCAAGTTTCACAGTGCAAATATCTAGAAAAGATTTGAATTCAAACAAGTTTGAAAAAGGATTCTCACCGCGCGCGCCGCACCCCCTTCCCTTTCCTGAAAAATCAAACAGAAAAAGAAAAGGTTAAAAGGAGAAAAATAAAACACTACGCCAGCCTGTTGGCCCAGCCCCACCCCGCGGCCTAACAAGCCCTCCCGGCTCCCCTGCATCCTCCTGCCCTTTCCTTTCTCACCGCGCGGCCGCACCCCCCTCGCTGACTTCCTGGTCCCACCGCCACGTCATCTCCATCGTCCTCAATCAGCGCCCGCAGACCTCGCCGTCGCCGCCCGTTACTCGCCGATTGATTTCAAATCAATTCGAGTTATGGCCGCAGTAATCCCGTGCCCGACCCCCTCTACTTAACCCCCTCCTCCTTCTGCTCCTTTCCCTCATGCCACACCTTCGGAGAGCCCCCAGGCTGCCCACACTAGAGCTCACACCGCCACGGTACTGAACCTCTCCGGTGAACGATTCCGGTGAGGCCTGCCTACCCCTCACCCTCTGGTTATTTCTATCGTATTCGACACCCTCTCAAGCATCTAATACTGCTTGCGGTTTTCCTTTTGGTGGCTGCTAGCGTCGCCTTCATCGACACCCGCGCGTGCATGATGACAAGCTCGACTCCGGCGAGGAATCCTCGACGGTCCCGTGCGCCCCTGCCTCAACCTTGTCGACCACTATGACCGCCTCAGCTCCGTGACCTTGGTAACACACCGCACCCTCCCCCATAACCCCTAGCGCCGCTAGTTCACCATCGACAGTAGCATCGCCACCGCTCTGGCCATTTGCGCCGCCCATCTATGGTCGGAGTTACCAGCGCTGTTAGATCTAGATCTAGAGCATTAGATTAGATCACTTACTCGAATCAGTATTAGTCAATCTGGCCCGTACGTTTTCATTTAGATCCTGTGGCTCGCGTTGATCGATCCAGCCGAAGCGGTATGGACCAATCAAATCTTGCCGCGTGTCTATGTTTTGTTTAAATAAAATCCAGAAAAGATTTTTGAATGTTTAAACTTGTAAAATTCATATCTTTTGATCTGTAGATCCAAAAAATACAAATAATATATCAATGGATTCAGAAAATGAAACCCTACATTATTATGGGATTTACACTCTATTTTTCTTCTGTAAAAATAGTATTATTTGCAGAACCAATTATAGGCTTATTTTGGCTATGTAAAATGTTTATAAAATTATTTTGAGGCAAATTTGAGTTTGTTTAACCTTTAGATAGATTACTTTGTGTTCAGTACTATTTGATTTGACTTGTTTAGTGTAGAAAAATCATTCCATTGCATTTGCATGCATTCATGTATATTTTTTGTTTGATTATTTGAATGTGAATTTGGTGTTATGATTTTATGTGTAGATTTTGGTGATAGTGGTGATTGTGATTGTGAGGATTGTTGCTGCTCCCCCAAATACCAAGGCAAGTGGTGCTTCATGTATTTTTTCCCATTATTTTCACTATGCATTAGTGTTATTTTGAATAGGACTTGCATGAAATTTTTGCTAAGTATATATATATGCTATGCCATGGGAAATCCTAGTTGTTGTAGTCTTAGTAGAATTTTCTCTAAGTTAAGAATCTTGTTATGTTATCATGCTTAGCCTAGCTAGTAGCAAACAAAAGGTGGAATATTAATGCAATGGAAATTTTCGAAGTCCATGACTTGTGTTTTTTAATAATAAAACAACTAAGTGAATGAATCACCTGTGTGGAATGGTATGATGGTTTTATGTTGAGTGGTTACACAAGGCCCATGTCTATGGTTTACCTTGTGTATCACACTTGTGGAAAGACACCCAGGAACAAAGGGATTTGAGATGTTTAGTGTTGAGAAGCTTCTAGTGCAATCACATGGCATATGGGCTCTGCCTTGATCATATAGGTTGCAAGAACTTAGCCAGATGGATAGTTGGTGGTAGGGTGATAGGATGGAACACGTCCATGGTGGTCTAAGGGAATGCTTCTAAAAGGTCTCGTCTCGATGCATGTCGAGTCTTGTGGGGAAAGTACACCACCTCTCGAGAGGGTAAAACCTAAGTACTTAGCCGTGTTCCCAACAACGGACAATTTGAGCATCAAAGACATTGAAGCTATCATGGATCTCCTCATCCCAATTTCTAAGTTAAAAACGTGTGCTTGAACAAGGATAGAGATTCACTAATGTCTATTGGTGGTTCCTTGGGTGTTTTTGTCAAACAAAAACTTAGTGTTTTCATCTGATAAGAGAAACCTATGTTGAGAAAAGCAAGCCTAAGCTACACTTAGCCAAATTCATATATATGTTAGATAATACTGATCTACTATGGTATCACTTGCCAATAAAATTCCAAATGTATAGACCCACTATGGCTATAACTTATGATGTTGCAGGTTACTCTGATGGATATTAGGGTTATGAGTCTACACTCAACATGCTTGTGTGTGGCACATGACGATGAATACTTTACTTTATTTACTTATGTTGAACTCTGTGTATTAGCCATGTGCTAAAGTGTTGTAAATGACTATGTTTATCTCTGGAATGACGATGTACTAAAGACCTTTGTATCTGTGTACTTCATCTCAAACTGTGGATGCTAGCATTTGATCCAGGGACTTTCATTTCAATTATAGGGGCCTTTAACTTAAAAGTTGGGGTATTATAGATTGTATCAGAGCCTTCTTTATCGTACAAATTGCACACTTGCCTTTTTATTCTCGTAAACCTCTTCTAATCTTCTTTCTCATCTCAATTTGTAGATGGCCACCATCAACGAAGCCGTCAAGAAGGGACCACTCATGACCATGACTTTAGAATGTGAGACGTAGTTTCCCAAAGCACTCAAAACCCTTATGGTTAGCTTGGGGATACATGGTGAGGCCGTGTACAAGGGATTTCTAGTGATGGATGAAGTAGAAGAATATTGGTGGGTGCAACTCCACTTCTACAAAAATAAGGGAGACAACCACAAAGAGTCGGGATTCTGCATGGTCACCAACTCAGAAATGTATATGTCATTCTTTGACTCTACAAGAAATGCAGCTTGGAATGCTATCAAGAAGCTTGAAAGACTCAAGTGTAGAATTCTCAACACCCAAAATGACCTTAGCAAGGAGAAGAAGTATACCCAAGATTTAGAGACTACTATAAAACGTCTAAGGGAAGATATCATAGACTTAGCATATGAGTGAGAATTGGGACGTATTCCAATAGTTGGACCACCACAATTGTCGTTTTCTCGCAAAAATTTGTCTAAGTTGTGTTTGAACCTTCGTACTTGTGGTAGATTTTGTATGCCATGACTTGTATGTTTTTATTGAAGAATGTATGCTTTGGCTTTTGTTTCACTATCTTGTGATTTCTCTCTACTTGTATTTGTTTCTAATTTTTCTCTATCTTATGAAATAGATGCCTAGCCTTGTTATCAGCACTGCCGAGGAGTTCAAGAAACTCGTTTCGGTTCTCGTCTTGTGGAGCTCACTAGTGTGCTCAACCTTCCACTCCCTAGTATTAAGGCACTTTAGCTCACCAAGTTCGAGAGGAAGGATCTTTGGGGCTTTAGAGTCTCGCAGCCTGGACGCCAGACGGAGCCACTCACCAATGTCGTGGGAATAGTCACGGCAAATGCTGCAATCGGCAGCGAGTAGTAGAACGAGGGGCAAGGGTGGCCAGCCATCTGCGGTGCGAGATGAGGGCAAAGACACAGGGTTTTACCCAGGTTCGGCCCCCGGAGGGTAAAGACCTACTCCTGCTAGATTGTATTATGGAGGTGTTACAATGGGCGAGCTCGGCGGCTAGGCAGTGAGTCGCTTGGGTGTATGATGGAACGTATCTCTACTCGCCCTATAGGGAGGTTTATATAGGCTCACCTCCCCTAGGGTTTACATATCTCAACCGATTCAGTTAAAGCTTCAGTAATCGTTTAAACCTAATCCGACCGGGCCTATCTACTCACCTGGGCCTCCAGCTTCCAGTCGCTTGGTTCCTCGCGGGGCTTCAATCCATTCACCGTCCTGCAGGCCCACTCGCCGGTTCTTGGGCCAGTCGGAAACGTCCTGCTGGGTATACCCTGGTAGGCATATCCCCATCAGTAGTCCTCGAGGCCGTCGGCGATTAGGCGTAGGTGGCTGCTGGCAGTCGGAGTATACGGCTTCAGAGTAGGCATCCAGTCGAATCGTCGGCGGGCTCCTATATAAAGGAGGAAACCAGTGATCCAGGTCGCAGCTTTGGCGAGTCGAGTCGGCGATATACTATCATAGTGTCCGGGTCGGCGAGTCGAACGGCTGTAGTTGGACCGTCAGGCGTGGTCAAACTAGCCGTTGGGGTAATCCAACGGTAACTTTTGGCGTAATCATCACGCGGTAACGGCTTCCTGATTTGGCGGGTAACACCCACTATATAAGGGGAATGGCAGGCGATCGTAAAGCCGACTTCTCGCCACTTCTTCCGACTGCGCGCATTTTCCTTCCCTCGCATCGCGATCCATCCGACCCGAAATCCTCCGACCCCCCAACCAACCCCTCGGCCATGGCCCTCTCCATCGAACCGTGGGGTAGATCCAAATGCACGAGGGCGCAGCTGGCTTCTTTCGAGGAGGCCGGGATCCTGCGAGCCGGCTGTTGGCGTATTCCCGCAGCCGGAGAAACGACCCCGAATCCGTGAGAGAGGGAGTTCATCTGCTTCACCAGCCATCTCGAACGGGGGCTAGGGTTCCCCACGTCCCTGTTCTTCCGGCGCTTCTGCTCATACTACGGGATCCAGCCTTCGGATCTGGGTCCCCACAGCATCGAGCAGCTCGCCATCTTCGTGGCGTTCTGCGAAGGCTACTTGGGCTGTCGGCCCTACTTCCCCTTGTGGCAAGATATGTTCCACGGACGGATCAGCCGCGAGGAAGCAGGCGGCCCAATGCTAGCCGCGGGTGGCCTAACCTTCCATCTCAAGTCAAAGGCTTCATTCTTCGATCTGATGCTGCCCGCCAAGGCAGCGGGCGACTGGAAGAAGTCGTGGTTTTACGTGGTCGAGGCGACTCCGGAGGACGAGGCGGCGATCCCGCGGTACTCCGCCAATCGGTCCGAGCCGCGCCATCTCCAAGTCGGCAAGCTTCCCAACGACCAGCGGATGGTCGTCGACGAGATGCTCCAGACCATCCGTGGTCTGAAAAAGAAGGGCCTCCAGACGATAAATCTGTACAACTGCTGGCTCGGGCGGCGGCTCGTCCCGCTCGCCCAGCGTGACCACTACATGTACCAGTACACGGGCCGGGGAGACTCGACGAAGGCCTGCCTCGACGAATGGAAACTGGAGGACTACCTCCCGGCGCTGAAGAAGATTACCCAGGCGGTGTACCTGGACGCGCAGGCTGGGGTCGCCCCCTATACCGCGAAGCGTCCGGTAACCACCTTACTTTTCTCGCAGTCGCAGTCTATGCAGTCGCGGTAATTCTGATTCATTCTGTATTCGTTGCAGCTATTCCAAGTGGTGGAAGGGTGGCTCCCTCCTTCGGACGACGAGAGCTCGGGCTCATCCGCCCAGGACGTGGGCGAGTCTCCGCCCGCCAAGGGCGACGAGGACGACAACGACGAGTCCGAGGAGGAGGTCGCCCCGCTGGTTCGAAAGACCCGTGGACAACGACAGCGTGAGATCGAGGCAAGTATAAGCCTCAAGCGTCATGATGACGACGACGAGCTCCCAGAGACCACCTCGCGCCGTCAAGCCACTCCGTCGAAGAAGAAGACGAAGCCATCCAAGCCGGCTTCGCCGCCGCACTCGGCGAGCAGCTCCGATGCTCCCAGCCCGGTCGGTGAGGACGCGCCGCCAGTGGCAGCCAAACTGGACGCGGCGACCGAGGAAGTACCGCTGGCTTCAATGCCTCCGCCATTCGCCCCAGTCTCTGGGCTGGGGGAGGCTCCAGCTGCAGCGGCTTTGCCTCGCAAGGAGGCTACGGCTACAGCAACTTCGCCTCGCAAGGAGGCTCTTGCCGAGGATGTCCCAGAGGCACCGGCTGCGGCCTCAACGACGAAGAAGCCGTCCGTGTCTTGGGCACGCGACGTCCTGGAGATGGGGCTCACCACCGATCGGGCCTCGAATCGAAAACCGCCGGCCTCATGACGGGGCTACGTTTCATCGATCCGCCAAGTGAGTGCACTCACCCTTCCTTGCCTTCCATAACTATCTCGCTTGTTTTTGCTTATTCGATTGATGCACATGACTGGAGTGAAGAGGATGGGCCATCCAACCGTGGCTAAGGTGCCACCCGTCGTTAGCGAGGAGGACCCCTCCCGCAAGAGGAAGGCGGACGAGGTCGTCGCCTCGGCGGATGGCAGCAAGAAGGCCAAGGGTGATGACGTCGTCACGATTTCCGACGATACGGCGGCCGGGCCCGCGACGGAGGCAGCCGCGTCTACGAAGGAGGGCGCTTCCTTGCCTGGAACGGCGGAGGCGACCGCCCTTGGGGCGGGTGCCTCTATCGCTACCTTCCCACGCTTCGTGACCAAAGCGGCCACGGCGAGTGGAGCTGCGCCCTCGAGCCACGCTCCTGGGACCTCCGATGCTGAAGTTGACCAACACCGTGGACACACGGCGTTTCGCGTCCGTGGACGCGATATAACTCCATGGCATGCTTGGCGAGCCATCCGGTACATCGGTCCCGAGGATCAGGTCGGTGCTTTGCAGCGGCCTGATTCTTATAATTTTTCGCATCCAGTCGCCGAGTGCGCATGCGCTAAATTTTAGCGGGTGGGCACTTAGGAATTTCTTGATCGCCAGTCCCCGAGTGCGCACTCGCTGAATTTCAGAGAGTGGGCACTTAGGAATTTCTTGATCGCCAGTCCCCGAGTGCGTACTCACTGAATTTCAGTGGGTGGGCACTTAGGAATTTCTTGATCGCCAGTCCCCGAGTGCGCACTCGCTGAATTTCAATGAGTGGGAACTTAGGAATTTCTTGATCGCCAGTCCCCGAGTGCGTACTCGCTGAATTTCAGCGGGTGGGCACTTAGGAATTTTGCTTTGACTAACTTTTTCGGTGATGTGCAGGGTCTGCAGCTTGAGTCGGCGGACCGATTGGCCGCGAAGCAGAGCGCGGAGAAGGAGCTGGCCATCGTCTAGGAAGCGAACAAAGGCTTCAAGCTTTTGCTGAGAAGGCAGAGGAAGCTCGCCAGGGGCTTGTCCCAGCTGGTGAATTAGCGGCGGCACAATCGGCCTTGAGTGCCGCTGAACAGCGGATCGCCAACCTCGAGCGCCAGCTGCGGGAAGCGAAGGAAGAAGCGAGCTCGGCTGACGAGCGAGCTAAGGCCGCCATTGCAGCCGCTGACGAGGATCGCAAGGTGTCGGAAGTCCTCATTGCTGGGCTTCAGGACGACCATACAGCGCTTCAATGCTTCATCACGGAACTCGCCCGTCCGCTGCTTGGTGAGTACTCCTTCCTTTCCGATGGTTGTCTCTTTTGTAGTGTCCGTCGTATTCATTGTTGTCTTCTACTCGCAGGTCGCATCATTGATAGCGAAAGAGAGGCGAGCTCGCTCGACGCCAGGCAGTGCGTGAGTATGCTCGTCGACTCGGGGACATTGTCGGCGACGTGCATCCGTGCCTATCTCCAAGAGATATCGCCCACGGAGGTGATTCCCAGCGACCTCGTTGAGGTGTGGAAATATTTGGAGAAGGCGCCCGCGGTCGTTTAATACATGACGCGGTCGGCGTTTCGGCGTGGAGCGTCGACGGCCCTGAGCCTTGGACTCGCCCACTTCCCCGAAGATTTCGACATCGACGATGTGACGAGTGGATATCCATCGTCGACTGGCGCGGTGGAGCTGTCCGAGGTCCTTAAGTTGCAGGACCGTGCTGCCACGTACTCAGAACGTGTTTGGGCAATGGGCGACCTCCTTCCGTACCAGGAGACGGTCGTCGCGCCGAACGACCCCGAGCCGCCGCATCGTGACTTCAAGGTCGAGCAGCCTTTTCGCGCGGCGATGGCGGGTGAACTGACGACGTATCCGTCAAACCCGTACACGGCATTCATGCGCAATCGCCAGGATGTTGGCGAGTCGTCATCGAAGCCTGTAGAGTAAGGTAGTTTGCCTTGTGGCATTAGCAGCAGGTCTGCCATGCGGGCATATTTTGTAACATGAAACAATGCATTATGCGAATGAATGAGACGTTGTGTCTATTTTAGTATTTGTTGTGTGTTTGTGATTGATTTTTGAACGAGTCCCCGAGCGCGTCCGCCCTTTTTGTGGGGTTTACCTCGTTTATGATGTATGTGTTGTTGTCATGTGTTTTGATGTTTTGGTCGACTCGCCCGAGCTCGAAGAGCCAGTCGCTAGGCGACTCCCTTGAGTGCTCTGTACTTTACCGTTTTCCCTTGCGCGAACGGGGTCGGGTGGTCGAGTCCCCGAGCGTGGTACTTGGTTGTTCTAGGCGCGACTCGAGGGTGGTTGAGGACTTAGCGCG
This sequence comes from Avena longiglumis, assembly GCA_030063025.1. Classification (NCBI taxonomy): domain Eukaryota; kingdom Viridiplantae; phylum Streptophyta; class Magnoliopsida; order Poales; family Poaceae; genus Avena; species Avena longiglumis. The sequence continues at coordinate 388,416,432 of CP125973.1, read as the reverse complement.
TTGGTTTGGGCGCGTCACTCCTGCCTGGCCCGTCGCGTGGCGAGTCCCGGGCATGCTCTCTTACTTGGCGTTTTCACGACCGCGATTTAACTGGTCTTGATCCCCGGCGTGGTACTTAGCTGTTCGAGTCGCAATGCCAGGGATGCGGAGGACCAAGGTCGCTGTGAGAAGCGAGGGCAGTTGTCTTGGCTCGTAGAACCAGTCGAGCTAGACGACTCCAATGGGGCTCCGGGTGGGCGTTTTTCGTGGACGATGCAAGACCTGAGGTGTTTCAGTGATCTTACACCGCACTACTTAGCCGTTCCGATCGCTGTACCAAAGGTTGACTTCTGCAGTTAGCTTAATGCTGTTATTACGAGTGCGAGTGGCACAAGTTATGGAGAGTAGGCGCAATTTGCGGTAACCGTTTCTTTTTATTTCATAGCGACTGGAGAGTACATGTGTGGGGTTCTAGGAGTAGAACTTCCGTAGGAGGTTTACATTCCATGGTCGCTTGACGTCGAGTTCACCGTCCCCACGGACGTCGATGAGGTAGTAGGCGTCGTTGCCGAGTACGCGCCCGATAGCGAATGGGCCTTCCCATGGAGGGGAGAGCTTGTGCATGCCCTTCTTGTCCTAGATGAGGCGTAACACCAGGTCGCCTTCCTGGAAGGTGCGAGCTTTCACCCGCCGGCTGTGGTAGCGGCGGAGTCCTTGCTGGTAGATGGCAGTGCGTGACCGAGCGAGGTCGCGTGCTTCATCTATTTGGTCGATCCCGTCTTGGCGGGCAAGCTCGTTTGCAGCCTCCGTATAGTGGACGACCCGCGGCGAGTCGTGTTCGAGGTCGGTGGGCATGACTGCTTCGGCACTGTAGACCATGAAGAAGGGAGTGAATCCCGTCGATCTGTTGACTGGGGTGCGGATCCCCCAGATGACAGAGGGCAGCTCTTCGACCGAGCACCTGGCGGTGCGCTCGAGTGGTACTTGGAGTCGCGGCTTCAGGCCGTGGAGGATGCTTTGGTTGGCCCGTTCCGTCTGGACGTTGGATTCCGGGTGGGTGACTGACGCGAGGTCGAGCCGGATATGATGCTCTTCGCAGAATTCGGCCATGGCTCCCTTGGCGAAGTTGGTGCCGTTGTCCATGATGATGCTGTTTGGGAACCCGTAGCGATATATGAGGTCGCGTAGGAATTTAGTGGCGGTCTTCCCGTCGCATTCTGGACTGGCTTGGCCTCCACCCACTTCGTGAATTTGTCGACGGCGACTAGCAGGTGGGTGTAGCCAGAGGGGGCCTTCTTGAAGGGGCCTACCATGTCCATGCCCCACACAGCGAATGGCCAAGTGATGGGGATTGTTTTGAGCGTCGAGCTCGACGCGCGCGTCGATTGATTTCAGCACCCGGCGCATCGCTGGACGATATCGATAGCGTCGGCGTGGGCGGTGGGACAGTAGAAGCCATGTCGCATAGCCTTGGCGACCAGGGAGCGAGCGGCGGCGTGGTTGCCGCATTCACCGGAGTGAATGTCGTGGAGGATTTTGCGTCCTTCATCTAGTTGGAAGCAGCATTGGAACACGCCGGTGACGCTGCGCTTGTGGAGCTCGCCGTCGATGATGGTGTAGGACTTGCATCGACGAGCGATCATTCAAGCGTCTGTCTCGTCTGCCGGCAGGGTGACGGCCTCCAGGTAGGCGATGTAGGGCTTGGTCCAGTCGTCTGGCTCGTTGACGAGTGCGACCAAGGCTGCCTCTGGTTGGAGTGGGACTCCGATGTCGATCTCCCTCGGGGGAGAGACTGATGGCTTGGTGATCGTGTCGAGGAAGACGTTGGCTGGTGGTGCGAGTCGAGCCGACCCGATGCGAGAGAGTGCGTCGGCCTCCTCGTTTTTCCGCCTGTCGATCCACTCGACGGAGTAGCCGGTGAAGTGGCCGCCCAACTTGTCCACCGCTTGGCGGTACGCCGCCATGGTAGGGGAGACGGCGTCGCAGGTGCCGGCGACTTGCCCCGCGACAAGGTCGGAATCTCCGTAGCAGCGGAGGCGATTGACGTTCATCTCCTTGGCGGCTCGCATGCCGTGGAGTAGGGCCTCGTACTCAGCCATGTTGTTGGTGCAGGGCGTGAAGTCGAGGCAGAGGATGTAGCGGAGCTTGTCGCCCTTTGGTGAAGTCAGCACTATCCCTGCGCCTGCACCGTCCGTGTTCTTGGAGCCGTCGAAGTGCAGGCTCCAGTAATGGAGGTACGGCAGCTTCTCTGGTTGCTGGGCCTCCTCCCAGTCGGCGATGAAGTCTGCCAGTGCCTGTGACTTGATCGCCTTTCGTGGCTCGTATTTGATGTTGTGGACGCCGATCTCGACGGCCCACTTGGCGACCCGCCCGGTCGCCTCGCGATTGCGGATGATGTCTTGCAGTGGTGCTGAGGAGACGACCGTGATCGGGTGCTCCTGGAAGTAGTGCGGCAGGCGCCGCTGAGCTCTGAAGACCGCGTATACTAGCTTTTGGTACTGTGGGTACCGCTGGCGCGACTCGGTGAGGACCTCGCTGATGTAGTACACCGGCCGCTGGACCGGGCGCTCCTTTCCTTCCTCTGGTCGCTCGACGACCATCACGGCGCTGACGACGCGCTCGGACGCCGCGACGTAAACCAGCATGGGTTCTTTGTCGGCGGGGGCGGCGAGTAGTGGTGCGGCGAGTAGCACCTTTTTGAGGTCGCGGAGCGCGTCGTCCGCCTCCTTGTCCCACTGGAAGGTGGGGTTCTTGCGCATCAGGCGGTATAGGGGCATCGCCTTTTCGCCCAGGCGGGGAATGAAGCGACTGAGAGCCGCTACTCGCCCGGCCAGCTTCTGAACGTCGCGCAGGCACTCGGGTTTGCCGAGCCGGGCGATCATGTCGATCTTCGTGGGGTTCGCCTCAATCCCCCGTTTGGAGACGACGTACCCGAAGAGTTGTCCGCGGTACACGAAGGTGCATTTGCCTGGGTTGAGCTTTATCTTATACCATCGCAAGTTGGCGAATGTTTCTGCCAGGTCGGTGAGTAGGTCGCCTTGGCGAGCGGATTTCACGACCACGTCGTCGATGTAAACGTGGTTGTTGCGGCCAATTTGGCTCGCGAGGCATTCTTGCATGCACCGCTGGTAGGTCGCCCCGGCGTTCTTGAGGCCGAAGGTCATGGCGGTGTAGCAGAAAGCTCCGAATGGCGTGATGAACGCCGTCTTCTCCTCGTCTTCGACAGCCATTTTGATCTGGTTGTATCCAGAGTAGGCGTCGAGGAAACATAGAGACTCCGAGCCCGCGGTTGAATCGATTATCTGGTCGATCCGCGGGAGGACGAACTGCTCTTTTGGGCAGGCGCTGTTCAGGTTTGTGTAGTCGATTCACATTCTCCAGGTCCCGTTTTTATTCTCGACCAGGACTGGGTTTGCCAGCCACTTGGAGTACTTGATTGGCTGGATGAAGCCGGTAGTGAGTAGGCGCTGCACTTCCTCGGCGATTGCTCGACGGCGTTCTTCATTGAAGGGCCGCAGCGACTGCTTGACAGGTCGCACTTTGGGGTCGGCTTTAGCTTGTGCTCAGCGAGCTCCCTAGGGACACCGGACATGTCAGAGGGTTTCCATGCGAAGATGTCCCTGTTCTCACGGAGGAACTCGATGAGCGCTCCTTCCTATGCTGGGCTCATGCCCGTCCCGATCGTCACCGTCTGGCTGGAGTCGCCTGGGACCAGCTCGACGGTGCGGGTGCGTGTCGTGGCCTCAAAGGTTGAGGTGTTTGCGCCCTCTGAGTTGGGCTTCTTGAGTATGGTGGGGTCGTTGTTGTTGACCCCGCTCGCGTACTTGGCGAGCTCGTCGGCGTGGTTGGTCTCCGCCGCGATGACGGCGTCAGCGAGCTCGGCTCCTTTGGCCTCGCACTCGGCGGCCATGTCAGGGTCGCCGTGGATGGTGATGACGCCGCACGGCCCGGGGAGCTTCATCGCGTTATACACGTAGTGGGGCACTGCCATAAATTTGGCGAACTCCTGGCGTCCCAGGACGCAGTGGTAGGGGCTGTCGAAGGGCACCAGCTCGAAGACGATCCGCTCGGTGCGGAAGTTTGCCGGTGTGCCGAAGGTGACTGGCAGCGTGACCTTGCCGATCGGGTACGCCTTCCGACCGGGACGATGCCGGAATGTGGTGTGGGTCGTCTCGATCATCGATCGCGGAGCCGCAGCGCTGAAGGTGTCGAGGTATAGGATGTTGATGGAGCTGCCGCCGTCCATCGTGTCTTGGGGAGCCGAGTCGCCGACCTTGGGCTTGACCACCGGGCGACTCGCCCCGGGTACTGGCGCGTGGCGAGTGATCTTGGCGGCTCGGTGATGGCTGCTCCGACCAGTTAGGAACCGGGGACGTCTATCTGGCCACCGTGTTGACGGCGACAGCTGGCGATGACCTTCTTCGCTTCGTGTTGAAGCTCGAAGGTGTGGAGCGAGCCGCTACTTTGTCAATTTTCCGCCGTTGGCGGGTCGTTGTCGGGTCCTCTCGCTTGCCGTGCCTTCTTGATTTCCACGAGGGTGTGGCGGTCGGCGGTGGTGTGCGTGGGCTTCCTTCCTGCTATGGAACGCACATGGTTGGTTAAGGAGGTCCGAGGGTCGAACCTTGGTTTGTTCTTGTAGTTGCCGCTGTCGCGCATTGTCCTCCGTCGCGGCGGAAGTTTGGCTCGCCTGCACGCGGCGTTGGCGACGAAGTCGACTTCGCCATCGGGGCGCTTACTCGTGAGGCGAGTGCCGCTGTAGTGTAGGTCAGGTCGGTGTCCGCCGTCGTTGCCGCTTGTGCGGCGTTGACCTCCTGACTCGTCGTCAGTTTCCTGGTTTGGATCTTCCTCGGCATACCGTTTGGCGATATCGAGGAGGTCGATGTTTTCGAGTGTGCGGGAGTGTCGCTTGATCTTGGCGACTAGGGGCTCGTAGCGGCACGAGGTCTTGAAGCAATGGATCGCTGTGTCCGGATGGATGCCCACCGTGTCGTACCAAAGCTCTTGCCACCGTTGGACCTAGTTGCGGGTCGACTTGCGGGGTCCCTGGACGCACCGCTCCAGGTCCTCGATAGTGGTGGCGCGGGTGTAGGAGCACTCGAAGTGCCTGACGAAGGCGTCGCGCATTTCCTCCCAGGAGTCGATACTGTCCTGGGGGAGGGTGTTGATCCACTGTCTGCACGTCCCCTCCATCATCAGGGGGAGGTAACGGGCGGCGAGCAGGTCAGTGTTGCCCGCGATCCCCATCGCCATGAGGTATGTGTCGATCCATACGGCGGGGTCGTACGAGGAGTCGTACTTTTCTATTTCTTTTGGCGCCTTGAAGTTTGGCGGATACTTCTCGCCTCGGATCATTGGTCCGAAGCACTTGGGCCCGAGTCGACTGAGCGACCCCATGGGCTCGCAGTCGCGTCGATTGGTTAGGGTATGTCGCAGGTCGTCGGGATGGCGTGCGCGCCAGCTTTGGTTGTTGATGATGTGGGTGCGGGCGTCGATGGGTTGCCCGTTGGCAGCGACAAGGTTGGTTGCCAGCCTAGGGTCGTTGGTGGAGAGTGCCGCATTCGCGGGTCGGTATTGGAGCTGAAGTGGCTCTGGTGGCGGGCAGTTGAGGGTGTTTGCCGCTACTGGGCGGCCGCTGGAGGACGCTCTGCTTCCCGAGGAACGCGAGTATAATCGACCTGCCGAGTCGGCGCCCGCTCTTTCCTACTCGACGGCCTTCGCGAGCAGGGCCCTGGCGTATTGGATCTGTAGGGCGCCGCGGTGGTCTGTGATGCTTGCCGCTGCTGCTCGCCACGAGGTTGTCCATTGGGGTGGAGAATAGTGGGAGGCCGTTTGCCTCGCTCGTGAGGAGACTACTATCCGCGGCTGGTACCGGGAGGTGCGGTTGGGTGGAGGTGGGCGCCGCTGATTGATCTGGCGGGGCGGGTGCTTCCTCTGGTGGCGCTGCTCGCAGATCGCGCCACGCTGCCGGTCGCGTTTTCATCGTCGAAGTTCAAGGCGCGCCCCTGAACGGTGGGGTTCAGGCGTGACCTGATCCGCTGCTGGTGGTAGCGTGACAGCTCTGCGAGTCACCGCCGGCGGCGCTTTTTCACTTTGCGTACCGCCTCCGCCAGTTTCAGGCGGAGTTCCTCGACCTCCGTTGCCGTGGCGTTAGGAGGGTTTGGGGTGGATAACGGGTCCTCCGGCGGATCGGTGCCGGTCCCCATGTAGGTCGCGATGTGGCGACCGGTTCCGTCGCGGGGGTCACCGGAGTTCTCCGATCCGGAGTCAAACTCGAAGATCCCGAGGATGGAGGGATCCTCGAAGTCTCCCGCATTGGAGACCTGGGCGATGGAGCCCGCAGACGAAGCCGCGGTGATGGATCCGGCGAGTGACTCCGGGGTCGCCGAGTCGGCGTCTTCCGTGAGGGCTGCATCCTCTGCGGCCGCTGAATTCCCGGCCACGTTGTTGTGGGCCGAGTTGTACTCGGAGGCGAGGCGATGGATCGTGCGGATCTGGCTCTCGGAGAGCCGATCGCATGGAGGCGACTCGCGGATGCGAGCCGAATCCTCCGAGATGATGACGTCGGTGAGACCGACGAAGAGGCTGATCGTGCCGATCGGCAGGATCACGTTGTGCGTGACGGGTCGCGCCGCCGGGACGTAGCTGCTCGGCAGGATTTGGAGCATCTCGCCGATCGCTATCATGCGGCCGGTGGCGACCGTATCGTTGATGGGCAGATTGGATCTCGCCGCAGAACACCGGCCGGACCGGCCAGGCCCCACGGTGGGCGCCACTGTCGTGGGAATAGTCACGGCAGATGCTGCAATCGGCAGCGAGTAGTAGAACGAGGGGCAAGGGCGGCCAGCCATCTGCGGTGCGAGATGAGGGCAAAGACACAGGGTTTTACTCCTGCTAGATTGTATTATGGAGGTGTTACAATGGGCGAGCTCGGCGGCTAGGCAGCGAGTCGCTTGGGTGTATGATGGAACGTATCTCTACTCGCCCTATAGGGAGGTTTATATAGGCTCACCTCCCCTAGGGTTTACATATCTCAACTGATTCAGTTAAAGCTTCAGTAATCGTTTAAACCTAATCCGACCGGGCCTATCTACTCGCCTGGGCCTCCAACTTCCAGTCGCTTGGTTCCTCGCTGGGCTTCAATCCATTCGCCGTCCTGCAGGCCCACTCGCCGGTTCTTGGGCCAGTCGGAAACGTCCTGCTGGGTATACCCCGGTAGGCATATCCCCATCAACCAAGGATATTACCTTCAAGCTGATGCATGATGACAAGGATAAGGGACTTGATATAGTCATGCAGGAGTTACTTCGACGCCTTTGCGGACGACACTCCACCAAGCTCTGGGCCTCTACTTTCACCCGTTCGGGAGACGTGACGAGCAGGGTGAGGCTGGAGTCTATGATGATGCTACTAGAGAGACGATTGAGCCTGTACGTCTTTACCTCCAGGACCTAGAGAGTCTTGTTAGACACCTCAACACAGATAGGACCAACGTCATGCTTAGCAATGACGAGCTTCAGGTTTAGTTGAGTGAGAAGGACAAACTCTTCGCAGAGCAGGATGAGATCGTCAAGGAGATGGAGGCCAGATTCGATAGCCAAGACAAGAAGTTCAAGAATCAGGAGAAGAGAGTTTAGGACAGAAAAAAGAAGATCAAGTACATGAAGGCCGAGATAGAGGCCAAGGACTTTGAGCTAGAGACCCAGCAGGGAGTGATAGAGAGGCCGCGTTCGCAGAAGAGAGCCCTTCGTGCGAAGATTGAGGCCTTGACCACTAGCATGGAGGAGTACAAGACGGCCATGGAGACAACAGGTCGTGCTCTTGTTGACGAGGAGGTCGACATGTTGGAGTAGTAATGACTACCTATTTATCTATCACCCTTTGATTTATCAAGTCGCAATGATCATCCAACATGTGGATGGCTTGCTAGTGTGTTACTTTTCCAAAAACTTGTTGTTTACGTTGTTCAAACTCTATGATTATTTTGTGGTTGATTATTATGTGATTGTTGCTATGTGATGTATTATGCATGATTGCATCTATGGATTATATCTCATTACTTATCCTTATTGAAACCACATATGCCTCCCCATCATGCTAATCCCAATCCAAACAACAACAACAATAACGTCAATCCCGAGATGCAGCAAATGATGACAACTCAAACTTAGTTGATATAAATGATGACCCAGTTCATGGCAAATGTCGTGGTGGTGTCATGGCAGATGCCATGGGTAGGCTTAAGTTAGGGGACGAATGGATGCTTGTGGTCACCGGGGAGGGAGTGCACGGTCTTGCCTCCTTGATCCTAGAAGTTTACAAGTGCTCCTTGATCTGTATGAATAAAGCCTCGGGGCACTAGTTCCCTACCTCGTCCCACCTCCTCAAACCCTAGCTATTCCCCTCCTTATATAGGGAGTACTATCTAGGTTTCACCCCTTCGGGTCCTAGGGTTACTGTTTGGACTTGGTCCTTACTATACAGGCTCTGTCCTGGGCCAGCCCTAAGCCCTTGACCCAGTCCTCAAAGTTTAACAGCTAACGGTCCTCTCGTACATAGCCTCCAGTTCTTTTGGCGTCATGCAGTAACTTTATGTGTCAGCCCTTGCTGTAGGCGTCACCCGGCTCCTTTCATCTCACCCGTCTTCGCCCTTCTCTATTAACCATGCTTTACCATGGTCCCTCCTGCTCCTCACTCGAAAAGTTGCCATGCGTCCCCTCTGACTCGGCCTTCCCTCGTGAGACTCGGCCCATGGCTTCCTGCAAGGTTAACACACTTGTCTTATACGGGCCGACATAATTCCTATGTCGGCCATACACGACCATCTTACCCGGTCGTTCTTACTCAGCCAGGCTCATTCTTTACTCGGCATAAGCCAAGCTGGGCAATGTTTTACCCCTTATGACCCTACCTGGGGTTATTCCCCCGACATTAGTCCCCGAAGCTGGTGAGTCCTAGCAGTTCTAGATGTTAGGTGTCTCTAGGTTCCTTTAATGTGCTTGAAACTTCTCTTTCTGTCAGCATTTACTGCTTAGGGCGCACTGTTTTGCACAATTTCAATGTGTGACGAGTCTGTTTTGTTATTCCGAGTCTCATCTTTGACTTTTTGGCTCACCTTTGCCTCGTGCCGAATCATTTCGGACTCTACCGAGTCATTTTTTGCTTGCCTTAGTCATTTACAACTTGTAATCATGATGACTTGCCTCAAATTTTGTCTCAAATCCTGACTGCACGGTGACGGCGGCGTAGTAACTCCCCATCACTGTGGCAGTCCTATCGCTCAATGCCTCGTGTCTTGCACAGCGTGATGTGGAATTTGATTTTTCGTGTATTTCCTGCACATGGCGTTTACTGATTGGCTCACTCGGCCGAATACACGGCCACACGCTGGCCGCATGGCGCAGGAGGATCCCACGTTTGGGATTTTTACTCCCCTTAAGTAGGGGTGAGGGGAAGTTAACTTCCCTCGCCCGTTCAGTTTCCCCATTTCCTTTTTCTTCTTCCTTGCGCCTTCAAAATCCCAACTTCTCCCTTGCGGTTCTTCTTCTCCACAGCTTCTTTCCTGCGATTTCTCTTTTCACCTTTCCATTCCACTACGGGTCCTCGCTCCTCCAAGCCTCTTCCAGCGGTAGAAGAGACAGAATCCAGAGAGATCATGGACGCTCGCGATGTCGTCGAGGGAGCAGAGGAACATGAGGTTGCCGCCAGTGAGCGCGGCGTCTGGGAAGGCTCAGAGGTTTCTGCGGAGGAGGTTGAGTGACTGTGCTCCACCAGACGCATACCACTCGAGGTAGATTGCCGCCTCCTGCTAGGTGAGATCTCTCCTATGCCTAAGGCCAACGAGAGAGTAGTTTTCCTCTCGCATTTTAAGCGCGACTTTGCCTTGACAGTGAGCAACTTCTTCGTTTCGTTTCTCTCTTCTTTCCATCTTCAGACCCATCATTTGCCTGCCAATGCGATTGGCTCCCTCTCTTGTTTTATTTATGCCTGCAAGGGCTACCTTGGCATTTGGCCCACAGTTCTTCTCTTGGACAAATTTTTTATCTTTAGGATCCAAGTAGTGCCCGTTCCCGACGTTCTATGTGCCGAGAAAAGGCCCACTAGGTTCGGTGCCATTAGCATCACACCTAGGAAAGAGTCCATCTTTCCTCGGGTTACTGGCTTAGACTCTTGCAAAAAATGGCATAGGGCTTTCTTCTATGTGAAAAACAGCGGGACCACTGACTACATCCGGCTCCCCCCTTTCTTGGACGAGGTTACCTACAAGGAGTTCTGGACGCTTGACCCATGCAACAAGAATGCTACGGTTAATGAGTCCAACGGGATTCTGGAAAGGCTATTGTCGCTGAATGATAACTTCCACTTGAATGAGGAGGATCTCATTTGTTCTTTTATTGTACGACGGGTCAGCCCTATCCAAGCCAGGAGCCACAAGATGTGCTTCATGAGTGGCACGCAGGACCCTACTCGGTACTCCACGCTGGAGCTTACCCACGACTCTGTGGCCCGCCGAGTCAGCTCGATCTTTAAGCTGACTTTGGCGGAGGATTGGGCCTGGAGCTGCCCCCCTTTTAGCCGGGATAGGCCTGTCCCCTGGGTTAGTTTCCGAGTCGCTTTCTATCCGACATAGATTTTCTTATGTTCATTTGTCATTCCGTTCGTTTATTCTGTTTGTCTTTCGCTGAATCTCGTTCACCATGTTGATGATAGTAATGTCCCCCCTAGTGGTTATTACGAAGATCGCTCCGACTCTGATGAATTCGAGTTTGACCTGGAGTGCTTCATGCCCATCTCGCATGCAGCTGCCGCTTCAACTCCGGGTAAGACCCACACTCGAAACCCCTTACGAGATTGGTCTAACGACGATGATGATGACTGTGAAATTCTGGAGGTACTAGTATTTTAACCTTAATCTTCTGACTTATCCGAGTGAGCTCGTCATATAATTATGTAGCTGGACAGGTACATGACGTTCCCCCTCTTGTTGTGGGCGGAGTCGGCAAGATCCCTCCTGCCAAGCCGGGTTTGCAACGCGGGGCCTCTTGCTGCGTCATTATCCGAGACTCACAAAGCTGCTGGGTGCCAGGTCACTCGTCGCCTTCCACGCGACCTGACCATTTATGGGTAAGCTTTGTTGTTTGCTTACTCTCCATTCTTCTTCTCCTATTTTATGATTTCTTTCTTATAAGCATTTTTGTTATTTTTAGCGCGGCACCTTTGTCTGCCAGCCAGACTGCCCCTAGTATGGCCTCTTTGCCTTTGAGGCCCGTCTCTCCTCCTCGCGCCGACTCTACCGTGCCAAGCCCCGTCTGGGTCACGGTTCCCACTAATGAGACTCACGCGTCCCAGAGTGAGGCCGACCCGGCGGCGCACCCGTCGGAGGAGACCCGGCCTAGCTCCCCTCTTGCTTTTCCAGAACAAGCTCCTGATCCCGGCGCTATCAATATCAACGCCGAGAAGACCCCTCATACCAGTTCTCCTGCTGCCAGTGCATTAGTTGACCCTGTTGTTGCTCCTGAGCATGCTCACTCGGCTTTTGTCTTTTTCCCAACCAGGTCTACACCTGCTCACTCTCCTCCTCTGTCAAAGGACCAGACCCGGCCTGCTACTCCAAGCCAGGCTCGCCCATCAACCAGCAAACCCTCATCTACCAAGCAGCTAACCTTGATCCATGCCCCAGGCACCGCACAACAGATTCGGCCCACAACAATAACATGTCACATCCCAAAATTTTCCAAAATTTGAAATGTGAAAAAAATAAATAAAGAAATTAAATAATTTTTGAAATTTAGGGTGAAAAGAAACTTTTTGATTCCAAAAGGAAACATCAAAACCCAACTTGAAAAAACTTTGAATAAAATGGAATCCAACAAATTTCAATCAAGTGAAATGCATTCATCAATGAATGCATCTTGAAATTTGAACCTTTGGAAAAATAAAACCAAAACCCTAAAAACCTAATGGAAGAAAATCATTTCCAAGATCTCTCTAAGACTATGGATTTGATCCATATAAAAATTTGTCAACAAACATTTATAAATGATCAAAAATGATAAATAAAAATATTATAAAACCATAGAAATTGATTTCATTCAATTTGGAACCATGGATAAAAACTTATGAATCTAATAAGATAAAAGGAAATAATTTCCAAGGCTAATAAAGCTCCTATCTAAAAATAGATACCAAATTATGAGCAAATAATCATAAAGAGATTTAAAAGGATAAAAAAATATTAAATAAAATTATACAAATTGGAATCACTAATTTTGGATCTATAAATAAAAAGATATGGATTTTATGAGATAAAGAAAGAAATAAATAAATAAATAAGGAATATTTTATAGACAAATTAAATATTGGCCAAATCCATGAGCAAATGGAATAAAGATATTCCAATTAAATAACGGGATTAAGAATATTCAAATGAAATTATATGGCATTAACCAAATTCAATTCTATCTAAATGGAGACAAAATCTCTAATGAAATTGATTAAATGAATCATGAGAAAAATAATAAATGGAAATTTACCCAAGTGGAATAAAAGTTATTTAATTAACTTTAAATGGAATCAAAGAATTATTTGAATAAAATTTAAACGGGATTAAAACCATATTTGATTTGAATAAAGACATTTGCCCAATTTAAATGATTAATAAATCATATTAAAAATACTTCAAATAATTCGAAGTGAAATATTGCACTAATAAATAAATAAAACCTACTGAAAAGGATTTGGAAATTTTTTGATTACAAATAGAAGTTGAAAACATATTTGAAATGTCAATTAAATAAACACAAGTGTCTAAATTAATTAATTAATAAACCATAAAGGAATAAGAGAAAAATTATTTTAAAATGGACTGTAAATACATGTTTAAAACAGTATAGAAACATACTGAATATTTGAAAAAGTTTTGAAAAAGGAATCTGAATTCAAATGGTAGTTTGAAATTCAAACAGAAAATAAAAATGGAAAAAGAATAAGAAAAAGAAAAGAAAAAAATGAAACGAATCAGCCCAGCCTAGCAAATCCCAACTGGCCCAGCAAGCCCACTCCCTCTCTCTCAGCGCAAAGCATTTTTCTACCCGCAGCCTTACCCTCTCTGCTCACTAACACACCGGCCCCACGCCACGCTGGCGGCCACGTGATCATCTTCTCCACGCGACCCATTCCTCCCCCTCACCTCGCTGTCGTTTCTGCCGCTGATTCTCTGTGTCAATTTGTGTTATTGCGTCAATAATTCTCCCTGTGACTATGAAGTACTTAATCGCCCTCCTCTTCTCCCCATTTCCCCTCACTCGCCCCTCCCTCTCAGCCCCAAGGCTTCTAAGATTTTGAGCCCCACCACCACTGCCTCCGACGACCTTTCCGGTCGATTCCGGCGAGCCCAGCGTCTCTAGACTCAGGCGCACCTGCCAGTGTCTCCCACTTGCCCGCGCAAGCACCAGAAGCTCGGCAACGACATCGACAGTACACCGCCGCCGTCTGTTCTGACTTCGGCGATGTTTTCCTGTAAGCCCCGTCCTCCCCTCTCTCTCGTGATGACGCTCAGATGATCTATGTTTCCACGCGCTTCTAACGCCTCTATCCATTTGCCTTCTGGTGGTTTGTAACGTTACCACCGTCTTCAAAAGTGAGCACCTGATGCTGACAACAACTACGGCGAGGAATCCACGAAGACTCCTCGCGCCCCTTCACCTGCAACGACCACCTTGAGCATCTACACGCTTTGGCGAACTCGGTGATCCCTTCCCCTCTCTCTCTCTCTCTCTCTCTCTCTCTTTCTCTCTCTCTCTCTCTCTCTCGCCGCACTGGCAGCCAATACCACCTATGGTCAAGATGATTTGGGCCGTTAGATCCAAATCAAATGTGTGAGATTAGAATTAAACCGAAGAGGTATCATGTGTTGTGTGCCATACGATGCAACTTAGATCTAACGCCCTGTATTGCTCGATCCAGCCAAACCGGTACCAACGAATTAGAAACAGACACGTGGCCCTAGCTGTTGTTTTAAAAACATAAATGTTCTATTAGATGTTTTATTTTATAAAATTCATAACTTTAAATATACACGTCCAAATTTTGCAAACTTTATATCATTAGAATCAGAAAAAAGAGTACTTTCGAACCATGCTCTTCGTTCAATGTTTTGCTTCTGTAAAAATTAGTTGTTTTTGCAGAAACTTGATTAGGCATATTTTGAATATAAAAATTATTCTAGAAATGATTTTAGGGTAAAATCTTTTGTAAACGGTTTGTTTTGAACCTAGTGACCATAAAAACCAACTTATAGAATTAAAAGTATATTTTGTGATGCTGAGGAATAAATCTTTGAATAAAAGCATTTCTAGTTAAATAAAAATGTTGATTATGGTTTAAAAATATTTTTGAGAAAAACCTTTGGAAAATGATTTGATCTAAACTCTCTGACCCTAAAAACCAAATTTTTGGATTTAAAAATATATTTGGTGAACCCTGTAAAATTATTACTTTGTTTCAAGGCATTTTCAACAAAATAAAATATTGCTTTGATTTAAAAATGGTTTTTTAGATGAAACCTTTTGCAAATGATTTAATATTAAACACTTGACCTTAAAACACTAACATTTGTGTTTAAAAATATATTTGTCAAACACTAGAAATTATTACTTTGATTTAAATCATTTCTAGCAAAACAAAATGATTTAAAGTGGCCATTTTCACTAACTTAATATCAAATGGTTTTGCCACTTTTATAAATGACAAATAGGTGTTTTAAAATGTTTATAACCTATTAGAAACCACCTTTCCAAATAAAACAATATTTTGCATGCTTGCATGCATTGCTTTGTTTTTATTATTTTATGTGGTGAATTGTTTGAAAGCTAGATTGAATTTGTACCTGGATTGATTTGTAGTGAAATTTGAAGAGTGTGACCATTGCAAGATCAAGGAATGAATCTATATTCTCTACTATAAAGGCAAGTAGTGCTTCATACTTTTGTCCCATTATTTTCACTATGCATTAGTGATAATTCTAAGTAGGACTTGCATGGAATTTTTACTAAGTATGCTATGCCATGGGAAATCCTAGTAGACTATGCCTTAGTAGAATTTTCCCTAAGTTAAGATCCCTACTACTATCATGCTTAGCTTAGCTAGTACAAAACAAGGGTGGATTATATTCATGCTATGAAATATTTCTAGAGTCTATGACTTGTGTTTTGTTTAATAAAACAACTATGTGAATGAATCACCTGGGTGGAATGGTGAGAATGGTTTGTGTAGAGTGGTTACTCAGGGCCCATTTCAATGGACTACCCTGTTGTATCACACTTGTGGAATGCCACCCAGGAACAAAGAGATTTGAGATGGCAAATGTTGAGAAGCTTCAAGAGCAGCCACTTGGCAGTATGGGCTCTGCCTGGATCATATAGGTTGCAATAACTTAGCCAGATGGACAGTTGGTGGTAGGGGATGATAGGTTTGGGAACGTGTCCATTTTGGTATAAGGGAAGGCTTCTGAAAGATCTTGTCTCGATGCGTGTCGAGTCTTGTGGGGAAAGTGCACCACCTCTCGAGAGAGTAAAATCTAAGTACTTAGTCGTGTCCCCGGTAATGGACAATTTGAGCATCAAGACATGGAAGATATCAAGGATCTCCTCATCCCAATTTCTAAGTTAAAAACTTGTGGTTGAGTAATGGTTAAAGGATCTTCAATCAATGATTGGTAGATACCTTGGGTGATTTTTGCCAAACAAAAACTTAGTGTTTTCAAATGATAAGGAAAAACTATTTTGAGCAAAGCAAGCCTAAGCTCAACTTATCCAAATGCATATAGATGATAGGTAACACTACTCTACCATAGTATCACTTGCCAATACAATTCATATGTATTGACCCTTGTGGTTGTAACTTATTATGTTGCAGGTTTGTTTGATGTTAGTGAAGTGTGTTGATTAGGATTACATGTCTACAACCAACATGATTGCATGTGGAACTTTGAAGATGAAGGACTCCATGCTATAGTTATTTCTGCTGCATTGTAATGAGATAGCCAAATGAGCTATGTAAGATGTAATGAATTATTTTATTCCTGGTTATAAAGTTGTATTATGACCTTTGTTTCTTGATGTTACATCTTAACTGTGGATGCTAGCTATTGATCTAGTGACTAGCATTGTAAACACAGGGACCTCTACCTTATTAAAGGTTGGGAACTCTACATAACAATGGCACCCGGTTCGGCAGGTAAGTTGGGTGAATCTGCAGACTCTGGATCAGGCAGCGCTTCCAGATCTAGCGGATTACATACCAGCATCGCTGCTACCCGTGCCAAGGTAGGAACTACCCTGAAAAAGGGGCAAGTCCTCACTCCGACGCTTAGCGGGAATGGCCTCGGCTCTGCAGAGCGTTATGTTGTGGCTTGGAACGCAGCTGGCGAGCAAGAGGTCAGCTCTAGTGCTAGTAAAAAGATGAAGTTGGGCCCCAAGGCTATTTCTGATATGACCCAGCAGGCCATAGCCTTGATGGTTAGAGCAGATGAGGTGAACGAGGTATGTAATCTTCTTACTCT
The DNA here is from genome assembly GCA_030063025.1 of Avena longiglumis. Lineage (NCBI taxonomy): Eukaryota > Viridiplantae > Streptophyta > Magnoliopsida > Poales > Poaceae > Avena > Avena longiglumis. The sequence continues at coordinate 388,399,895 of CP125973.1, read as the reverse complement.
TTTGCGTAATGAGTATATTTTTGTTGTACATGATCCCTAGTCCCCGAGGTTACTTCCGAGTAAGGAACTTACTTGGTTGTAAGCTCTAAGTTAGAACCCAACTCTTATTAGGCTGCAAGCTTGAATGCATATCTTCTGACTATATACTTTTTGTGCAGCTTATGCACAATGAGCGCACCAAGGTGCATCAGGCTCTCCTTTTGGAGTACCGCAAGATGGAGCTCGCTCACCAAAACCTGCTGGGTGAATCTAAGGGCCAAGGTTATTCTCTGACTTTTCCCGCTTTTATTCGGCACACCTTCTTTGTTTTCACCTTGCTTATCTTCTCCATCATCCTTCCACATCTTCTGCCCAATCCACCATTGACGTCCTGCACTTATAGATCAGCGACGCTAAAAGTAAGCTCTTGGAGATTTTGTCTCCGCTCTGTATTTTTGCTTATCCCTTTCCTATTTTTATCTCTATGGATCCGAGATAGCTTTGTTGTTGCTGACGAGTCATGTTCTCTGAATAATTAGAGAAGCATTGAATCGAGCTCCAAAAGGAGCGAGACGAGGTGACTCGGCTGAAGAAGCAAATGGCGGATATGGAGCAGAAGCACCAGGCCGAGGTGAAGGGGATGCGGCAGGAGCTTGCCGAGAAAGATATCCAACATGTTGCCAGTGCCGAAAAGACCAATCAACTTCTCAAAGAAGCCGATTCTGCGGTTGAGTCGGCTCATCAGGATCTAGACGCTCTTCAGGCCAAGGCTAGGATTGGCAGAGTAAAATTGGCGCCATCAAATCTTTCCTCGGTAGTGAGTCCTTACCCTTTTCGATGTACTCATTCCTTTGTCCGCCTTTTCCTTGTTTTGTTAATGTTATTTCATGCTAGAAGAAAATTCCCCGAGGCCGAGATGTTCATGATATGGGCCATGTAGAAAATCAGAGCCGAGTCTAGACCTCCTGCTAATGGCGAGGTCACTATCGATGAGCACCTTGCAGTGCTGTCCGAACGCGCAACGACCCTCACATCATGCAGCGTTGACTTGCTCAAATCAGCAATTCACGCGTTTAGTATGCTCTAGCCGGATGAATACGCACCCACACTCATGGAGCCTTTGGCTGCCAGGCTTCTTCAGACTGAAGAGAGGTTGGATCAATGGCGCGAGTCGGCCAGCCGAGCTGCAGCGGACAATGCTCTTGCCTTTTTGTTTTCATGGTACAAGGACATCAATCTTCATATTCTCGAGCGCATGAAGGCCGAAGGTAAGTAGCTCCATGATCCTGAGCTTATCAAGAAACACCAGCAGTGAGCTTATGCCATGGACGAATATGCCTTTGTGCATGCCTGGTGCGAAGGGCCCAGCTTTCTCGACCTTGGCGAGCCTCTTGCCGAGATCGCCGACGACAAAGATGCGGAGAGCGAAGCCATCGAATCAGATGATGCAGCAGACTCGGCCACCGACGCCCCTGACTTAGAAAACGCTCCAGATGACGCTCCTAGCTCTAAACCCAAGGTTACTCCTCCGAGCCCAGCTGCTTATTAGGCTGGTTAAAAAAAACACTTGAATTTCAGGATATCATGTCGGGTGCAGATGTAATATATAATGCACTTATTTTGGGTGTGCGCCTTGTGATAAGGCTTAAACTTTTATTTAGCTTTGAATGTGAATTATCCAGGGGCAAGTCCCCGAGTTTCATTTTGTTGTTCCCCTTCTCCTTGAATTTGGCTCTTGTCTTGCTTTTTTTGTGGCGTTCGACATTAGAGTCTCAAATTTCTAAGTATTGAGTTAGTGGATATGAAACTAGACCAATTGTCCTAGGATGATCTGACATACGAAGCAACATAACCTGCAGTGAGTTAGTAAAACATACATAGGGTCAGCTCATGTTTTTTCCTTTACATATCCGGTGTTCATGTCTACTCGTCATTGATCTTTTCCTCTTGCTTGCCATGAAACTGTGTTTTTGGACAATAGGATAGTCGAAGAGTTGATTCTATCCGAGTAAACATTACTTGTTTCGAGATAAGTCTTAAGTGTCAACGCGAGCCGACATAGAATAATCGAAGGACAAACGTAAGGGGCAGTCCCCGAGTCAGTTTTTTTAGTCATACCATTTTATTATCAGCACATAGCCGGCATAAGAGTCCGACATATGAGAGTTGGAGAGGTACATACACTGCTTCTCCTAAGTGTAGAAAGGACGTAGCAATGCCACATTCCATGGCCTTTTTGTTTCATCGCCTGATCTGTCTGCCTTGTTCTTTTTTGCTTCGCGAACATCTATTAGGTAATATGAATCATTGTGCAATGGTTTCCTTATAATGAATGGTCCTTCCCATGGGGTGATTTATGCATTCCAGCTGTGCGTTGCACTAGTCTGAGCACCATATCCCCTTCTCAGAAAAACGAGGTTGAACTTTCTGACTATGGTAGCGTCGGAGACTTTGTTGGTATATGGAGGATCTGGACAATGCAAATTCCCTTGCTTCTTCGAGTAAGTCAACTCCATATTCTCGAGCCTCTTTCACCTCGGCTTCCAAGTATTGTCTCACCCTTGGCGAGTCATACTCTATGTCGGCAGGCAAAACTTCTTCTGCCCATACACAAGGAAGAATGGCGTATAGCCTGTTGATCGATTCGGAGTTGTCCTTAGACTCCATAACACTGAGGGTAATTCCTCTATCCAACAACCAGGTGATCTATGGAGTGGTTCCATTAAGCGGGGTTTTATCCCGGATAGAACTAAGCCATTATCTCGTTCAACTTGTCCATTTGATTCTGGATGAACGACTGATGCTACATCTAGTCTTATTCGGGGTTTTCCACAAAAACGAGCGAAAGATCCTTCAAAAAAGTTTGTTCCATTATCTGTGATCACACTGTGCGGGTAACCGTATCTCAAGATTATATCTTTTAGGAATGTGACAGCTATTTTTTCATCCAAATTTTTGATGGGCTTCACTTCTATCCATTTGGTGAACTTGTCAACCATTACGAGTATGTGAGTCATGCCACCTCTCGCTGGTTTGAATGGTCCCACCTTATCCAGGCACCATAGTGCAAATGGCCAAGTGATTGGTATAGTTTTTAACTCAGATGCTGTAAATGTGACTTTGACGTGTAACGCTGGCAACCGTTGCATTTTATCACAAGTTCCTGTGCCTCTGATAGTGCGCTTGGCCAATAGAATCCATGTCGGAATGCCTTGGCTACCAATGCTCTTGACGATGCATGGTGCGCACATTCAACTTGGTGAATGTCCAACAGTATCTCTTGACCTTTCTCTGGGTTTATACAACGCTGCAATACACTTGTCACACTTCGTTTGTACAACTCCTTATTGATTATTGTGTATGATTTTGCTCTTCTTTCTGTTTTCCTTGCGAGTATCTCGTCATCCGGCAAAGTTCCATCTTTCAAGTAATTGAATATTGGTTGCACCCATGCTGGTATCAGTGGTGCCGGATCTGTTTCTTCATCAATTTCCATTGGCTCGGCCGACATATGTTCTGCCGACATAACCTAAGGAGTCCCCGAGTGAGATTCGGCAACCCCTGAGGTGAACGGAACAGCCCCCGAGTGACTCGAACCTACCCCTGAGTCGATATCCATTGGCGTAACGTCGGACTCCTGATTTGCCGGGATGAGCCTAATTGACTGGGATTCTGGTGACGGCTTGATCGATGGTTTCCTGAGATGTTCCAATGCTACTCCTGGTGGTATTGCTTGCCGAGATGAGCCTAACTTCGATACGACATCCACTTCCTCATTCTCTGCTCTGGGTATGTGATGAAATTCACACCCATCAAAATATCCCGAAACCTGCTGTACATGAAAACGATATAGTGCCATGTTTGCATCCAACACGTCCCAATGCCCAGATACTTGTTGGATCACCAAATCCGAGTCACCAAAACACATGATCCTTTTGATGCCAATCTCTTTGGACACTTTTATGTCGTGGACAAGTGCTTCATATTCGGCCACATTATTGGATGCAACAAAGTGGATCTCCAACACATATTTGAGCGGATCCCTCTTTGGTGATGTGAGCACTATCCCGGCACCCAGACCCATCTTTGTCTTGGATCCGTCAAAATGCATCTTCCAATAATTCGTATTTGGAAGTGGTGGCTCGTATTGCATCTCCATCCAATCCACGAAGAAATCAGCTACGGCTTGAGATTTGATTGCACCTCGCCTATCATATTGTGGAGAGTATGGTGCAAGATATGGCCCATTTTGCGACTCCTCCACTGGCATCTTTGCTGCCCAATACATCTGAGATAGGTGCCTCACATATTACCCGGATTAGCTGTTCTTGGAAATAATGCTTCAGCTTCTTTTCTTCCATATATATCCCATATGTCATTTTTTGGTAATGGGGGTAATTTTTTTTTATATAGAGAGTACTTCTCTCAAGTAATAAACTGGCCTTTGGACTGATTTGCCCTCTTCCTTGCGTTCTACCACTATCACTACACTTACAACTATGTTGGTTGCAACGACATAGAGCAACATTGGCTCTTTGGATAGTGGTGACGCTAATATTGGTGTTCTTGCTAACATATTTTTGATTTCATGGAAAGCGCTATTAGCTTGCTGTGTCCATGTGAAATTGTCTGATTTCTTCATCAGATGATATACTGGTAAGGATTTTTCGCTTAGACGAATGATAAATCTGCTCAACGAGGCCAGACATCCTTTGAACTTCTGGACATCCTTGAGGTTTTTTGGTAATTACATTCTTTCGATGGCCCTGATCATTGTTAGGTTAACCTCTATTCCTCCACTGGATACAAGGAATCCGAGTAACTTAGCAAAGAAAAAAGCAAGACCAAAGAATAACAACAACAACAACAACAAGACCAAAGAAGAAGACTAATAAAGACCAAAGAATAAAGAAGACAAAGAAGAGCAATAACAATTAATAAAGACTAAAGAAGCAGAAAGAATAATAACACCAACAACAACACCAAGAAGAAGAAAGACCAAAGAACAACAATAATACCAACAAAGAATAATAATAACAACAACAACAGCACCACCAACAACAACACCAACAAAGAAGACAATTAACAAAGACAGACCAAAGAAGACCAACAACAACACCAACAACAACAACAACAACAATAACAACAACAGCACCACAAACAACAACACCAACAAGAAGAAGAAGACCGATAACAAAGACCAAAGACCAAAGAAGAATGACAAAGACCAAAGAATAAAGACCAAAGAATAAAGAATAAAGAACACCAACAAAGACTAAAGACCAAAGAAGAAGAAAGAACAACACCACCACCACCACCAACAACAACAACAACAACAATAAAGACCAAAGAGCAAAGACCAAAGAATAACAACAAAGACCAACAAAGAAGAAGACCAACAACAAAGACCAAAGATCAACAAAGAATAAAGAAGCAGGACTAGCACCAACAACACTAAGAAGAAGAAGAAATTGAGAAGAAAGAAGACCAACACCAAAGAACACAATCGACAAAGAACAACAACAAGACTAACAACAAAGAGAGGAGCAACAAGAAGACTCAAAGAATAGCAAAGAATAATTAACAAAGACCAAAGAAAGAAGCAGCAACAACACCACCAACAACAAAAACAATAACAACAACAACAGCACCAGCAACAACAGCACCACCACCAGCAACAACAACACCACCAGCAACAACAACAACAACAACAACAACAACAACAGCACCAAACCAATAGCAAAGACTAACAACAAGACAAAGACCAAGAAGAATAAGAATAAAGACCACCAGACCATTTACAAGAAGAAGAGGAAGAAAGAATAAAGAAAGACCAAAGAATAACAACAACAACAAAGACCAACAAAGAAGAAGACTAACAACAAAGAATAAAGAATAAAGCAAAGAAAGAATAAACAACAACAACAACAACAACAACACCACCAACAACAACAATAACAATAACAATAACACCAAAGAAGAAGACCAAGAAGACCAAAGAACAACACCACCAACAACAACAATAATAAAGACCAACAACAACAAAGACCAACAAGAGCAAAGACCAACAACAAAGACCAACACTAGCAAGAATAAAGAATAAAGAAGAAGACCAAAGAATAAAGAATAACAACAAAGAAGAAGAATAACAACAATGACAACAACAAAAACAACAACAACATCATCAACAACAACAACAACAACACCACCAGAAGCACCAAAGAAGACCAAAGAACAACAACACCAACAAAGAACAACAACAACAACAACAACAAAGAATAAAGACCAACAACAACACCACCAACAAGAAGACCAACAAAGAAGCAGAAGACCACCAAAGAACACCAACAACAACATCACCATCAAGAAGAAGAAGACCACCACCACCACCAAAGAAGAAGACCAAAGAATAACAACAACAACAACAACAACAACAACAACACCAACAACAACAATAACACCAAAGAAGAAGACCAAAGAAGAAGAACAACAACAACACCAATAGCACCAACAAAGAACACCAACAGAAGAAGACAACAACAAGACCAAAGACCAAGAAGAATAAAGAAGAAGAAAGACCAAAGAATAAACAACAAAGAAGACCAAAGAAATTCAAAGAATAACAACAACAAAGACTCAAAGAAGACCAACGGCAAGAAAGACCAACAACAAAGATTCAAAGACTAAAGAAGAATAAAGAAGAAGAAGAATAAAGAAGAAGACCAAAGAACACCAACAAGAATACCAACAAAGACCAAAGAAGAACACCAACAACAACAACAACAAAACAACAACAACTGCAGAAGACCAAAGAATAACACCAACAACAACAACGATAACAACAACAAAGACCAACAACAACAAAGACTAACAAAGAAGACCAATAGCAAAAGACCAACAACAAAGACTAGCAACAACAAAGAATAAAGACCAAAGAAGAAGAAGACCAAAGAATAAAGACCAAAGAACACCAATAGCAAGAAGACCACCACCAAAGAATAACAACAACACCAACAAAGAATAACAACAACAACAACAACAACAACAAGAAGAATACCAACAAAGACCAAAGACTAACAACAAGATGAAGACCAAAGAAGAAGAATAAAGAAGAAGACCAAGAATAAAGAATAACAACACTAATAAAGACCAAAGAAGAAGAAGACCAAAGAATAAAGAATAAAGAATAAAGAACAACAACAACAACAACAACAACAACAACAACACCAAAAACAACAACAACAACAACAACAACAATAGCACCAAGAAGAAGACCAAAGCAACTAAAGAACAACAACACCAACAACAACAACAAAGACTAACAACAAAGAAGAAGAAGAAGAATAAAGACCAAAGACCAAGAAACACCAACAGCAGCAGCAGCAACAACAACAACAATACATCACACAGACAATCACCAAAACAAGCATCAAAATAACATAAGGTTTCAACGACATAAACAACTAGTTTGAAAAGCAAACACACCAATAGCAAGCCATCCACATGTTGGATGGTCACTGCGACTCAATAATCAAAAGCATGGTATATAAAAGATAAATGAGTAGTCATCACTACTCCTCTGCATCAACCTCCTCATCAACAAGTGTAAGACATGTATTCTCCATAGCACTCTTGTATTCCTCGACATTGGTAGTCAAGGCCTCTACCTTGGCTTTGAGAGCCCTCTTCTGTGAACGAAGTCTCTCAATCACACCCTACTGTTGCTCGAGCTCGAAGTCCTTGGCCTATAGTTCTGCAGTCATCTCTCGAATCCTATTATTCCTATCTTGGACTCTTTTCTCTTGACTCTTGAACTTCCTATCCTGACTCTCAAACTTGGCCTCCATTTCCTTGACTATCTCTTCTTGCTCCACGAAGAGCTTGTCCTTCTCACGAAGCTGCATCTGGAGCTTGTCATTGCTAAGCATGACGTTGCTCCTATCAGTATCTAGGTGCCTAAGTAGAACCTCTAGGTCTTGAAGGTACAGATGAATCGGCTTTGCCGTCTCTCTAGAAGCATCCTCGAACTCAATAGCCTCACCATCCTCGCTGCATCTACTGAAGGCATGGAAGTGAATACCTCTAATCTCCCGAGAGTGCCTCCCTAACAAACGCCCAAGTAAATCCTGCATGACTACCTCTAGGCCTCTCTCCTTGTCGTCATGCATAAGCTTGAAGGTGATAGCCTCCGTGGCTGGCTTAGTCTGCCGTCCTGGCTGAGTAACCTTGAAGCCCCAAAGGTCCTTCCTCTCAAACTTGGTGAGAGGAAGCATCATGATGCTAGGAAGCGGAAGATTGAGCACACTAGTGAGCTCAATAAGACGAGTGCCAAAACGAGTTCCCTTGAACTCTTCAGCCATGCTGATAGTAACATTAGGCATCTATTTTATAAGATAGAGAAAAGTTAGAAACAACATCAACAGAAATACACAAGACAAGGTAGCACAAGCATATCATTGGCAAACAAACACTCAAGTCATGGTATACATAAATCCATTATAAGTATCCAAGGTTCAACATAACTTAGACAAAATTTTGGAAATAAAATGATAAGTGTGGTGGTCCAACTAACGAAGTACGTTACAACTCTCACTCACTAGACAAAATGGCTATCAAAGCATCTTTAGTAGCCATCTATCTATCTTGTTCACAAGATTCCGAAATCAAGTCTATGATGTCTTCCCTTAGTTGTTGGTTGGTAGTTTCCAACTCTTGGGTATGCTTCTTTTCTTCTCCAAGGTCATTTTGGGTGTTAATCATTCTTTACTTGAGTCTATCACCAATATCTTTGTTGGCCTTCCAAGCTGCATCCCTTGCAGAATCAAAGAATGTGGTGTGCATCACTGAGTTGGTGACCATGCAGAATCCTAATTATTTGTGGTCGTCTTCCTTGTTTTTGTACAAGTGAAGTTGTACCCACAAATATTCTTCTCCTTCATCCATCACAGGGAAACCTTTGTACACAGCTGCACCATGTATCCCCATGGTAACCATAAGGTTCTTGAGGGCCTTTGGAAATTCAGTCTCACACTCTAGGGTCATGGTCATGAGTGGTCCCTTCCTTACAGCTTCGTTGATGGAGTTCATCTACAAATAGAGATGAGAAAGAAGAATTCGAAAAGTTTACGAGAATAAAAAGACAAGTGTGGAAATTGTTGAAAATTTTCCTTAGTTGTTTCTAATCCAATCCTAGGGTCATAATCCTACAGGCAACACAGTGCTCTGATACCATCTGTAAGTTCGCACCTTTATAAAGGTAAAGATCCCTATGATTGCAATGCTAGTCCCTGGATCAATGCTAGCATCCACAGTTTAAGATGAAGTACACAAATATAAAGGTCATTATTACATATCATTCTAGAGACAACATATTCTTTTACAACTCCATGGCCACAGGCCTAATACAAGAGTACAAATATAATAACATAAATAAGTCTTCATCTTCATGTGCCACAGGCAAGCATGTTGAGTGTAGACTCATAATCCCTAATCATCGTCAGAGTAACCTGCAACATCACAAGTTAGAGCCACAATGGGTCAATACATTGGAATAGTATTGGCAAGTGATACCTTAGTAGAATATTAGCATCTAGATACTATATGAATTTGTCTAAGTGTAGCTTAGGCTTTATTTGCTCAAAATAGGTTTTACCTATCAGTTGAAAACACTAAGTTTTTCTTTGACAAAACTTTCCCAAGGAACCACCAATAGAAATTGGTGAACCTTCACCCTTGTTCAACCACAAGTTTTAACTTAGAAAATTGGGATGAGGAGATTCTTGATAGCTTCCATGTCTTGATGCTCAAGTTGTCCAATACCAGGGACATGGCTAAGTACTTAGATTCTTCCATCTGCAGAGGTTGTGCACTTTCCCCACAAGACTTGATTTTCACCAAGACAGGACCTTTTAGAAGCCTTCCCTTAGACCAAATGGACGCGCTCCAAACCTATCATCCCACTACCACCAACTATCCAAATGGCTAAGTTATTGCAACCTATGTGATCCAGGCAGAGCCCATAATGCCACGTGGCTGCACCAGAAGCTTCTTAACATTTGGCATCTCAAATCCCGTTGTTCCTGGGTGGCTTTCGACAAGTGAGATACACAAGGTAAACCATAGAAATGGGCCTTGTGTAACCACTCAACACAAACCATTCTTTCCATTCCACCCAGGTGTTTCATTCACTTAGTTGTTTTATTAAGCAAAAACAAAAGTCAATGTCTTATAAATATTTCTCATAGCATGAATATATAGTCCACCCTTGGTTGCTACTAGCTAGGCTAAGCATGGCAATAGTAAGCATCTTAACTTAGAGTAAATTCTAACAATTCTACTACTACTAGGATTTCCCAAGCATAGTATATAGATACTTAGCAAAATATTCATGCAAGTCCTATACAAAATATTTCTAATGCATAGGTGAAAATATAGGGATAAAAACATGAAGCACCACTTGCCTTGGTAGTTTGGGGAGTAGCAACAATCTTCACAACCACAATCACTATTAGAACCAAAATCTACACATAAAATAATGGCACCAAATTCACATATCAAAAATATACAAACAAAAATATATGAATGCATGCAAATGCCATGTGATGATTTTCTACACCAAACAAGCCAAGTTTACAGTACTGAATCATAAACAAGACCAAAGCACACTAAACAAACTTTATTTGATCTTTAAGTCATAAACAGATTGCATAAACAGATAGAATTCTTTCTCCTAAATCCAATGATATAAAATTTGTAAAATTTGAACGTGTGGATCAAAAGTTATGAATTTTGCAAGTTTGAACAACTAATAGAACAAATTTCTGTTTTAAATCTAAACTCAAGACACGCGGCGTGTTCTGATTGGCTCGTACCGGTTCGGGTGGATTGATCAACCTGGGCCACACGATCTGAGTGAAAACGCACGGCCAGATCTAAAACGTACCCCTTTGATAAGTGATCTATCGTATACGTTGGATCTAGATCTGACGGCTAACGATCAAGCGACCAGAAACTGGCGGCGCGCGGCGACGGTGAGAGGCGGCGCGCTCGGTCTACGGCGTTGCGGCGGCTACAGGAAGCGAGGAAGAGATTGGAGAGGCTTACTAGACTCGCAGAGGCGCGCTGGAGCTCAACGTGGCAGTGGTTTGTCAAGGGCGCACAAACACGGTGGGGATTCCTCGTCGGAGTAGAGCCTGTCGTCGAGCACGGCTGTTCGTCAATGTTGCCGACGTTGTAGATCATGCCAAGGGGAAATAAGCGGTGCGTTAGATGCGGGAAGCAACACTGGTCAAGTGAGTATCAAGAAGAGGGCAAGGCGCGCTCGGAACTAACCAGATTTACTCGCCAGAGTTAAGTGCCTCGTCAGGTTCAGTCGTCGATGTTGCCGATGAACGGGGTTGTCCTAGCACACAGCAGCGATGTAAAACGAGGCGCAAGGGTGCAGTGATTGTACTGGATAGGTTAGGAGTCAAGGGGCGTAGAGAGCTCACCGGAATCAGTCGTCGGACTTCGTCGGGACAACGACAAAGTTTGGTGAAATCTGAGCAGCCTGGTGGCGAGGAGAGGGTGCTGTGTGGGGGAAAATGGCCGTGGTGGAGAGGGGATTAAGTAGTCGGGAGAGGGAGAGGATTACTCTCTGAATCAATGGGAATTAAACGGGGTTTAACTGCGGCGAGGTAACGGCAGAGCGGTGACTGCGCGCGTGATTGAGGACGACGATGACGGGACAAGGTGGGGTCGGGCTGTCAGCGAGTGCGTGCGCGTGGTTGCAGTGAGAAACAGAGGGGGAGAGGGGAACCCGGGTGGGCTGTTTTGTTTACTAGGCTGAAAAAGCATCATCGGCCCATTTATGTTATCCTTATTCCTTTTCTTTTTCTAATTCGATTTTCAGGAAACAATTTCAAATGAAATCAAATGTGTTTGATTTCAAATTCTTTCTAGATTTTTATAAAGTGAAACCTGCACAAATTTAAGTGTAAAACCTTGCTGATTCACCAAACCTTCTTGATTCCTTTGGAGTTTTAAAAATAACACAGTGCCTTTACACAAGATTTAATAAAGATATGAAAATGGTTTTAAAACCACATTTTGTTTTGAAAAAATTGTCCAAGCCTTGGAACACAACCAAACCAACTCATGAACAAACAATCTTGGTTTAAAACAATTAATCTCTCACTAGAGAGTAGCATTGTATCAATGCCTGTTTACATAAAATAATAAGCACCCAAATGCTTCTATTTTTGTAATGACTTTGAAAAAGATCCCTAAATGATTATGAATGCATGGATGATATGCAATCTTTGAAAACATGATTTTAGGGATGTTACACTTATCCGAATGAATATAACTTTGAAAGCTATCATTGTTGGTGAAGAGACCGTTATGTTTGGGCAAGAGAATCCTGCAAAATAAGCTTCATTATAAAAGCTTAGCTCAAAAATAAGTATGATTTGTTAATTGCTCTCTGACCAAGAACAAAGTTTGCCATCACCAATTATGATTTTCTTTGTGCACCTTTATTGTGACTCCCTTACTCATTGCAAGTTAAGTTATATAAGAGTGAGTTGCTTTCTATTATGATTTGTGTATTGATAAATGTGATGCTTCTTGTACGTATTCTTTATCGACACTTCACTCCTTGAACTTGTGGTCATGTTACTGAGTTCAGTTTTCGCTTGGGGACAAGCAAGGTCTAAGCTAGGGGGGAGTTGATATGTCCATTTTTGCATAACTATTTTGTTTCATAATTTACAGTTATTCATTGATATATTTCATATTTAGAGATGATACTTATGTTATTTCATCTATTTTGCATGTTTGATGATTTTTGGAGAATTAACTCCCAGAGTCAGAATTCTGCTGAAAAAAGCGCTGTCCAGATGTAATATTTTTGAAGATCAGAAAATTCCCGAAAATATACGCAAATTCCTATTTTGCCAGAAGATGAAGATAGATAGAAGAGGGAGTGGAGATGAGCTACAGGGGGCCCAGATCACCCCTAGGTGTGGGCCCCTAGGCCGTGCGGCCAGCTGGTGTGGCCACCCTGGCCCACCTCTAACGTCGCCCTTTCGCATATATCTTCCTCTCGAAAACCTAATACGGGGGGAGCGATCACAGAAATATTCCACCGCCTCTGCGGGGCAGAAACTACAAAGAGAGAAAAAGCTCTCTGGTAGGCAAAAATCTGCCGGGGAAATTCCTCCCTAGAGAGGGGAGATCGTCACCGTCGACACCGTCATCGAGCTGTGCTTCATAGGGATCAATCATCCTCATCACCATCACCACCAGCACTTCATACCGCTGTTGCTTCATAGGAGATCGTCGCCATCGACACAATTGGGTTGAATCTTGTGTAGTTCATAGGGGAAACTTTCCCGGTGTTGATTACTTGTTGTAGTTGATGCTATTAAGTGAAACCATTGGATTATTGTTCATGTTCAGATTGTTACTTATCATTATTTCATCTCTGATCTTGATCCATATTATGTCTTGTGAGTAGTTTGTTTATTTCTTGAGGACACGGGAGAAGTCATGTTGTTAGTAGTGGAATTATGTTGACTAATATTTAATGGTTTGATATTTATGTTGTGGTGCTATTCTTCTAGTGTTGTCATTTGAACATGGACTACATGATACTTCACCTTTATGTGCCTAGGAGAAATCATTGTGTATTTGGCTACTAATTGTGGGTTTGCTGGAGTGACAGAAACCTAAACCTCTGTTAGGAAATCATTGCATAAGGGAGTGTAGGATCTCAGAGTTTAATGTTGTGGTTATATTTTTATCTTAATTACTTTCTTGTAGTTGAGGATTCTTGCAAGGGGTATAATGACAAGTAAGTATTAGTTAAAGTTGGGGTAGTACATTAGCATAGGTTCACCCCCATAAAACTTATCCAACCGATGAAGATTACTCTACTATATGAAGCGAAAGCACTTGACAATATTCCCATGTGTCCTTGAGAATTTTTGGTCATCATAAGTAATACAACCGGCTTGTCTTTTGCTGAAGAAATGATTGGGCCACTCGCTGCAATTATTATTATTCTGTTTTATTTAATCGCACTTTATTTATCTACATTACCAAAAACCCCTAAAAAGTTGTTTGCTAGTATTACAATGAATCCTTGATCCAAATGGCTTGTCAACACCTTCTTCTCCTCATTGGGTTCGACACTCTTATTTATCGAAAGTACTACGATACACCCCCTATACTTGTGGGTTATCAGGGTCCACCCTCCACCTTTTTTGTCTTGCCTCTGTCGGCAGAGTCAGAGGTGGATCTCTTCCGCTTTCGTTCCAACGGGACCTCGTCATTGGAATGAGTGACGTCCTTCATTTTGGGGTCGTAGACTTGTGAATCCATGCTACCTTCGTCGAGATTCCCCAGCTGTTAAGTTAATTCTAAGTGTTAGATGAAAAAGTATGTGCAAGAAGAAATAACTGGAGTATATGTTGTACACGTTAAATAAATGAGTAGCTCTGGGAATTTGCCTCCCTCGAACATGTCATAGGTGATGGTGAAGCCACACTTCCGATCCTTCACCTTGACTATGTCCTTGAGAGGAAGCTTGACGGAGTCACTGGAGAAGTTGTCCATGGAGATCCTAAGGCTATCTTTCCTATCCTTGGTGTACTGGTGCTATAGAAGCTGGATCCGCCTGATGAACCGGCACATGGCTAGGTCCAAGCCGGTCAGACCCGTCTCTACGAACCAGTCAATCCGCCTTACGGCGCGAGAGGCTTCATTATTGGAGGGGAGGAGGGCTTGTGATCTCCATGTCAGGGCTTCAGTGGTGGCCCCGTTGACAAAGTTGGGGTATGTTGTTTCTCGGCCAGCCAGAGGGATATCTGGGCAGTAGAAATACATCCTCAGCTAGTTTTTGACCGACTCATGTCCTACAATGTCGGGGAACTGCCGGCCAGGCCGGATCTTGAAACTAATTGTACCTTAGTTCATGAGCTCCTCTTTGCTCACTCCGGATTCCGTCTTCACGGTGAAGAAGTAATTGAACATATCTAACCTAGGCCTAATTCCTAGGTAACCCTTGATACGTCCAATTTGCATCACAATTCTATATCATAATTTGCCTCTATTCATTGATATATTTCATATTAAGAGGTATTACATATGTCTTTTCATATATTTTTGCATGTTGGATGATTCTTGGAGGATGAACTGCCGGAATCAGGATTCTGATGGAAAAAGCGGTGTTTTGATGAAATTTTGCGAAGATCGTAAAAATACCAGAAAAACTACAAAAAATCCTATTTTCCCATAAGACCAAGGATGCCAGAAGGGAAGGTGGAGTTGGGCCACAGGGGGCCCACACCCCCCAGGCGCGGGCCACCCTAGGCGGCGCCTACAGGGGGTGTGGCCACCATGGCCCACCTTTAGATCCACCTTCTCGCCTATATCTTCTCCTCGAAAGCCTAATACACGGGGAGCGACCACAGAAAGATTCCGCCGCCTCTTCGGGGCGAAAAACACCGAGAGAGAAAGAGCTCTCCGACAGATAGATTTCTGCCGGGAAAATTCCTTCCCGGAGAGGGGAGATCATCGCCATCAACACCATCATCAAGCTAGACTTCATAGGGATCATCATCATCATCCACACCATCATCTCCACTAGCACCATCCTCACCACTCCATCCCGCTATAACAATTGTGTTGAATCTTGCATTAGTTCTTAGGGGAAACTTTCCCGGTATTGATTACTATTGTAATTAATGCTTGTGAGTGGAACCATTGAATTATTGTTTATGTTCAGATTGTTATCCATCACCATATCATCTTTGATCTTGATCCATATGATGTCTCGTGAGTAGTTCTTCTAGTTCTTGAGGACATGGGAGAAGTCATTTTGTTAGTAGTGGAATTGTGTTGAGGGATTATTCAATGGTTTAATATTTAAGTTCTGGTGCTATTCTTCTAGTGCTGTCATGTGAACGTCGACTACATGATACTTCACAATTTATGGTCCTAGGGGAATGCATTGTGTATTTGGCTACTAATTATGGGGTTGCCGGAGGGACAGAAACCTGAACCCCCGTTAGGAAACCATTGCACAAGGGAGTGTAGGATCTCAGAGTTTAAGGTTGTGGATAGGTTTATATCTTAATTGATTTCTTGTAGTTGCGGATGCTTGCAAGGGGTTTAATCACAAGTATGTATTAGTCCAAGTAAGGTCGGTACATTAGCACAGGTTCACCCACAAAACACTTGACAATATTCCCACGTGTCCTCGAGAACGTTTGGTCCTCATTAGTATTTCCACCGTCTTGTACTTTGCTAAGAAAGGATTGGGACACTTGCTGCAACTATTTGTTGTTTTATTTACTTGCACTTTATTTCCTTGCTTTATCAGAAAATCCCTAAAAATCTGTTTGTTAAGTATTTACATAGATTTCCTGCTCCATAGCACTAGTCAACACCTTCTGCTCCTTGTTGGGATCGACACTCCTTATCGAAAGTACTACGATACACCCCCTATACTTGTGGGTCATCAAGACTATTTTCTGGCGCCGTTGCCGGGGAGTGAAGCGCTATTGAAGAGTGGAACTAGTAAAGGAAACTTCTACTATGAGTATTGCTTTTTATTTATGTTTATTACTTTGTTTCCAATATGGATAAACCACTTGGTTTTCTGTTTGGGAGAACTACTACCACTGGTAGGGTAGTAGATGAACCACCACTTGTTGATATAGATCCTTTTAAGATACCTACAAGTATTGTTGCCCGTGTTATGGATAATTATTATTTAGGGGATGGAATTGTCATCCTAGTGATCACTTCCTTTTTATCCATGAATTATGCGGGTTGTTTAAGTGTGCAGGTATCACAGCTGAATAGGTGAAGATAAATTACTCTCTATATCATTGAAAGGAACAACTGAAGAATGGTATAAGCTGCTGAAGAATGGACATTCTATGGAATGGGAGGAAATAGTACCTCTCTTTTACTCTAAATTCTATCCTCCAAGTGAGATTCATAAGGATGGGAATCAAATATATAACTTTTGGCCTTGTGATGGAGAGAGTACATCTCAAGCTTGGAGGAGATTGAAGTTACTAATGCTTAAATGTCCTATTCATGAACTCCCTAACAATATTATTATCAATAACTTCTATGCAAGGCTTTCTATCCATGATAAAGATTTATTAGATGCTTCTTGTGCTGCATCATTCACCCGTATGAAGGAAGAAGCTAAATGGAATCTCCTAGACCGTATTTGTAAGATCCCTCCTTTGTAAAGGAAAAGGATCCCTGTGATTGCAATGCTAGTCCTTGGATCATTGCTAGCATCCACAGTTTAAGATGAAGTACACAGATACAAAGGTCATTTATTACATCCATTCCAGAGTTTAAACATAGTCTTTACAACTCAAGGACACAGGCCTAATACAAGAGTTTGAATAAGTAAATAAATATAAGTCTTCATCTTCATGGGCCACAGGCAAACATGTTGAGTGTAGACTCATGACACCTAATCCTCATCAGAGTAACCTGCAACATCACAAGTTACAGCCACAGTGGGTCAATACTTTGGAATAGTATTGGCAAGTGGTACCTTAGTAAATTTTAAGTGGACTACTTTACTATATGCATTTTGGCTAAGTGTAGCTTGGCTTGCTTTGCTCAAAATAGGTTTTTCCTATTAGTTGAAATCACTAAGTTTTTCTTTGTCAAAACTTTCCCAAGAAACCATCAATAGACATTGAGGTCCTTCACCCTTGTTCACCCACAAGTTTTACTTAGAAGTTGGAGTGATGAGATTCTTGATGTCTTCCATGTCTTCATGCTGAAGTTGTCCATTGCCATGGACTTGGCTAAGTACTTAGATTTTTCCATCTACAGAGGTTGTGCACTTTCCCCACCAGACTTGGTTTCCCAAGACAGGACCTTTCAGAAGCCTTTCCTTGGACCAAATGGACGCGCTCCAACCTATCATTCCCACTACCACCAACTGTCCAAATGGCTAAGTTCTAGCAACCTATGTGAACCAGGCAGAGCCCATATTGCCAAGTGGCTGCACTATAAGCTTCTCAACACTTGTCCTCTAATATCCCTTTGTTCCTGGGTGGCATACCACAAGTGAGATACACAAGGTAAACCATATCCATGGGCCTTGTGTAACCACTCAACCAAAAACCAGCAATCAAGTCCCTTTCCACCCAGGTGATTCATTGACTTAGTTGTTTTATTAAGAAAACATAAGTCCAAAGACTTAGAAATATTTTCATCATAGCATGTATAATTAACCAACCCTTGTTTGCTACTAGCTAGGCTAAGCATGGCATAGATAGTATCTTAACTTAGAAATTTCCTAGCAATTCTACAACTACTTAGGATTTCCCAACATGACATTTGGCAAAATAGTAACATGCAAGACTTAGCAAAAAAAATATAGGGATAGACATATTCATGAAGTACCACTTGCCTTGGTAGTTGGGAGAGTAGCACTCTTCACAATCACAATCACTAGCACCAAAGTCTACACAAAGAATGGTAGCACAAAATTACACATAATTCATATACAAACATAAATATATGCATGCATGCAAAATGCTAAGTGATGATTTTTAAAAATCAACCAAGCAAGTGCATAGTACTGAATCATAACCAAGTTAAAAACTTGCTAAACCAAGTTTATTTTACACTAAAACAATTTCCTAAACAATTCCTATACTCAAAATAGTCCTAAACAAGTTTCTGCAAATAAAGTCATTTTAGCAGAAACTATTCACTAAAAACATTGCATAAACAGAAAGGGATTGTCTCCCTGATTCCAACGGTATAAAATTTGTCAAAATCTAACGTGTGGATCAAAAGTTATAGCTAAATCAAATTTGATTACAAATCTGATTCAAATTCTATTTTTAAACTAAACCGTAGCCACGCGTCCTAATCTTACTGGCGCGGACCGGTTCACGTTGGATCACGCCCGCGAGCCATAGGATCTAAGTGGCGATGCACGGTTCAGATCAAAACGTAAAGCTTCGCTAAGTGGTTCTATCGCACGCGTTGGATCTAGATCCAACGGCTCTCGATCAAGCGACCACGTTCTGGCGGCGCGCGGCGACGGCGAGCGGCGGTGCGCTCTGTCAGTGGTGGCGCTGGCATTCTAGGTCGCTCGGGGAGGGGAGAGTGTGCTTACCAGAACCGCGGGGTCGAGGCAAAGCTCAACGTCGAGGTGGCTTGGCAAACGGCGCACGGTAGGGGCTGCTGGAGCTCGTCGGAGTTGTGCACGGCGTCGGGCGGTTGCTGTCGAAGTGGTTGCCGAGGTTTCGCGTCGCCCTAGCATGAACCGGATGGATTAGGGGACGCGCAATACAGTGGCGAACAATCTCGTATGAAAGAGGGGGCAATGGGCGCGCTCTGCTTACCGTAATTGGTCGCCGGCTCGGTCGGTTGCAGGCACGAACGGGGACGGCGTCCTGGGTCACGAGAATGCAAAAAAAAAGGTGTCAGGAGATGCACGAGATCACGCTGGGCATGATAGTTTGAACCAGAGAAAGGGGGGCGGTCGAAGCTCACCGGAATCAGTCGTCGGAGGTCGTCGGTGCTGCCGAGTTTCGAGGTCGAATGCGCGCAGCCTGGTGGCGGAATGAGAGAGGAGAGTGGGGGAAATGACCGCGGCGGCGAGGGGTTCTTATAGCCGGAGCGGGGCGTGGAGTTACTCGCGGAATCAAGGGAATTTAACGCAGCTGAAAGTGCACGGCGAGAGCGGCGCAGGCGCGCGTGATTGACGAAGACGACGACGGGGTCACGGGTCCACTTGTGAGAGAAATAAGCAGATGGGAGGTGGGGTCTGGGTGTCAGTGACTCCGTGGGTGCGTCAGCGCATGCGAGAGAGAGAGAGGTGGCCCGGGTGGGCTAGCTGGGCCGGTTTTGCTGTTGGGCTAGAATAGGAGCGCCTGGCCTTTTTCTTTTTCTTTAATCCTTTTCTATTTCTGAAATGATTTCCAGGAATGGTTTTCAAATGATTTCAAAAGCTATTTGAATTCAAATCTTTTTGGAATTTTGTAGTGTGCAACAGTCACAAAACTTGGCATAAAATCATGTGGTCACTTTGAGTTGGCTTGGTCATTTTTGGAAAAACAAAATAACAGGGACATTGCACTTGGTTTGCAAATGTTTAAAAAATGGTTTTTGAAACCATTTCTATTTTGTAAAACTTTGTTCTAACTCCACACTCAAACCAATCAACAAGGAAGACAAACAATCTAGGTTTAAAACATTCAAGCTCTCAAATGAGGATGGCCATTTGATTTAAGTTTGCTCACATAAAATAATAGCACTATGTGCTTTTGTTTTCTTGAAATGAGTTTGAAATTGATCTCAATTCTATATGCATGCATGAATGATATGCAATCTTTGAAATCATGATTTTAGGGATGTTACAAATCTAACCCCCTTAAGGTGAATCTCGCCCTCGAGATTTGGATTGGCTAGCAAATAGGTGAGGGTGGTCTTTCCGAAGATCGTCTTCTCTTTCCCATGTTGCTTCCTCTTCGGAATGATGATTCCACTGCACTTTGAAAAACTTGATAGTCTTAGTCCTTGTGACTCTTTCTGCAGTCTCAAGAATCTTGATAGGCTTCTCTTCATAAGTGAGATCACTTTCTAGTTGAACCTCCTCGGAAAGGTATAGTATCCTTCAAATATGTTTCTTCCATTTCTGGATGACATTTCTTAAGCTGACTCACATGAAACACATTATGGACAGCTGATAGAGATTCTGGCAGTTCAATTTCATAGGCAACTTCTCCTTTGCGACTTAGAATTCTGAATGGCCCAACATATCTTGGTGCCAATTTTCCTTTGACTCCGAATCTTTTCACTCCACGAAGTGGTGACACTCTAAGATAGGCTCTATCACCAACTTCGTAGGTGACTTCTCTATGCTTAGGATCTGCGTAGCTTTTCTGTCGGGACTGTGCTATCTTCAACCTGTCCTTAACCAACTTGACCTTCTCTTCGGCTTCTTTGATAAGATCTGGTCCGAATAAACTTCTTTCTCCCACACCATTCCATAGCAATGGGGTGGTACACTTTCTTTCGTAGAGAAACTCAAACGGTGCCATCTCAATGCTGGCTTGATAGCTGTTGTTATAAGAAAATTCTGCGTAAGGGAGACTTTCATCCCAACTGGCTCCATAGTCTAAGGCACATGCCCTCAACATGTCTTCAAGAATCTGATTAGTCCTTTCTGTTTGTCCATCGGTTTGAGGATGAAAAGCAGTGCTGAATTCCAACCTCGTTCCCAATGACTCATGTAGCTGTCTCCAAAAATGGGAAGTGAATTGCGTTCCCCTATCGGACACAATACTCTTGGGCACTCCATGTAGACATACAATTCTACTCATGTAAATTTTTGCTAACTTAGCACTCGTATAGGTTGTTTTCACGGGTATGAAATGAGCCACTTTAGTTAGGCGATCCACTACTACCCATATGGAATCATATCCTGACCTGGTCCTTGGTAATCCGGTAATGAAATACATACCAATTTTGTCCCAATTCCAATCAGGAATAGGTAGTGGTTGAAGCAAACCTGCTGGTTTCTGGTGCTCCTCTTTCACTCTACTACACACATCACACAAAGCAATATGTTCGGCGATGTCCTTCTTGAGATTATTCCACCAAAATCTTTCTTTCATGTCCATGTACATTTTGGTGTTACCCGGGTGAATAGAATACGGAGAGTTGTGTGCTTCCTGCAAAATCAGTTTCCGCAACTCCGGGTCTTGTGGAACACAAATATGTTTCCCATGCCATAAAGTACCTTGTTCGTCTTCATGGAATCCTTTGGCTTTTCCCAAGCTAATCTTTCCTTTAATCTCTTCGATTTCTTTATCAATCTTCTGGGCTTCTTTGATCTTGTCCAACAAAGTGGGTTGAACATCCAAAGACATGAGATGTCCTTTAGGCACAATCTCCAATCTGATTTTCCTAAATTGGGTACACAGATCATCTGGCAATTCTTCTTTGGTAAGGCCATTCACAAATACCTTACGGCTTAGAGCATCTGCTACAACATTTGCTTTACCGGGGTGGTATTGCAAACTTAGGTCGTAGTATTTGATAAGTTCTAGCCATATTCTTTGCCTCATATTAATTTCCTTCTAGGTGAAGATATACTTCAAAAATTTTTGATCCGTGAACACTTCACAGCGCTTTCCCAAAAGATAGTGTCTCCATGTTTTGAGTGCATGGACGACAGAGGCTAACTCTAAATCATGAGTAGGATAGTTCACTTCATGAGTTTTGAGTTGTATCGAGGCATAAGCCACAACTTTACCGTCTTGCATAAGTACTGCTCCCAAACCTTGATGAGATGCATCACAATATACTTGGAAATCATTTTCCAAGTCTGGCAGACACAAGAATGGTGCTGTCACAAGTCTCTTCTTCAATTCTTGAAAGCTAAGTTCACAACCTTCAGACCAAGCAACTTCTTGTATTTCTTTAACAATTCATTCATGGGCTTAGCAACCTTTGAGAAATTCTCAATGAACCTTCTATAGTAACCTGTTAAGCCAAGGAAACTACGAACTTCTTTCACAGACTTGGGAGATTCCCATTCAGTCACAGCTGAAACCTTAGCAGGATCAACTGCTACACCATCCTTCGTCATAACATGACCAAGAAAACCAACTTCCTCTAACCAGAACTCACACTTGCTAAATTTGGCATAAAGCTTATGCTCCCGTAACTTCTCAAGTATCAAACGCAAGTGTCCTTCATGTTCTTCTTTTCTCTTGGAGTAGACTAAGATGTCATCGATGAAAACGACAACAAACTTGTCAAGGAATTCCATGAACACCTTGTTCATCATATTCATGAAGTATGCTGGAGCATTTGTCAACCCAAAAGGCATCATAGTATACTCATACAATCCATACCTTGTGGTGAACGCTGTTTTAGGTATGTCTTGTTCTCTTATCTTAAGTTGAAAATAGCCTGACCAGAGATCAATCTTTGAGAACACACATGCTCCCTCTAGCTGATCGAACAAGTCATTGATTCTAGGCAAAGGATATTTGTTCTTGATAGTTACCTCGTTGAGTGAACGGTAATCTATGCATAACCATTGACTTCTATCTTTCTTCTCCACGAACAAAACTGGGGCTCCCCAAGATGAAGAACTTGGTTGAATAAATCCTTTCTGCAACTGTTCTCCAAGTTGCTTCTTGAGTTCTTTCAGTTCATCAACTGACATTTTAAACGGTCTCTTTGCTATTGGTCCAGATACTGGTACCAAATCTATAAGAAATTCCACATCTCTATCAGGTGGCATTCCTGGCAATTCTTCTGGAAACACATCCGGATATTCACTCACAATTGGTACACTGTCCATGCTAACCCCCTTAAGAGAATTTAGCTTACTTCCTTTGGATTCAAAGTTGGACCTGAACTTAATCCGTTTTCTTTCCGGGGTTGTGAGTGCAACAGTACGAATGGCACAATCTAGTACTCCTTCATACTTAGACATCCAATCCATTCCCAATATTTTGTCCAGTCCTTGGGAATCTAGGATTATCAGACTCACTAGAAACTTATGTTTTCCAAAATCTATTACTAGATCCCGACATCCAAGACTTACTATCATATCTCCACCCGGAGAACTAACTTTTATTGGATACCCAATGTTTTCAGTTGGAAACCCATTTCTATCAACAAATGCTTTTGATATGAATGAATGCGATGCTCCAGTATCAAAAAGAACAAATGCTAGAATAGAATTGAGTCTGAACTTACCAGCAACAGCATCAGGCTCCTCATAGACCTCCTCCACACTGATGTGGTTCACCTGTCCTTTCTGGAAAGGATTGGGCTTGACAGGTCCTTCAACTTTCTTTTCAGGGCACTCATTTGCATAGTGTCCCATCTTATTACATTTGAAGCATTCAACCTGACTGATGTCTCTCTTAATAGGCTGACTTCCTCTTCCACTACCATTTCCACTGTGGTGGCTCTTATGTCCACTCTTGTGGTTCTTGTACTTGTCATTGTCATGACTACGGTGATGCTTGTTGTCATGACGGTTGTGGTTGTGGTGTTTGTTGAATTTCCCATGCTTGTGGGATCCTGAGCTTCCGCTGTCATCATAGGGAGATCGTTTGTGAGACGATCCCGATTTGTGCTTGTTAGAGTTCTTTCTCTTTCTACTCTCGACTTGCTTCATTTTGTTCTCCAATATAGCAGCTTTGTCACAGAGCGACTGATAAGTGGGAACATATGCCACAGCCAATTGCAGATTCAGCTCATCATTCAAGCCTTCCAGAAATTTTTCCTTTCTCTTGGAATCTGTGTCAACTTCATCCGGTGCATAACGCGCCAGATTGTTGAACTCTTCAATGTACTCAGCCATGCTGCGGTGGCGCTGCTTCAGATTGTGGAACTCTTTCTTTTTCAGGCTCATCACTCCTGATGAGTTATGAGCAGTGCGAAAGCCATCCTCAAAGATACCCCATGTCACTTCATCTATGGGAGTGGTGATCTGGAAGTTGTCCCACCAAGTGGCGGTTGGCCCTTCCAGCAGATGTGCTGCAAATCTGACTTTTTCAGCATCCGTACAACCCACGGTTACCAAGTCCTTGTTTACTGAGTGTAGCCAATCATTGGCCACCATGGGATCAGTCGTCCCTGAGAACTTAGCTGGCCTCAATCTCAAGAACCTGGTGAGCATATCAAAGCCCGGAGGGTTGTTGTTGTTGTTATTGTTGTTGTTATTGGGGTTGTTGTTGTTGTTATTGTTTTGGTTCTGGATGAATGTTGTCATCATCTGCATCAGCTGTGTTTGAGCAGTCATCATTTGTTGCATTTCTGGAGTGATGTTGTTGTTGTTGTTGTTGTTGGGGTTGGGGTTTGCACGACGGGGAGGCATCTGTGGTTTGTTCAAATAGAGATAAGAATGAGATACCCATAGATGCTTTCATGCACATTACATCACATAATCAAACACAAAGCATGCAACACAAGATAAAGGTTCAACAACAAAATAACAAGTTCTCGAAGTAAAACACACAAGTAGCAAGCCATCCACATGTCGGATGGTACAATAACAAGTTCTCAAATAACAAGTATGATAATAAAAGATAAACGAGTAGTCAAATCTACTCATCGGCATCAATCTCCTCCTCGACAAAGGTAAGACCTGCGTTCTCCATCGCGGCCTTGTTCTCCTCGATAGTAGTGGTCAAGGACTCTATCTTGGCCTTGAGGGCCCTCTTCTGGGAACGAAACCTCTCAATCACCGTCTGCTGCTCTAGCTCGAAGTCCTTGGACTACAGTTCTTCAGTCATATCCCGGATCTTCTTGTTCCTATCCTGGACACGCTTCTCCTGACTCTTGAACTTCCTGTCCTGGGTCTCGAACTTCTCCTCCATTTCCTTGACTATCTAGTCCTGCTGCGCGAAGAGCTTTTCCTTCTCGCGAAGCTGCACCTGGAGCTCATCATTACTGAGCATGACATTGGTCATGTCCGTGTCCACGTGCCTAATGAGAGACTCTAAGTCCTGGAGGTACAAAGGTATCGGCATCAAGGCCCCTCGAATCATCCTCAAAGTCGATGGGCTCTCCGTCCTCATCACGTCTTCCGAAGACGTGGAAGTGGGTGCCTCTAACCTGTCAGGAGTGTCGTCCTAGCAGACGTCCTATCAGATCTTGCATCACTACCTCGATGCCTCTCTCCCTGTCATCGTGCATAAGCTTGAAAATGATGGCCTCCATAGTAGGCTCTGCCTGACGTCCGGGCTGGTTCACCTTGAAGCCCCAGAGGTACTTCCTCTCGAACTTGGTGAGGGGGTGCACCATGATGGTGGGAAGAGGGAGATTGAGCAAAGTGGTAAGCTCAACGATACGAGGACCAAAGTGGGTAACCCGAAACTCCGCAACAGTGATGATGGTAATAGGCATCTATTTATAAGATAGAAAATTCAGAACAACACAATTCTAGATAAAACAAAAGACAAAACAACACATACATATCCTTGGGAAACAAAACACACAGGTCATGCATACATGAAACCATTACAATAACCAAGGTTCAATCTTATATCAAAGCAACATTTTGTAAAATAGGGTGATAGGTGGTGGTCCAACTAACGAAGTACGTTTACAATCCTATCTCACTGGATCTGTTGGCTAACACAATATTTCTAGAAGCAATCAGTCTATCTTGCTCACATGATTCCATCACTAAGTCTATAATGTCTCCTCTTAAGGTTTGGTTGGTGGCTTCCAACTCTTGGGTATGTTCCTTATCTTTCTTCAAGTCTTTTTTGGAGGTTGAGCATTCTGCACTTGACTCTAGCACTAAGTTCTTTGATAGTCCTCCAAGCTGCATCTCTTGTTGACTCAAAGAATGTGGTATGCACCACAGTGTTGGTGTACATGCAGAATCCTGTTTATTTGTGGTTGTCTTCCTTGTTTTTGTACAAGTGAAGTTGCACCCACCAGTACTCAACTCCTTCATCCATCACTGGAAAACCTTTGTACATGGCTGCACCTTGTATTTCCATTGCCACCATGAGGTCCTTGAGAATTTTGGGGAACTCTGTCTCACACTCCAAGGTCATGTTCATGAGTGGTCCTTTCCTTACGGCTTCGTTGATGGAGTTCATCTACAAATAGAGATGAGAAAGAGAAGATTAGAAAAGTTTACGAGAAGAATAGACAAGTGTAGAAGTAGTTGAAATTTTTTCCTTAGTGGTTTCCAATCTTAGGGTCATAATCCTATAGGCAACACAGTGCTCTGATACCATCTGTAAGATCCCTCCTTTGTAAAGGAAAAGGATCCCTGTGATTGCAATGCTAGTCCCTGGATCATTGCTAGCATCCACAGTTTAAGATGAAGTACACAGATACAAAGGTCATTTATTACATCCATTCCAGAGTTTAAACATAGTCTTTACAACTCAAGGCCACATGCCTAATACAATAGTTTGAATAAGTAAATAAATATAAGCCTTCATCTTCATGTGCCACAGGCAAACATGTTGAGTGTAGACTCATGACACCTAATCCTCATCAGAGTAACCTGCAACATCACAAGTTACAGCCACAGTGGGTCAATACTTTGGAATAGTATTGGCAAGTGACTCCTTAGTAAATTTTAAGTGGACTACTTTACTATATGCATTTTGGCTAAGTGTAGCTTGGCTTGCTTTGCTCAAAATAGGTTTTTCCTATTAGTTGAAATCACTAAGTTTTTCTTTGTCAAAACTTTCCCAAGAAACCATCAATAGACATTGAGGTCCTTCACCCTTGTTCACCCACAAGTTTTACTTAGAAGTTGGAGTGATGAGATTCATGATGGCTTCCATGTCTTGATGCTCAAGTTGTCCATTGCCATGGACTTGGCTAAGTACTTAGATTTTTCCATCTGCAGAGGTTGTGCACTTTCCCCACCAGACTTGGTTTCCCAAGACAGGACCTTTTAGAAGCCTTTCCTTAGACCAAATGGACGCGCTCCAACCTATCATTCCCACTACCACCAACTGTCCAAATGGCTAAGTTCTAGCAACCTATGTGATCCAGGCAGAGCCCATATTGCCAAGTGGCTGCACTATAAGCTTCTCAACACTTGGCCTCTAAAATCCCTTTGTTACTGGGTGGCATACCACAAGTGAGATACACAAGGTAAACCATATCCATGGGCCTTGTGTAACCACTCAACCAAAAACCACCAATCAAGTCCCTTTCCACCCAGGTGATTCATTGACTTAGTTGTTTTATTAAGAAAACATAAGTCCAAAGACTTAGAAATATTTTCATCATAGCATGTATAATTTACCAACCCTTGTTTGCTACTAGCTAGGCTAAGCATGGCATAGATAGTAAATTAACTTAGAAATTTCCTAGCAATTCTACAACTACTTAGGATTTCCCAACATGGCATTTGGCAAAATAGTAACATGCAAGACTTAGCAAAAATATTTCTAATGCTTGTATAAAAATATAGGGATAGACATATTCATGAAGTACCACTTGCCTTGGTAGTTGGGAGAGTAGCACTCTTCACAATCACAATCACTAGCACCAAAGTCTACACAAAGAATGGTAGAACAAAATTACACACAATTCATATACAAACATAAATATATGCATGCATGCAAAATGCTAAGTGATGATTTTTAAAACTCAACCAAGCAAGTGCATAGTACTGAATCATAACCAAGTTAAAAACTTGCTAAACCAAGTTTATTTTACACTAAAACAATTTCCTAAACAATTCCTATACTCAAAATAGTCCTAAACAAGTTTCTGCAAATAATGTCTTTTTAACAGAAACTATTCACTAAACACATTGCATAAACAGAAAGGTCTTGTCTCCCTGATTCCAAAGGTATAAAATTTGTCAAAATCTAACGTGTGGATCAAAAGTTATAGCTAAATCAAATTTGATTACAAATCTGATTCAAATTCTGTTTTTAAACTAAACCCTAGGCACGCGTCCTAATCTTACTGGCCCGTACCGGTTCGCGTTGGATCACGCCCACGAGCCGTAGGATCTAAGTGGCGATGCACGGTTCAGATCAAAACGTAACGCTTCGCTAAGTGGTTCTATCGCACGCGTTGGATCTAGATCCAACGTCTCTCGATCAAGCGACCATGTTCTGGCGGCGCGCGGCGACAGCGGGCGGTGGTGCGCTCTGTCAGTGGCGGCGCTGGCGTTTTAGGTCGCTCGGGGAGGGTAGAGTGTGCTTACCAGAACCACGGGGTCGAGGTGAAGCTCAACGTGGATGTGGCTTGGCAAGGCGCACGGGGCCGGCCGAGCTCGCTTGAGTCGTGTCGGCGGTTCTTTGTCGAAGTGGTTGCCGAGGTTTCGCGTCGCCCTAGCACGAACCAGATAGATTAGGGGACTCGTAATACAGTTGCGAACAATCTCGTATGCAAGAGGGGGCAAGGGGCGCGCTCTGCTTATCGTAATTGGTCGCCGGAGTTGAGCGGCGGCTCGGTCGGTTGCGGGCACGAACGGGGACTGCGTCCTGGGTCACGAGAATGCAAATGAAAGGTGTTAGGAGATGCACGAGATCACGCTAGGCACGATAGTTTGAACCAGAGAAAGGGGGGCGGAAGAAGCTCACCGGAATCAGTCGCCGGAGGTGGTCGGTGCTGCGGAGTTTCGAGGTCGAATGCGCGCAGCCTGGTGGCGGAGTGAGAGAGGAGAGAGGGGGGAAATGACCGCAGCGGCGAGGGGTTCTTATAGCCGGAGCGGGGCGTGGAGTTACTCGCGGAATCAAGGGAATTTAACACAGCAGTGACTGCGGCGAGTAACAGCGGCGAGAGCGGCGCAGGAGCGCATGATTGACGAAGACGACGACGGGGTCACGGGTCCACTTGTCAGCGAAATAAGCAGAAGGGAGGTGGGGTCTAGGTGTGAGTGACTCTGCGGGTGCGTCGGCGCGTGCGAGAGAGAGAGGTGGCCCGGGTGGGCTAGCTAGGCCGGTTTTGCTGTTGGGCTAGAATAGGAGCGCCTGGCCTTTTTCTTTTTTTAAACCTTTTCTATTTCTGAAATGATTTCTAGGAATGGTTTTCAAATGATTTCAAAAGCTATTTGAATTCAAATCTTTTTGGAATTTTGTAGTGTGCAACAGTCACAAAACTTGGCATAAAATCATGTGGTCACTTTGAGTTGGCTTGGTCATTTTTTGGAAAAACAAAATAACAGGGACATTGCACTTGGTTTGCAAATGTTTAAAAAATGGTTTTTGAAACCATTTCTATTTTGTAAAACTTTTTTCTAACTCCACACTCAAACCAATCAACAAGGAAGACAAACAATCTAGGTTTAAAACATTCAAGCTCTCAAATGGGGATGGCCATTTGATTTAAGTTTGCTCACATAAAATGATAGCACTATGTGCTTCTGTTTTCTTGAAATGAGTTTGAAATTGATCTCATTTCTATATGCATGCATGAATGATATGCAATCTTTGAAATCATGATTTTATGGATGTTACAGTATTCAAGAGAACACTGAAGCATGGGAGAATGACAAAGGAAGAATGTCAGGTATAAATTATTATTATGAATGCATTAAATCTTTTATGGGAACTGATGACTTCCGTGATATTAGTACTAAGTATGGTCTTGTTTATCAAAGTATTGCCAATTTTTTAAGCCTTTTGCCTCTTATATTGAAATTCCTAAAAAGAAGTGGAATAAGTAGCATGAACCTTATAAAGATATTGTTAATCATGTTCCTGTTAGAAATACTGAAGTTTGTAATATTGATCATATTTTGCCTAAACTTTATGTTGAGAAAACACCTTTTCCAGCTAAGGTAAAGGAGTATTCTATGATAATTAGTGCGGTTAACAAAGGCACACAGAAAACTCTGGAACCTAATGGGCAAATAAACATTGAACCTGTAGTATCCATTGACAAAGATCTTGTCACTAAAAACATAGAGGATGAGCACATTGTCTTCTGTGAAGAAGCTTCTAATATTGTCTCTTATCCTAGTAAATCTAGGAAAACTAGTGTCCCTATGCTTTCTGTGAGAATTGGTGATCATTGCTATTATGGTTTATGTGATATTGGTGCTAGTTCTAGTGCTATTCCTTATGAGCTTTACAGGGAAATTATGCATGAAATAGGTCTTTGTGAGCATGAGGACATTGATGTGGTTATTCACCTTGCTAATAAGGAAACCATTTTCCCTATTGGAATTGTAAGAGATGTGGAGGTTCTTTGCGGTAAGATTAAGTATCCTGCTGATTTTCTAGTGCGTGGTTCAGCTGCTAGTAGAACTTGTCCTATCATTTTTGGTAGATCCTTTCTGAACACTTGTGGAGCTATTATAGATTGTAAAAAGGAGAAGGTTTTAACTAAGTTTGATGGAAATTCTTATGATTTTAACTTTTCCAAATTTCCTAAAGCTCCTTATGAAAATAGTTTGCCTAATGAAGATTTCAGGGTTGAACAACTTGCTTCTATTGATCCAATTTATGACCATGGACCTCTTTTTGATGATTGTAAGTATGCTAATTCTGATGATAAATATGTTCCTTGTGATAGTTATATTGTCAACTTTATTCAAAGTTCTACTGAAAGTTATTATGAGATAGGGAAACATGGTTTTATGCATCTCGATAATATTAAGTTTCCCCGTTTTATGTTGAAAGCATTGAAGTTGCATTTGTTTTGTCTTCCTATGCTATTGTCCTTTTGTTCCAATAATTTGTTTTATCATGAGACTCCCTTGCATAGGAAGTGGGTTAGACTATGTTGGATATTTGCTTCTTGATGTTCTCTTTCACTTCAAATCCATATATCCTATGTGAGCATCTTTTAAATTATCAATGCCCATCTTAAAGGCTATAAAGAAAGAACTTTTGGGAGACAACCCGTTTTAGTTTGCTTTTGGTTTTTGTTTTGTTGAGTCTTGGAAGTTATTACCTCAGTAATAACCGCTCCTTATCCTTTTTGTTTGGTTTTTGTGTCAAGATCAACTACTTTTGATAAGTAGAGGAGTTCTAAAAATTGGTTATCCTCGGACAAATTTTTGTGTTTCATTGTAAAAATTCGTGAAGGAGCTCAGTACTAAGGATGGAGTTGTATTTTTCTTTGCTTGTTCTCCAAGTTGTTATCCAACTTTCATTAGTTTTGAATTTTTTGATTTGAGCAACATAAGTTTTTTGAAAAAATCAATCTTTACCTGTTGTTCTGTTTTGACAGATTTCTGCCATCATTTGCATTTGCCTCTTATATTGATTCCCTTTCAGATTCTTTTTGGGCTTTTGGAAAGGAGTTGCTACAGTAGCTTTTGTTTTGATGGATTTCAGTTGATGTTTGAACCTAAAGGTTTATTGTTTTTGCATACACTAATGTTGCCAATGAGGTTTATGTATGGCCTTGTATGAAAGGAAGTTTAAGGAGATGGAAAGAAGGAATCTGCAAAGTCCGTCTTTGAATAGGTAAACACTGCTGAAACTAAAGGTTCATGAAAACCTTAACTTTTTATATTTTTGATGTTTTTATTACATACGGAAGGTTAGGAGATGAAACAGAGGAAGAAATGGAGGCCAGGTGGGCCACACCCACCAGTGGCGCGGGCCCCAGCTAGCCGCGCCAACAGGGGTGTGAGCCCCCTAGAGTCCGTCTTCGCCTCATTTTCACACAGTACCTTTCTTATGTCATATAACTTTGTAATATATAACACCTCGGATCCCCCGAGGTTCATACATCGTGTTCTCGTCGTGTTTTCGTTTCGATCTGTTTCTGTCTGGAAATTTTCTCAATTTTAGAGCTCCATGGTCTCCAGCAACGACAAAGGGAAGAAGCCCGTGGAAGATGATCCTCAAAACCCAAAGGATGAGGAGATCTTGATTAGGGATGAAGAAGACCTGAAGGAGGAAGAGCATCTGGACACCCGCGCTACCGTTGCAATCATTGAAGTGGTGGCAAACCCTACCAAGCTTAGGAGGACAACACGAATGTCTACAGGAGGGAAAACCCCACGCCATTTCCTCGCTCCACGGTCACTCCCTTCACGCACCAAGAACCCCTTCCATACTCTCATACATGAGCAACAATACCAAAAGGTGCCAAAAGGGAGGTTTCCCTCTGTTTGGGAGCTGCCTCGTTCTAACCATGCAGGTAAGGAACACACTAAGAGGGAAGAGTGGGGAAAGAATAACAAGGACTAGGATTCTCGGTCCGACATGATCATGCACCATATTCAGCATAAATCGGAGATGATTCGTACTCTAGACTTTTGGATTGAGGATTTAAGGGAACTGATTGAAGAGCTTATCAAGAGAACACCACCACCACCGAAGGAGTAATTCGTCATCAGGTTTGGCATCCCCTTGGCTTGTTCCAAGCTTGGGGGAGTGTCACAGTATCACATCATTATCTTTATCTTTTTATTAGAGTCATATCTTGGGTAGATAAGTTATCTTATAGGTTGGTTTGCATTGTGGAAGTATCTCTCCTTTAGTTGGTTATCTATGTATCCCTTGGTGTGAGTGCCTTATGGAATATTAATGAGAATTTTCATCTTTTACTTTTTCCACTTCTTATTTTAGTTTGAATCTCTATTATATGATTGATCTTGTTGATCAGTATTGGTATCACTTTGGGAGCATCAAGTAGATCTAAATTGGTTTTGGCAAACCGAGCTCTGGTCAGTAGCAACACTTTTTGAGGTTTGAAAGGAAAAGAGAAAAACCTTATAGGTATTTTGTATCATTTATTTTCTTTCTTGATTGGCTCATAAGATTAGTATTCTTTATTTAAGATCTTTAGTGTCTTCAAGGAAGATTGCATGTTTGGCTTTATCACTTGTAGGTTTGTTTTTTTCCTTCAACTCTTTTGCTTGCTACCCAGCCTTGCTAGCCAAAACCCTGTGCTGAAGGGGGATTACTTCTCATGCATCCAACTCATTTAAACCAAAACCTCTGTCATTTGTGTCCGCCATATCTACCTATTAGCATTATTGCTATTCCAAGTAAATTATCAAGCTTCATCTATCTTTCGAATTAAAAATTATTTTGTTATGTGAAAAATAGTTAGTAAAGCTCTCACGAACTTAATGGCACACCTTATTTTTCTTGCCCCTAATAAACTTGAACCATTGTGTCATCGAAGTTGTATATGCTTGCATCTATACGTTGGGATTAGCAGAACCGTGCTGTCACGGGGAACGCTTTCAACACATGTAAATACATACCTAGTTGATATCATGCTCTTTTGTTTGCGGATGTCGTCGGTGTGAAATAAAAGGGTAGCTTGTAAGTCCATGGAGTTATGTATATGTGTTAGAGAAACCCCTAGTCCTCTAGTCTAAGCCATGCCTAATTCATGGTGGAAACTTGTAGCATCACCGTAATGAGCAATCTATGAAGCTTTCTCCTTATATATAAAAAAATAGACATATTGAAAAGAGAGAAAAAACACCATTTTCCCATGGTAAATAAGAGATTACTGAGATGCTCATTGTCTGCTTGCCTTGTCATTTTGATTATGGGATATCTCCTGTATCCTGTGCAAGGGGTACCCCGTTAGAGGTTCTCTATGATACACATGTACTTACTATGACAAGAACTTACCGGTAACTAAAGTTGAGTAGCATGAGGAGCGGCCCTCGCACTCAAGGGACATGAGATTGCCAACTTATATTTTGTCAAGCATATACTCCATCTTTGTTCACTTTAACCTTAATCACCTCAAGATGCTTATGACAGGGGCAATGAGAGCTCAAAGCTAGTAAGTACCATAACTTTTGAAATCTCTTTATAAACTTGAAATCCCTACTTCCCTCTATGAAGGGCCTTTCTCCTACTTCTAAGTTGATTTAGTAAACCTATTCCTCTCTATCTCCAGCAAGCATTCGAGTAGTTGTGTTTCAAGCATTCATATGGTGACTTCTTCAATCATGTTCCTTATCTTCCTTGTTTGCACAAGACTCTTATCTAAATGAGTATTACTTTGAAAGCCATCTTTGTGAAAAGACATTAATGTTTGAGCAAATAGGACTCCTATTATAAACTTCTTTACAAAAGCTTTGCTTGAAAACTGTTTACTAACTATTCTTTGACCAAGAATAAAGTTTGCCAATCCCAATTATGATTTATTTTTATGCATATATATTGTGACCTCCATATTTGTTGCAAGCTAAGTTATATAATGGTGACTTGCTTTCTTCTATGGGTTGTTTATTGGTAAGTGTGATGCTTCTTGTCCGTATTCTTTTTTATCGACACTTCTCTCCATAAACATGTGGACATGTTTACTGAGCTCAGTTGTCGCTTGGGGACAAGCAAGGTCTAAGCATGGGGGGAGTTGATACGTCCAATTTGCATCAACATTCTATATCATAATTTACCTCTATTCATTGATATATTTCATATTAAGAGTTGATAGTTATGTATTTTCATCTGTTTTTGCATGTTGGATGATTCTTGGAGGATGAACAGCCGGAGTCAGGATTCTGATGGAAAAAGCGGTGTTTTGATGCAATTTCGCGAAGATCAGAAAAATACCAGAAGAACTACAGAAAATCCTATTTTCCCAGAAGATGAAGGATGCTAGAAGGGGATGCGTAGTTGGGCCACAGGGGGACCACACCGCCCCAGGAACGGGCCACCCTAGGCCGCACCTATAGGGGTGTGGCCACCCTGGCCCACCGCTAGCTCCACCCTCTTGCCTATATCTTCTCCTCGAAACCCTAATACACGGGGAGCAACCACAAAAAGATTCCGCCGCCTCTGCGGGGCGGAAAACACTGAGAGAGAAAGAGCTCTCCGGCAGATAGATTTCATCGGGGAAATTCCTTCCCGGAGAGTGGAGATCATCTCCATCAACACCATCATCAAGCTAGACTTCATCGGGATCATCATAATCATCCACACCATCATCTCCACCATCACCATCATCACCACTGCATCCCGCAGTAACAATTGTGTTGAATATTGCATTAGTTCTTAGGGGAAACATTCCCGGTATTGATTACTTTTGTAGTTGATGCTTGTGAGTGGAACCATTGAATTATTGTTTATGTTCAGATTGTTATCCATCACCATATCATCTTTGATATTGATCCATATGATGTCTCGTGAGTAGTTCGTTTAGTTCTTGAGTACATGGAAGAAGTCATGTTGTTAGTAGTGGAATTATGTTGAGGGATTATTCAATGGTTTAATATTTAAGTTTCGGTGCTATTCCTCTAGTGGTGTCATGTGAACGTCGACTACATGATACTTCACCATTTATGGGCCTAGGGGAATGCATTCTGTATTTGGATACTAATTGTGGGGTTGCCGGAGTGACCGAAACCTAAACCCCCGTTAGGAAACCATTGCACAAGGGAGTGTAGGATCTCAGAGTTTAAGGATATGGTTATATTTATATCTTAATTTCTTTCTTGTAGTTGCGGATGCTTGCAAGGGGTTTAATCAAAAGTATGTATTAGTCCAAGTAAGTTTGGTACATTATCACTGGTTCACCCACACAACACTTCTAAAACCAAAGAAGATTAATCAACTATATGAAACGAAAGCACTTGACAGTATTCCCATGTGTCCTCGAGAACGTTTGGGCCTCATTAGTATTTCCACCGGCTTGTCCTTTTCTAAGAAAGGATTGGGCCACTTGCTGCAATTGTTTGCTATTTTATTTACTTGCACTTTATTTCCTTGCTTTATCAGAAAACCCCTAAAAATCTGTTTCCTAAGTATTTACAGAGATTTCCTGCTCCATACCACTAGTCAACACCTTCTTCTCCTCGCTGGGATCGACACTCCTATTTATCGAAAGTACTACGATACACCCCCTATACTTGTGGGTCATCAACCCTCGCATAGCACCGCGAAGTTGCTAAGCGCGATGATGCTGTTTGGGGAAGGCTCTGAGGTTGAACCCGAAAGTGGCTAAGGACTTCTATGAAGAAGTCAAAGATTGGGAGGGAGACTTCGCGCAATAACAGAGCCTTGAGATCTACCTTTTCTCTGACTACGGGGGAAGTGACGACCTCGCCAGCCGGCATCGACTGCCAGAACAGGATCTCCATCGCGGGGAGGTACCCTTCGGCGAGCACCTCCTTGACATCGCTCTCGGAGATGTCCGGGTCGTGCCACTCCCGTTTCTGGGAGTCAGCTTCCTCCTCCAGCGGCTCCAGCCCTGCTGGATATTGGTCACCGCCGGTGGATTCAACCACCGTAGAACGTGGCACCACCACGCCCTCCGGAGGGACATGAACAGAGCCAGATGTCTTCGCCATGGCCTCTCCCAACACCGCCATGGGATGGGCACTGGTGATGCTGGCCATTGGGGTGCATAGAAGGTGACTGAAGATTGGAAAGAGGCTAGTGTTTTCTCTATGCGCATGTGGATCTCGAAGAGAGGCTTGGCTATAGGAAGAATATGATACAAGGAACAATGAGTTGAAAAGATAAAATATCACCGCAGTTATAATATATAGTACTCGGCATCAAGATTCTTGCAAGTCGGTCCAACGGTTGATGCGTGGATAGCGCGTGCGCGGAAATTTCACCATGTTCCCACCACCACCACCAATGTTTCATATCCTTCACGCGGGAAAACAGGCTATGACTACATTCTATACATGTGTGAGTTACGAGGCATTGCTGACCTATGGTCTACGACACTCTACTGACACGGGCATGTGAACGATCCCATCTGAAGATTCCGGCATGGAAGCATCTTGTCCGGTTACGAGAAGAGTACGATGGAAAGCTTAGTGATTCTCCGACTTACATATCAAAGATGGAGAACATCGCATGGTTCTTGGGAGGACTACAAGATATTGCTTAACGATTTTCCGACATTCATCTAGACGAAGCATTCAACTTGAAGAGGCAAGACGGCGGAAGATCTCGGAGTTCTCCAGAGGCTACTGTTGGGGATATGCTTAATGGGTATCACCGTTGCATGTCTCTAATCCGGATAACCCGGGTGGCCCATAGTTGGGGATATGCTGGGCAGCCCAGTTAGATGGATCCAGAAGGGAGTACCATGCCGGATTAAGGAAGGCTACAGTGGAGTCCTTGGTGTACCCGGAGCCTTGGAGTGCAAGAAACGTTAGACTAGTTGTATACCATGTCGGACACTGTAACCTATCCGGTTAGGACTTTCCCTGTAACCCTAGGATCTGGCGTCTATATAAGCCGGACCTAGAGGAGACTTTAGGGCATAACTTAACTTATGTCGTGCACATCGAACCAATCCCTGTAACCCGACGTATTGCCGTTGTAGTGATCTATAGCAGGAGTAGGATTCCGCCACCGTCATGGGATCTGAACCTGGATAAGCTATGTCACTTCGTACCCGCCAACCTTCCACCTTAGCCCACTTCTCTAAACACGCTCTGTCAGGACCCCTCCATGGCGTACTCGTCGGCAATACCACGACATCCGGGTTGGGAAGAAGGGACAACCTCGCCGGCCGGTGCCGCCCGCTAGGCAAGACTCTCCATCGCAGGTATGTACCCATCGGCAAACATCTCCTTGATATCTTTATCGGAGATGTCCGAGATGCGCCATTACCTTTTATGGGAGTCTGCTTCCTCCTCCAACGGCTCCACCGCTGCTAGAATATTTTCACCGCCGGTGGATTCGACTACCACGAAGCGCGACTCCACCATGCCTTCTGCCGAGACATGGACCGTTTTGGACGGATTGGCAGAAGCCTTGCCAGACGCTGCCATCGCTAGATTGCTTCTGCTGCTCGCCATGGGAGTGGATGAGATGGGTTGAGAGATGGGGAAAAGCTAGGGTTTTCTCTGCGTGCGCACGGTGTGCTCGAGGAATATTTCGCTGGAGGAAGAAGACGATGTGGGAGCGAATGAGGTGAAAGGATAAAATAACCACCACAGTTAAAATATATAGCCCAATATCAAGATTTATGCAACATGATCTAAAGGTTGACGTGTGGACAGCGCATGCGAGAACGTGCCTGGAGATTTCGCCACGTTCCCACCGCCGCCGCTCAATGTTTTAGATTTCTCGCGCGGGAAAATCTCTATGATTATGTTTGCTTCATTTGTGAGTTATGAGGCGTCGCTAACCTATGTTCTATGTCAGCTCACTGACTTATGCAGACGAACAGTCCCATCTGAAGATTCTGGCATGGACAGATCATGTCTAGCTACGAGAAGAGTACGATGGAAGAGTTAGTGATTCTCCAACTTACGTATAAAAGATGGAGAATATTGCAGGGTTCTTTGGAGGACTACAAGATATTGCTTGACGGTTCCCCGACATCACCAAGACGGAGCATTCAATCTATAGAGGCAAGACGGCACAAGATCTCGGATTTCTCCGGGGACTACTGTTGGGGATATGCTAAATGGGTATCACCATAGCATGTCTCTAATCCCGATAACCCGGGTGGCCCATAGTTGGTAGCAAGGCCCATGGCCTTCTAGGTGTCCCAGTTAGATGGCTCACGAAGGGAGTCCCATCCAAGATAAGGTAAGGCTATGTTGGAGTCACTGACATACTCGGAGCCTTGGAGTGCAAGACACGTAGAATAGTTGGATCTAGTGTAGGACTCTGTAACATGTCCGGCTAGGACTTTTCCCTATAACCCTAGGATCTGGCATCTTTATAAGCTGGTCCTATGGGATCCTTTAGGGCATAACGACACAACTCATATCGCGCACAGCGAACCAATCCCTGTAACTCGGCATATTGTCCTTATAGTGATTTATAGAAGGATTAGGGTTGTGCTATCATCGTAGAACCTGGACCTGGGTAAGCTGTGTTATCTCGTACGCACCAACTTGATGCATCCTCCCACGTATCTAAACACGCACTATGAGGACCCCTGCATGGCGTACACGTTGGAAATACCATGACAAACTAAGCAAGGAAAACAATCGGGTTCGGCTCCTCGAGAAACCAGCTGATCGAGCCATACTCTTCATACAACTTCCTTTCTAGATTGTTCCTAAAAGATGGAAAATCCCATTATTGGCATCATTATGGTTCACCATGCCAAGATGCACCCATGTACCAAATATCGTAACATTTCCATAAAGTATTATGTACATATATGGCCATATATTCACCCATGTTGTTCATCTTGAAGTCTACGAATGTTCATACACTATGGGACATATTGCCGAGCAGTGAAGATTAGTGATTGCCAACATGCAAATGCTTTGCAAGAAATCGAATCTTTCAAAAATATCGTTGGTTGCTAACGTCAAAAGATAGCTGTAGAACTTTAAGAGAAATCTACCACTTTCAAACCAACTTTAAGAGCAATCTACCACATTTCAAATTTTACATAATATTGGAAAATCGACTTAAATTCTATAGGATGGAGGGAGTACTAGTACTTGCTTCGCAAAAAATCACTCCTCACTTTCGAACCAGCTTGCTATGGGTGTTCCCGGTGATTCCTCTTCCTAGGGTGTGACCTAATGGAACGAATGGAGGTGGAGTAGTTAGGGGTAGGAAGGCTGGCCAGACCATAGTGGTGTTTCCCACAAAAATAAAAATAAAATGATCATAATGGTGTGTATCCAATGCATTGTGAAACCCCGTGTCCACCACTTTAAGTAGTAAGTACTAGTACTGTGCATGGTGTATTTTGACTATCCTTCCCTCTGAAATTTACTAGTTACTACTCATTGTACCTGTAACTCATGTCAAGAACTCATCGCAGCTTTGCTCTGACATTGCACTGCCTTGAAATCCTCCTCTTCGCTGCTCTCGCGCTGCCTCCTCTATGCTCTCGGTCCCTTCTCGCTCCAAGTTTTTTTTCAATAGGGGGAACTCCAAGTGGCAATATTGTTTACCATGACAAGATTTTACCACCACTTACTTTTAGGTTAGAATTTTAAACCAGCGGTAGGAGTACATTTTACACTAAGGACATAAAAAGGAGAAAAATTACATTGAGGTCCATACATTTAGCACAAAGGACCCTAAAATAATTAAGCAACAAAACCCGTCGGGTTTGGATCCTTCTCGAGAGAGTAGCTGATCGAGCCATACTATTCATACTACTTCCTATTTCAATTGTTTTCAAAATATGGCCAGATTTGTCGACATGCAAATTCATTGATATGGGATCCTCAATATAAATTATTGTGTAGATATGGCCATGACTATGGCCTTTCACCTTGAAATCCAAGAATGTTCATACTCATTTACAACTAAGCTTAAATTATTTTACAATTTACCACTTACTTTTAGGTTAGAATTTTACGTGGGCGGTGAGAGTACATTTTTCATCAAGGACCTAAAAAGAAGGAACATTACATCGAGGACCATACATTTAGCATAAAGGGCCCTAAAATAATTAAGCAAGGAGAACAATCTGGTTAGGCTCCTTCTCGAGAGATCAGCTGATCGAGCCATACTCTTCATGCCAATTCATGTTCGATTGTTTATAAAATATGGCTAGATTTGTCGGTATGCAAATTCTTAGATATGGCGTCATCAACATAAAGTATGATGTAGATATGGCCATGACCTTGGTCGTTCAACTTGAAATCCAAGAATGTTCATACTCGTTGACAACTAAGCTGAAAATCGTTTAGATCTTACTACTTACTTTTAAGTTAGAATTTTACACAGGCAGCATGGGTGTACATTTTACACGAAGGACCTAAAAATAGGATAATTACATCGAGGTCCATACATTTAACACAAAGGATCCTAAAATAATTAAGGAAGGAAAATAGTCGGGTTCGGCTCCTTCTCGAGAGACCAGCTTATTGAGCCATGTTCTTCATGCTACTTCTTCTTTGATTTCTTTCATAATATGGCCATATTTGATGGAATGCAAATTCTTTGATATGGGATCATCGACGTATTATATTATGTAGATATGGCCATGACCTTGGTCATTCATCTTGAAACCCAAGAATGTCCATACTCACTAACAACTGAGCTTAAATTTGTTTACATTTTACCACTTACTCTTAGGTTAGAGTTTTCCCCGGGCGGTGGGAGTACATTTTACATAAAGGACCTAAAAAAAGGGAAAATTACATCAAGGTCCATGCATTTATCACAAAGGGCCCTAAAATAATTAAGCAAGAAAAATAGTCGGGTTTGGCTCCTTGAGAGAGAAGCTGATTGAGCCATACTCTTCTAAATACTACTTCCTCTTCGATTATTTTCAAAATATGGCCATATTTGTTGGCATGAAAATTCTTGGATATTGGGATCATCAATATAAAGTATGATGTAGATATGGACATGAACTTGGTCGTTCGACTTCAAATCCAAGAATATTCATACTCATTGATAACTAAGCTTAAATTCATTTAGATTTTACAAATTACTTTTAGGTTAAAAGTTTACCCGTGCGGTGGAAATACATTTTACATCAAGGACCTAAAAATGGAAAATTACATTAAGGTCCATACATTTAACATAAAGGGCACTAAAATAATTAAGTAGGGAAAACATTCGGGTTTGGCTCCTTCTCGAGAGAGCAGCTGATCGATGCATACACTTCATGCTACTTCCTCTTCGATTGCTTTCAAAATATGGCCAGATTTGTCAGCGTGCAAATTCTTGGATATGGGATCATCAACATGAAGTATGATGTTAACATGGCCATGACCTTGGTCGTTCATCTTGAAATCCAAGAATGCTCATACATATTAACAACTAAGATTAAATTCGTTTAGATTTTCCTACTTACTTTTATTTTATAATTTTACACGGGCGGTGGGAGTACAAACTTCATCAAGGACCTAAAAAGAAGGAAAATTACATAAATGTCCATACATCTAGCACAAAGGACCCTAGAATAATTATGCAAGGGAAATTGTTGGGTTCGGATCATTCTCGGATGTTTTCAAACATGAACACATTTGTCGTCATGCAAATTCTTGGATATGGGATCATCAAATTAGAGTATGATTTAGATATAGCTAGGACCTTGGTCGTTGGACTTCAAATCAAATAATTTTCATACATATTGAAAACTAAGATTAAATTTGTTTAGATCTTACCACATACTTTTATGTTGCAATTTTACTCGGGCGGTGGGAGTACATTTTTCATCAAGGACCTAACAAGTAGGAAAATTACATCGATGTCCATACACTTATGACAAAAAAACCCTAAAACAATTAATCAAGGAAAATAGTCGGGTTTGGCTCATCCTCGAGAGAGCAGTTGATAGAGCCAAGCTCTTCATGCTACTTCCTCTTCGATTGTTTTCAAAATATGGCCTTATTTGTTGGCATGAAAATTCTTGGATATGGGATCATCAATATAAAGTATATGATGTAGATGTGGCCATGACCTTGGTCGTTCTACTTGAAACCCAAGAATGTCCATACTCATTGAAAACTAAGATTAAATTCATTTACATTTTACCACTTACTCTTAGGTTAGAGTTTTACCCAGGCGGTGGGAGTACATTTTACATAAAAGACCTAAAAAGGGAAAATTACATCGAGGTACATGCATTTAGCAAAAAGGGCCTAAAATAATTAAGCAAGAAAAATATTCGGGTTTGGCTCCTTCTCGAGAGAGCAGCTGATCGAGCCATACTCTTCTAAATACTACTTCCTCTTCGATTGTTTTCAAATATGGCCATATTTGTCGGCATTCAAATTCTTGGATATTGGGATCATCAATATAAAGTATGATGTATATATAGCCATGACCTT
The DNA here is from genome assembly GCA_030063025.1 of Avena longiglumis. Lineage (NCBI taxonomy): Eukaryota > Viridiplantae > Streptophyta > Magnoliopsida > Poales > Poaceae > Avena > Avena longiglumis. The sequence goes on along the minus strand of CP125973.1, from coordinate 388,356,793 downwards.
GGTCGTTCAACTTCAAATCCAAGAATGTTCATACTCATTGACAACTAAGCTTAAATTCGTTTAGATTATGCCACTTACTTTTAGGTTAAAATTTTACATGGGTTACGGGAGTACATTTTTACACCATGGACCTAAAAAATAGGAAAATTACATCGAGGTCCATTCATTTATCATAAAGGATCCTAAAATAATCAAGCAAGGAAAATAGTCAGGTTCGCCTCCTCGAGAGAGGAGATGATCGAGCCATACTCTACATACTACTTCCACTTCAAGTGTTTTCATAATATGGATAGATATGTCGGCATGCAAATCTTTGGTATGGGATCATCAACATAAATTATGATGTAGATATGGCCATGACCCTAGTCGTTCTACTTGAAATCCAAGAATGTTCATACTCATTGACAACTAAGCTTAATTTTGTTTTGATTTTACCACGTATTTTCAGGTTAGAATTTTACTAGTTCTTAATGATACGAAACGAGAAAGGCTTTAGGTTTTTCTTGTTATCCTTAATGAGTTGTATTATCCGAGCCTTAAAGAGTGTGAGCCTTAATGAGTCAAGCGGCTCGATAGTCGAGTCATTTGGATCATCCACATAAAGTATGATGTAGATATGACCATGACCTTGGTCTTTTGGATTAAAATCCAAGAATGTTCATACTCATTAACAACTAAGCTTAAATTTGTTTAAATTTGAACACTTTTATATTAAAATTTTACATGGGTTGTGGGAGTACATTTTACATCAAGGACCTAAAAAATTGACTAGAAATTACATAAGAGTTAGTCCTGCATCTACCCCTGCATTTGTACTAATCTAAAGGGAACTTGATAAGAGGATCATGCGTCTGTTTTAATAATTTTATTCAACCTCCCCTGTACTACTCTCTATCCCCGGTTCCCCATTCCCCTACCTTTATGCTAAGCGCCGATGTTCCCCTCCTCCACCATGTCGCTTTCCAATCCTGTCCATGGCAGAGTATTAGAGTGTTTGTTCTTATTCATGTCCCTCCTGCCGCCATCGATCTTCCCATTTTCAGAAAAACAAATCAAGCTATTGCCCCAACTTCCAGTAGCTCTGTTGCGATGGCAGGACCGAGAAAGGACAGTGATGATTTTGAGCTATTCCTGGAGATTTTTACCGAAGGCCCGCTTAAAGAACTCATAGCGATATGCGACGTCATCACTTCCTTGAGCCTCGCTGGTTCATCCAAACATCTTCTTGACTTAGCAAAATTTAGTGCAACTGTACAAGCTTTGTTGGGGATATGCTATATTGGTATCCTCATAGCATGTCACTTATCCGGATAACCCGGGTGTCCCACAGTTGGTAGCATGGCCTATGGCCTGCTGGGCGGCCTAGTTAGATGGATCTAGAAGGGAGGCCCATGAAGGATAAAGGAAGACTACGGTTGGAGTCACCGACGTACCCGGAGCCTTGGAGTGCAAGATACACAAGACTAGTAATAGACGGTGTAGGACTCTGTGACCTGTCCGGCTAGGACTTTTCCCTGTAACCCTAGGACCTGGAGACTATATAAGTTGGGCGTATGGGAGCCTTTAGGGCACAACCTAGTATAGATTCATACAACCTCGCACAACGAACCTATCTCTGTAACTTGGCGTATTGCCCTTATAGTGATTTATAGAAGGAGTAGGATTCTGCCACCGTCATGGGATGTGAACCTGGGTAAGCTATGTCACTTCGTACCCGCCAACCTTCCACCTTACCCCACTTCTCTAAACACGCTCTGTCAGGACCCCTCCATGGCGTACTCGTCGGCAATACCATGACAGTTGGCGCCCACCGTGGGGCAAGAGGCGCTTCAGGCTCTTCAGCGGGCGAGGACCAAGATCTTCACGGGAATCGGCGAAACCATAGCCATCGGTCGTGTTCTCTTCTCCGACAACGTTCCGATCGTCCCTCCTGACGAGTTCTGGATCCCGGCGAAGATGAACCCTACGCGTTGTTTGATCGTTCCTATCAGAGACATCCACCTCTTCATCGGCGAAACCCGCACGGACCGCCTACGGGCAGGATACGTTCGCGGAAGGATTGATGTCGGATCTCTCTTTGGAGTTTGCCAGCAAAGATCGAAAAAATTCAAGGCCCACCCAAACCTCCCCTGTGCAGGATATAAAGGTGGAAGATCACTGCAAATCCGCCGGCTTCGCCCATGTGTCTGGGCAGCAGAGATCCAAGTTCGTCGGCGTGGTTACCATCTTCGATCTGGCGCGCTTCGTTCAGAGAGAAGGCGAAAACCCCCCGATTACCTGGCCAGGTGGCTCCGTATAGGAGCCGATCTAGCCCACTACCCCGATGATAACGCTTTGTATCACTTCGTGGAAGGACTGGACCGTGGCACGCTTCTCCGACATTCTTTAAGACGGCAGCAGGCAACATGACGCCTTACCCTTGAACAGATGGTGAGCACCGTCAACAACTACGCAGAGGCTAACGCGGAAGCCTAGAAAGTACTCGCGCTCATCGACGGAGAACCTCCGATTCAGCCACCGCCACCACCGCCTTCGGTCACCATTGTCATAGCTACACCACCACCTCCAGTCATCGTCGCCGTCGTTGCACGTCCACCGCCCGTCATCGAGGTAGTCCTGGCACCCTCCGACTCTGTAATTGACGCGCTTTATGCTAACTTCAATGCAGATTCTGAGGAGATAGATTTCAGTCCAGAAGAGCTAGACTCCGCTATGTAGGAGATGGAGGAGGAGTACTCGCGCGATGAGAAAGACAACAACGCCGTCACGTCTAGAGGGGTGTTCGTCACCATTGGGACGGCGATGGATGAAGATCAACTCGGACGAGCTCCGCCTACAGTGCTGGAAAAGGGGAAGGGGCCACTTATTGCTGCTGACGATGATCGCGCAAATGTCATGCCTCCTCTGCCTAATCCAGTGCAGAAGCCACGAGAACTCGGCACCGGCCCGAGCAACAACAACACCGCAAACTTGCCGCCTCCAGCATCTACGTCTGCAGCAGCCCAAGTTACTCCAGCTGATAGAGTGATGTAAGGCAATCTCCTCGTCGAGCCACTGACCGTTTCTCATATCTGGAACGTGACCCAGCTTGACGAGAAGTGCTAGCAGCTGCTGGAGGAAGCGCAGGCCATCGCGGAGCGAGGCGCTAAGCTAGATAGAGATCTGGTCAACGCGCATAAGTCCATAGAGAAAGCTAGAGCAATGGAGGCCGAGTACAAGACTTTGCTGCGGCAGCAGAAGGCCAAGAAAGCTCCGGCTCGCGTCATCAACCACCCTGGTGTATGTCGCAACCTGGGCTCCCTTGAAGCCAGCACAAGCCAAGCCATACATTGACAATGAAGGCAAGCAGGTGATGCCCACCCCACTCCTTAACCTCGCCATCGCCAAGACCCTTCTGGAGCAGGATAGATCGCCTGAGGCAGTGGAACAGGTCTATGACCTAGTGGCCAAGGCGGTGAAGCAGCAGGAAAAGGTCACCTCTCAGAGGCTCGAGTCCGACCCAGCGCTTTGCCAGTCTAGCCAGTATAAGACGCCAAGGGACAGATCTCCTCTTGATGTCGGGTCCCAGACGGGTTCATCAGAACGAAGACGGAGGGATGCGCGCAACAGGAAGGATGCCATCCCCATATCCTCCGACCATGGAGAAAAGGCCCGACTTCGTCACCCATCGCCACCACCCCGGTCCCCCCCGACATCGCGAAGATTACAAGGCTCACCATCGTACGGATATGCCCCCACCAAAGCAGTGCGGCATCGTCATCCGGGACAACACGGAGCAGACCCGTCATGACAGAGAGCACAACCAAGGACACAAGAGCAGGTCACACCATGACCCTCCGCGTCCGACAGGCAACCGTGATAGGCGTGAGGCGTCGCAGGAAGGTAACAGCAAGAAGGCTAACCCACCGCCACCTCCGCCTTCGACACCACCAAGCAGTCACCATGGCGGAGGAGGCCCGCGTCATTCACGCAGCCCATCCCCTGTTGACAACAAGAAGAAGAACCCGGAGCCGTACGATGCATGTTCACGGATTGATAAGATCCACGAGGCCCGGGAAGGACCATACCTGGGACCACATTGCTTTGGACCTGCAGTTCAGTTCGCAACTTACCCTAAAGGTTTCTGGATTGACAAGACCATCAAGCCCTATGACGGCACCGCCAAGCCATCCACATGGTTGCAGGACTATGGCAACACGGTGGAGATTGCCGGAGGCAACCCCAACGTCACCGTCAAGTACCTCCCATTAATGTTGGCGGGCACGGCCCGTCAATGGATCGACGACTTGCCAGAGAAATCTATCTACAAATAGTTGGACATGCAAGAAGCGTTCACCAAAAACTTTGAGGGTACATACAAGCGTCAATGCACTATGGGCGATCTACAGCGGTGCGTGCAAGAGAAAGACGATACATCTCGCGCCTACCTCTCCCGCTGGCTAGACATGAAGAATTCCTGCGCAGGAGTGCACGCTCAGACCGCCATCGCCGCCTTCATCGACGGGTTGAAAAGGGGCATGTTGCTCTGACATAAGCTGAAGCGCTTGCAGGACAATCACCAACTTGACTTGAATCAGATGATCCAGTTGGCCAGTGAGTTCGCAGCTGCCGACGACGATGCTCGCTGCTCCTTGCCGGCAACAGCCATTCCAACTCCAGCTCGGAGGAACAACAGTACAAAGAGGAAAACTGCGCCAGAAGAAAAGCAATCTACCGACATGGTCGCTATGACTTTTGCAGGACGAGGTGATGGCGGACAACGTGGCCGAGGAAGGGGAGCTGGTTGCGGGCAGCAACGAGGAAGTGAAACCACCTCGGCGCCGCTCCGCGTTCCCCAAACCTACGAGGAGTACCGCGATATGCCGTGCCTCGTACACCTCGACGTCAACGGCAAAGCCACCCATACCAATCGACACTGCAAGTTCGTCAACAACCTCAAGGAAGACCCGGAGTCCGGCTACAAGCAAAGTCGGAAGAACAGACCGTGAGGCAAGGGCAAGGGGAAGAAGGAGGAGTCCAAGGATTCAAGTGACATGGATGAAGACGTTGACCCCAAGCACGCCGCCAAGAGAGACGACAAGGGCAAGAACCCCTTCGCGAAGAAGGCTCCAGTCTACGTACCACACTTTCCTTGGCACCCCAGCGTACGACAACAGAAGACCTCTCTGAGGATCATCATGGCTACTCTCCCACCAGTTCCCAAGTACCTGCGCTGGTCGGAGGTTCCAATCACTTGGGACAGTCCGGACCACCCAGACCTTATACCTACGGAGAACCAGTACGCCATGGTCATCAACCCCTTGATTGACGGCGTGGAGTTCACCAAGTGTATGGTGGATAGTGGAAGCAGCATGAACATCATGTACCTGGATAAACTGCAGAAGATGAACTTGACGGAGGCAAACCTAAGGCGGACCAACACCATCTTCCACGTCGTAGTTACTGGTCGGGAGGATCGGTCCCTTGGGTGCATTACACTTCAGGTTGCCTTTGGCGATGTTAACAATTACCTCCAAGAGCGCATGACCTTTGAGGTGGTCCCCTTCAAGAGCATGTACCACGTCATATTCGGCCGCGACATATTCCACACGTTCATGGCCAAGCCATGCTTCGTCTACAACAAACTCAAGATACCCGGACCAAACGGTGTCATCAACGTATCTGGATGCTTTTCCATGGCAAGGGACTGCGAGATCAATGAAGCAGCCGTTGCAGAAGCTGTCCTCTACAGCGAAGAATTCAAAGATATCGAGAGCAAGGTCGATGACTCAGAGATGCCCGCGTCGAAAAAGCAGATCTCTGACTCTGCTCCTGCCTTCAAGGCCGCCATCGAGACCAAGCCGGTGGAACTTGTGGTAGGCGATGCCTCCAAGGTCACCGCCATTGGGACGAACCTGTATCCTAAATAGGAAAGCGCGCTCGTCGAGTTCCTCCGTGAGAATAGGGACATCTTTGCCTGGCAACCTGCCGACATGAAAGGTGTACCTAGGGAACTTGCCGAGCACAGCTTAAACATTGATCCAAAATGCGAACCAGTGAAACAACCTCTACGACGCTTTGGAGATGAGAAGAAAAGTGCCATTGGAAAAGAGATAGCTAGGTTACTTAAGGCTAGATTTATCCGAGAAGTCATTCACACCCGATGGGTGGCCAATCCTGTACTTGTCCCCAAAAAGGGAACCAATGAATTAAGAATGTGAGTTTATTACACCGGCTTGAACAAAGCATGACCCAAAGATCTATTTGCTTTGCCTTGCATTGACCAAGTCATTGACTCGATGGCTGGCTCGGAGCTTTTGTGTTTTCTCGAAGCATGTAACAACACATGTTTGTAATATATGTACTCAGTACTTAAGAATGGCATGCATCTATTTAAATCATCCAAGTAATGCATGTGATCAAGTGTGTTGAATTAAATGCAAAACCTAAACCCTAGATTCTCCCCTCTTTGAAACTATATTCAAATGGTGTTTGAATTTTGGTAAGTATCAAAATGTGAAGCCCAATTGGTTATGAGGGCCCCACAATAGTTTATATGTTTTATGAAAGCTCCTGATACTTTGAAAAGATTCAAAAGAGTTTGAGTTTGAAAATACAAACAGAAATAGAAAAAAAGAAAAGGAAAAGAATTTTACTGGAAAAAAACAGAGTCGGACCGTACCAGGCCGAGCAACCCAGCAGCCTCCCTCCCCTCCCTTCCTTTCCTATGGCCCACTTGTCCCAAGCAGCAGCCCACCTGGTCCGGTACCCTTTCGTCGTTTTGTTCATCGTCGTATCCATCGCCGGATCGATGGAAGTAGATCGGTGGCCGCTCGCCCACCGCCTGCGAGCGCCAAGATGCGTGTCGCCGCCCCTGGAGGACTACAAGACCCCTCCCCTGTCGTCGTGGAGAACCCTAACCCTCTTTTCCCCCTCGCGCGCTTCTTATTTCTCCTCCGGCCAAACCCTAGCTCTCGGGCTCCGCCGCGACCCGCCGTTCCAGGCCGCCCCGTGCATCGTGGAGTGGCCTGGGAGAAGCGCAGCGTCGCCATCGTTGTCTTCGCCAAGCCACGCAATCCGGAAGGGAGGCGCCTGGTCGAAATCAAGCTCGACCTCAACGCCAGCCGCCGCAGTCAATCCATCGATTCCTCCCCCTCCAGCCTCCCCTTGCTTCAACGACCTCACCGACGTGACTGTGGTGAGCCAGCGGTCCTCCTGGACCTCTCTGTTCCCCCCTCTTGTGCTGTGCCGCTGGCCCGACGAGCACCCGACGCCGCCGCTGTTCCTTATTACCGGCATAGCTCCGTTAACCATACCGAGGCGGCGCCGCCACTATAACGTCTGCCTCGGCCTCCCCTTTCGAACACCGCCAAGCACGCATCCAGGCGCGCATGGGATCGAGAGATCCTTGCTCGACCTGGGGCTTCCCCATTGATAACATCAGTCAGGCGTCATGCTGGCGTCATATTTCTTTTATTTTGTTATTTTGTGTAAATCATTTTCTGTAAAAGATAAAATGCTGACAGGTGGGCCCTGTCTGTCAGGGTTTTAACATTTTTGTAAATCATTTCTGAAATTAATAAAAGTCTGACATGTGGGACCAAGTTAGAAAATAATTTAAATATTCCAAAAATAATTTAAAATGAAATAAAGTTGAGAATTTCATAACTAATTCATTTTAAATCAGAAAAATACAAATAATATATCAAAATGTTCAGAAAAAATGAGAGCTAGCTAATAGAGCTATAATCATGCATTGTTAAGAAACATACATTACAAGTTTAATTAGAAGAACATAGTAACCCCTCACAGGTGAATCCGGAGTTTCCCCGAGTTAGGGTTTTCACCCCTCGGAACCCCATTTAAGTTGTCAAGCATGCCTTAGGGTTTCATTTCAACGCAAGTTAACTTGTCATATCATCCATATTGATTGAGCATTGCACATGCCATGTATTGAATGTTGCTTCTTCCTTTCCGGTATTTGGTTCTTCGCGATAGGATCCGAGCCCGAAGCTGAAGTCAACAAAACCGAAGATCAATAATTGTCTACTGACGGACAAGGAATGCGTAGCCTCTCATTATGAACCTACTTTTACAAAGTATATTACTTTCTCGCTATGATGCACACGATTCCAATGTGGTATTTTGTCAGTAGTTAGGGTTACCTATCCGTTGCATAGTTCCCCTGTTGTAGACTTATACTCCTGATCCACTGCTCCTAGCATACCTAGATTTGGCATCTGAGCGTTGCTAGAGCTTCTGAGATCGACAGCTTAGCCATGCATAGTATCGACGTCTGATCTATCCGAACGATGAATCAGAGGTGCCGGAGAATCTAGAAAGGTAGGAGTTGGTGACATTCCCGAAGGAGTTAACTAAATCTGTTAAGGCTTGTATGGAGGCCATGATGGGTGTGGTTTTTGTAGTCCCATGCTCGCCACCACTAGGAACTGAGTTCTTACCTTTGGAACCAAGACGAGCGTGCAACCACACAGGTCCTGGACAACCTAATGACTGACTAACTTTCCTAGTAGATTCCATGAGTCACATAGTTCGAGCATTCCATTCGACATATGCATAGAAAATCTTTTGAAAGATTTGTCGGGTGAAGTTGGTGCATTCATAACAGGTAGGGAAGCGTGGACCGGGTTTCTTGGGGTAGATAGCGCCCCTGGTAAACGAACCTCTCCTCACATCTTTAAGTAACGGCTTCGGGATTGGACCCGTTACGGCGGAATCATACTTATTGCGTGACTCATGGTCTCGGCGAAAGCAAGGTAAAGGTCATGGTCAACCACCCTCTACCGGCCTTCCAAGGAAGAGGGCTAATAATTTGGCCTTAAGAGTCGGTTGGTACGTGTGGGTAAAGTTGTACACCCCTGCAGGGTTAAATCTTTTTGAAAATCCGTGTTCACGGTTATGAACGACTTGGCGACTGGACTTAAGATCATAGATAACATTAACCACTATAAATTTTGCTAATCCACGTGTGCTTAAGGATGCTTCCTCCGGGTCAAGGGGGTGATACTAGATAGGAGGTTCTAATGAAGCTGGTGGTTATCGAGATGTGATGAACAAGATGAAGAAGTCGCTATCTTATCCCTTTTAAAAGATTATGAGTAGACGAGCCTCTTCTCTCTCCTGTTTACAAATAAAGATTGATTTCTGCAAAAGAAAATACAGAGAAAGCTTTTTAGCCAGAGCATGTAGATACTAGGTTATCTACGTCTTGCGGAGTACATTATCGTACTCAGCCTTGCGCCATTGTTGTTTTTCTATAGAGGATCTGGATGCAACTGAAGGTGGCTTCTACGTTGACATCGACGAGTAGTTGGGGGTCCCAGGTAGTAGCCTGAGGACTATGGGATGGACGTCGCTTTTGTTTATGGCCTCTTAGGCCTTTTGCTAAGTTGGTGTGTAGAACAAGATAATTTGCTTTCGCTGTGTGATGTAATGTTGGGCCTTTGACCTCTGGTTTGTAATAACTCTAATATCTTACTCTGTTAAGAGTTTAAAATTATGTTGTTGAATCTCTGTCTTCTATAATGTTACTGAATCATACTGTGATCTTCCGTGTTTGGGAGTTGAACTTATCTTAGACAGTGATCTGAGGTTAGTTTAACCCTAACCCTGGGGGGTGCTACAGATTTTGGTATCAGAGCAGGACTGCCTATAGGAAACCCTTTTATTAGTCGATGTTGAGTCTAGAAGTTGACAAAACTATTTGAAAGTTAAAAACTATTTGTAGAAACTCTGACTAGGATTCTTTTTACTCCTTTTCTGCTGTGTTTCTGATGCTGGAGTTTCTCTTACCTTATTTGGTTTGAAAAGGTTTCCATTCCTTATATTATATCTCAAAACTTTTAGGATCATGGTTTTGGGGTTGTTTTTCTAAAGTACTCCGTACTTGGTTGCTATTCTCAGAGTTCCAAGATATCTCGGTTTTGCTTGGTATGTAACATCTTAGCATTCCATTGTCATGGTTTGTAAGTCAGCTGGTTAGTGTATACTTTAGTATGCTTTGGTACTACCATGCCTGATAAGATGATACCTTCATAACAAGTACTCTTTGTTCATCTTTCCGTCTTGTTCCCTTGGATCCCTTGTCTAACCTTCCTCTTGTTCTTTTAGGATAGGTGACACTTCTCGTGACCGTACGTGTGCTCATGCACGAGGTACAACACTGCTCAACGCCAGAATAATCAAGTTGGAATCAAGGACTTCACACGTCTCACTCCGCTAGTTTTCAGCTATTCCACTGAGCCACTTGATGCAGACTACTGGCTTCGCACCATGGAGCGCAAACTTCAGGTTGGTCATGTCGCTCAAGTTGATTGGGTGACTTTTGCTGCCTATCATCTGGAGGGAGCAGCCAACTCCTGGTGGGAAAATTTCTTGGCTATGCAAGAAGCTCAACATGTTGTTACATGGCAAGAGTTCACTGAAGCCTTTCGAGCTTATCATATTCCGGAGGGTCTGATGGATCAGAAGAGGGAGGAGTTCCTCAGGCTTAAGCAGGGCACTGGTTCCGTGTGTGATTACCAGCACAACTTTAATCATCTTTCCTTCTACGCTACTGAAGAGGTCTCCACTGATGCTAAGAAGCAAGCTCTGTTCCGCAAGGGACTAGATCCTGAGGTTCGTCGTGATATCCATCTCATGGACTTTGTTAACCTCCAAGGTCTTGTCAACAAGGCTATGAAGGCTGAGAGTGGAAAGGTGGAGTATGAAGAAACTCGTAAGCGTCCTTAGGAGGGGTACAACAAGGCTGGTTCTGGTAATAAGAAGCGTCGTGTCTTCGTGCCTTACAGTGCTGTTCCACGTACTCCTTATACTCCAAGGACTTCGGGATATGCACCTCGTTCGAATGCTACTCCAAACAATGCTGGTGGATCAAATTATCCTGCTGCTGGTACTGGATCAGGCCTCATATGTTTCAATTGTTGCCAGCCTGGCCACTATGCAAGAGACTGTCCTCAAAAGAGTGCTGCTGAGAAGGCACAACCCCCAAAAAAGAATGATAAGTATCCAGGTGCTGGAAAAGGACGCCTGAACCACATCTCTGCTGAGGAGGCTCAGGAAGATCCAAGCGCCATCATGGGTATGCTTCGTATCAACAAAATTCTAGCTAAAGTTTTGTTTGATTCTAGAGCATCGCATTCATTCCTGTCACAAGCATTTGCTTAAATGCATGGGATAAACTTTGAGGGGTTATCTGTTCCTCTGCTAGTTCAGTCTCCTAGTTCTAGGTGGTGTTCCACCATGGTTAGTCATGGGAATCTAATTGAAGTTGCATTTCAACTTTTCCCCACTTCTTTGATCGCCCTCAAGTCAACTAATATTTATATCATTTTGGGCACGGACTGGTTGACCCGTTATCAAGCCATTCTCGATTGTACAACCAAGTCTGTGACTCTGACTAGTACTGTTGGCATAAAAGTCAAGTATTGGACCGTAGGGTCACTATATCCTTGAGCTGTTTCTATTCCTGAAGCGGAGTTGTATGCTCTTGAAGTTCTACCTCCGTTAGAGATCCAAGATGTTTACGTGGTCTGTGAATTCCCGGATGTCTTTCCTGAGGAGTTTCCTGGCATGCCACCTAATCGAAGTGTGGAGTTTGTCATAGAGTTAGTTCCTGGAACTGCTCCTGTTTCTAACAGACCCTATCGTATGCCTCCTCATGAGCTTGTGGATTTGAAGAAGCAATTAGAGGAGTTAGAAGGAAAAGAATACATTCAGCCTAGCACATCTTCTTGGGGATGTCCTACCATCTTTGTCAAGAAGCGGGATACCAATATACCGCGTCTGGTTGTGGATTATCGCCCACTCAATGCTGTGACTATCAAGAACAAGTATCCTCTCCCTAGGATCAACGATCTCTTTGATCAGTTAAGTGGTGCCACTGTCTTTTCCAAAATGAATCTAAGGTCAGGGTATCACCAGATAAAGATCCGTAAGGAAGATATTCCAAAGACTGCTTTCACCACTCGTTATGGTCTTTACGAGTATACAGTCATGTCCTTTGGTCTTACCAATGCTCCAGCCACTTTTATGCGGCTTATGAACTCTGTCTTCATGGAGTATCTTGACAAGTTCATCGTGGTCTACATCAATGATATTCTGGTTTATTCCAAGACTGAAGAAGAGCATGCTGAACATCTTAGTTTGGTATTGACAAAACTTCGAGAACATCGTATCTATGCCAAGTTTTCCAAATGTGAGTTCTGGTTACAAGAGATCGTATTCCTTGGTCATGTTGTTTCCGCTCAAGGTGTTGCTGTTATCCCAGACAAGGTCCAAACTATCCTCGACTTGGAATCTCCTAAATCCATGAAGGATGTCCGAAGTTTTCTTGGGATGGCTGGTTATTACCTTCGGTTCATTGAGAACTTCTCTAGGATTGCAAAGCCGATGACTGATCTTCTTTAGAAGGATAATAAGTTCGAATGGTCCGATAAGGCTGAAGAGAGCTTACAGATGTTGAAAACCAAGTTAACCACTACTCCGGTGTTAGTTCTTCCAGACACCAGCAAAGACTTTGTTGTCTTCTGCGATGCTTCCCACCAAGGTCTCAGATGTGTGTTGATGCAAGATGGGCATGTGGTGGCTTATGCCTCCCGTCAGCTAAACCACATGAGAACAACTACCCAACTCATGATCTTGAGCTTCCAGTTGTTGTTCATGCTCTCAAGCAATGGCGACATTACCTTCTCGGTAGTCGTTGCGAGTTATATTCGGATCATCAGAGTCTGAAGTACCTTTTCACACAACCTGATCTGAATATCAGGCAAAGAAGATGGTTGGAACTCATGAAGGATTATGATTTGTGTCTCAACTATCAACCCGGGAAAGCCAATGTCGTTGCTGATGCGTTAAGTTGTAAGTCCTATTGCAACAATTTGATGATCATACAATCTCAACCTTCTCTTCATGAGGAATTCGCTCAATTGAATCTTGAATTAGTTCCTCGTGGATTCCTTTCTACCCTTGAAGTTAAGTATTCTATAGAGGATGACATCAAGCTTGCTCAGAAACATGACTCTGAAATTGCTGAGATAAAAGGGAACATTGCTAGCGGAGTTGCTAAGTGTTTCTCTATTGATAAGCAAGGTGCTATTTAGTTTGGAGACCGTCTCGTAGTGCCAAAGAGAACAAAATTGAGGGAATTAATTCTCCAAGAGGCTCATGAATCACCTCTTTTCTATCCACCCTGGAGGTACCAAGATGTATCGGGATCTTCGTCAAAGATTCTGGTGGTCTGGTATGAAGAAGGATATCGCTCGTTTTGTTGATGAATGTGACGTATGTCGTCGCGTCAATGCTGAGCACCAAAGGCCCGCTGGTCTCCTGCAACTACATAATATACCTGAGGTGAAATGGGATGAAGTTGGTATGGATTTCATCACTGGCCTCCCTAAGACTCAGAAAGGAAATGATGCCATCTGGGTAATCGTTGACTATCTGTCCAAGGTTGCTCACTTTCTACCTGTTCGCGAGAGTATCAATGCTAGTCATCTAGCAGATCTTTATATCTCTCGAATAGTTGTTCTTCATGGGATTCCGAAGAAAATTATATCTTACCGTGGGAGTTTGTTCACCTCAAGGTTTTGGACAACCTTCCAAGCTGCTATGGGAACTCGCCTCTCCTTTAGCACAACCTATCATCCTAGTACCGGTGGCCAGACCGAAAGAGTGAATCAAATCCTTGAAGATATGCTAAGAGCGTGTGTCATATCTTTTGGCAAGAACTGGGAGAAATGCCTTCCTTTTTCTGAATTCTCCTACAACAGCAGTTTGCAATCCAGTATTGGTATGGCACCATTCCAATTTCTATATGGAAGAACCTGCCGTACTCCTTTTGAACTGGTCAGAAACCGGCAAAAGAAAGTTCTTTGGTCCGGATATGATCCAGGAAGTAGAAGATCAAGTTCGTATCATTCGAGATCGTTTGAAAACTGCTCAGTCTCGCCAGAAAAGCTATCATGATCGTCACCATCAACATGTTGAATATGAAGTTGGTGATCAAGCTTATCTCCGGGACACTCCTCTAAAGGGTGTCCATCGTTTCAGTATCAAAGGCAAACTAGATCCTCGCTAAGTTGGTCCTTTTCGTGTTCTTTCCAGGCAAGGTAACCTCGCATACAAGTTGGAGCTGCCTGCAAGCTTCCCTGAGGTGCATGACGTCTTTCATTTGTCACAACTCAAGCGTTGCTTCAAAGATCATGTCCGTGGTGTTGATCACCAAACCCTTGATCTCCAAAAGGATCTGACTTATTGTGAGTATCCTGTTCGTATCCTTGATGAAACCGAGCGCAAAACTCATCGTCAAAACATCAAGTTCCGGAAAATCCAGTGGTCTCATCACTCTGAGGATGAAGCAACCTGGGAACGAGAAGATCGTCTTATATCTGAGTACCCTACCTTCTTTTCTAAAACTTAGGAATCTCGGGTCGAGATTCTTGTAAGGGGGGTAGAGCTATAACAACCCATGTTTGTAATATATGTACTCAGTACTTAAGCATGGCATGCATCTATTTAAATCATCCAAGTAATGCATGTGATCAAGTGTGTTGAATTAAATGCAAAACCTAAACCCTAGATTTTCCCCTCTCTTTGAAACTATATTTAAATGGTGTTTGAATTTTGGAAAGTATCAAAATGTGAAGCCCAATTGGTTATGAGGGCCCCACAATAGTTTATATGTTTTATGAAAGCTTCTGATACTTTGAAAAGATTCAAAACAGTTTGAGTTTGAAAATACAAACAGAAATAGAAAAACAGAAAAGGAAAAGAATTTTACTAGAAAAAAACAGAGTCAGACCATCCCAGGCCGAGCATCCCAGCAGTCTCCCTCCCCTCCCTTCCTTTCCCGTGGCCCACTTGGCACAAGCAGCAGCCCACCTGGCCCGGTACACTTTTGTCGTTTTGTTCATCGTCGTCTCCATCGCCGGATCGACGGAAGTAGCTCGGTGGCCGCTTGCCCACCGCCGGCAAGCGCCAAGATGCGCACCGCCGCCCCTGGAGGCCTACAAGACCCCTCCCCTGCCGCCGTGGAGAACCCTAACCCTCTTTTCCCCCTCGCGCGCTTCTTCTTTCTCCTCCGGCCAAACCCTAGCTCTCGGGCTCCGCCGTGACCCGCCATTCGCGGCCGCCCCGTGCACCGTGGAGTGGCCTGGGAGAAGCGCAGCATCGCCATCATCGTCTTCGCCAAGCCACGCAAGCCGGAAGGGAGCCGCCTGGTCGGAATCGAGCTCGACCTCAACGCCGGCCGCCGCAGTCAATCCATCGATTCCTCCCCCTCCGGCCTCCCCTTGCTTCAACGACCTCACCGACGTGACCGTGGTGAGCCAGCGGTCCTCCTGGACCTCTCCGTTCCTCCCCTCTTGCGCTATGCCGCTGGCCCGACGAGCACCCGACGCTGCCGCCGTTGTTCCTTTTCGCCGGCATAGCTATGTTGACCATACCGAGGCGGCGCCGCCACTATAACGTCCACCTCGGCCTCCTCTTTCAAATGCCGCCAAGCACGCATCCAGGCGCGCACGGTATCGAGAGATCCGTTCTCGACCTGGGGGCTTCCCCATTGATGACGCCAGCCAGGCGTCATGCTGGCGTCATATTTCTTTTATTTTGTTTTGTTTTCTTATTTTCTGTAAATCATTTTCTGTAATAGATAAAATGCTGACAGGTGGGCCATGTCTGTCAGGGTTTTAACATTTTTGTAAATCATTTCTGAAATTAATAGAAGTCTAACATGTGGGCCCAAGTTAGAAAATAATTTAAATATTCCAAATATAATTTAAAATGAATTAAAAGTTGAGAAATTCATAACTAATTCATTTTAAATCAGAAAAATACAAATAATATATCAAAATGTTCAGAAAAATGAGAGATATCTAATAGATCTATAATCATGCATTTTTAGGAAACTTACATTACAAGTTTAATTAGAAGAACATAGTAACCCCTCACAGGTGAATCCGGAGTTTCCCCGATTTAGGGTTTTCACCCCTCGGAACCCTGTTTAAGTTGTCAAGCATGCCTTAGGGTTTCATTTCAACGCAAGTTAACTTGACATATCATCCATATTGATTGAGAATTGCACATGCCATGTATTGAATGTTGCTTCTTCCTTTCCGGTATTTGGTTCTTCGTGATAGGATCTGAGCCCGAAGCTGAAGTCAGCAACACCGATGATCAATACTTGCCTACTGACGGACAAGGCAAGCGTAGCCTCTCATTATGAACCTACTTTTTCAAAGTATATTACTTTATCGCTATGATGCACATGATTCCAATGTGGTCTTTTGTGAGTAGTTAGGGTTACCTATCTGCTGCATAGTTCCCCTGTTGTAGCCTTATACTCCTGATCCACTGCTCCTAGCATACCTAGGTTTGGAATCTGAGCGTTTCTAGAGCTTCTGAGATCGACAGCTTAGCCATGCATAGTATCGATGTCTGATCTATCCGAACAATGAATCAGAGGTGCCCAAGAATCTAGAAAGGTAGGAGTTGGTGACATTCCCGAAGGAGTTACCTCAATCTGCTAAGGCTTGTATGGGAGGCCACGTTGGCTGTGGTTTTTGTAGTCCCATGCTCGCCACCACTAGGAACTGAGTTCTTACCTTTGGAACCAAGACGAGATTGCAACCACACGGGGCCTGGACAACCTCATGACTGACTAACTTGCCTAGTAGATTCCATGTGTCACATAGTTCGAGCGTTACATTCGACATATGCATAGAAAATCTTTTGAAAGATTTGCCGGGTGAAGTTGGTGCATTCATAACAGGTAGGGAAGCGTGGACCGGGTTGCTTGGGGTAGATAGCGCCCTTGGTAAACCAACCTCGCCTCACATCTTTAAGTACCGGCTTCGGGATTTGCCCCGTTACAGCGGAATCATACTTATTGCGTGACTCATGGTCTCGGCAAAAGCAAGGTAAAGGTCGTGGTCAACCACCCTCTGTCGGCCTTCCAAGGAAGAGGGATAATAATTTGGCATTAAGAGTCGGTTGGTACATGTGGGTAAAGTTGTACAACCCTGCAGGGTTAAATCTTTTCAAAAAGCCGTGTTCACGGTTATGAACGACTAGGCGACTGGACTTAAGATAATAGATAACATTAACCACTATAAAACTTGCTGATCCACGTGTGCTTAAGGATGCTTCCTCCGGGTCGAGGGGGTGATCCTAGATAGGAGGTTCTGATGAAGCTGGTGGTTATCGAGATGTGATGAACAAGATGAAGAAGTCGCTATCTTATCCCTTTTAAAAGATTCTGAGTAGACGAGCCTCTTCTCTCTCTTTTTTACAAATAAAGATTGCTTTCCACAAAAGAAAATCCAGAGAAAGCTTTTCTAGCCAGAGCATGTAGATAATAGGTTATCTAAGTCTTGCGGAGTACATTCTCGTACTCAGCCTTGCACCATTGTTGTTTTTCTACAGAGGATCTGGAAGCAACTGAAGGTGGCTTCTACGTTGACAGCGACGAGTAGTTGGGGGTCCCAGGTAGCACCCTGAGGACTATGGGATGGACGTCGCTTTTGTTTATGGCCTCTTAGGCCTTTTGCTAAGTTGTTGTGTAGAACAACATAATTTCCTTTCGCTGTGTGATGTAATGTTGGGTCTTTGACCTCTGGTTTGTAATAACTCTACTTACTCTGTTAAGAGTTTAAACTTATGTTGTTGAATCTCTGTGTTCTATAATGTTACCGAATCATACTGTGATCTTCCGTGTTTGGGAGTTGAACTTACCTTAGACGGTGATCTGAGGTTAGTTTAACCCTAACCCCAGGGGTTGCTACAATGCATACTCAGGATACCACCAGATCAAGATGAGGAAGTCGGACCAATTGGCCACTTTGTTCACTACCCCATACGGCACATTTTGCTATGTTACGATGCCCTTTGGGATGAAAAACACAGGTGCTACGTACCAGCGGACAACGCAATGTTGCATCCACGACCAAATTGGTCGGAACGTTCAAGCCTATGTGGACGATATCGCGGTGATGTCTAAAAAGTCAAACGACTTAAAAGAAACCTTTGATAATCTCCGGAAATACAACATGATTCTTAACCCTAAGAAGTGCGTCTTTGGGGTTCCAGCCAGCAAATTGTTGGTTTTCATCGTTTCCCAACGCGGAATCAAGGTCAACCCAGAGAAAATCAAGGCCATATTAAACATATACCGTCCGACATGCCTAAAGGACATTCAACGACTAACAGGTTGTGTTGCAGCAGTTAGTCGGTTCGTTAGCCGACTTGGAGAGAAGGCTCTGCCACTGCACAAGTTGCTGAAGAAGGTGGACAAATTCACATGGACAGAAGAAGCAGATGCAGCATTGAAGCACCTCAAGGAGATTCTTTCCTCATCGCCCATCCTTGCAGCACCCGAGCCTCGAGAGCCCCTGTTAATCTACATGGCGGCAACCAACCGGGTAATCAGCATCGTCGTCGTGGTAGAGCGGAAGGAACCAGGCTATGAGAACGGAGTCCAACGACCAGTTTACTACGTGAGCGAGGTCTTGATGGAGTCCAAGCAGCGTTACCCTCACTACCAGAAGATAGCTTATGGAGTATTCCTTGCTTCTCGGAAGCTGAGGCATTACTTTCAGGAGCACCCAATCACAATGGTGAGCAAGACTCCACTGTCCGACATAATCAACAACAGCGACGCTACAGGAAGGGTCGCGAAGTGGGGCATTGAAATTGCCGCCTTTGAGATCACTTACAAGAGACGCGACGCTATCAAGTCACAAGCCTTGGCGGATTTTGTTGAAGATTGGACGGAGATGACAGATGCTACTCCGTTGCCGGAACCAGAGTACTGGGTGATGCACTTTGACGGATCAAAGCTGCTCAACGGCTCGGGTGTTGGTGTGTTGCTACAGTCACCAACAGGAGACAAGCTACACTACGTTCTGCAGATCCTCTTTGAGGCTACAAACAACATGGCGGAGTATGAAGAACTCACTCACGGACTACGTGTAGCCAAGGATATTGGCATCAAGCGCATAGTTTGCTGTGGATATTCCGACTTGGTTTCCCAACAGGTGGCTGGCACCTGAATGCGCGGAACCCTATGATGGCGGCATATCGAGACGAAGTGGACGAGATAGCCAAGAGCTTCTTGGGCTACGAAGTCAAGTATGTACCTAGGGAGCAAAACGAGGCGGCTGATCAGTTGTCTAAACTTGGATCAGGGCGCAAGCAAAATCCGCCAGGAGTTTTCCTAGAGCACTAGGGCACACCATCTGTGAAGGGAGCCGACATCGACAACCCGGATAGAGCTGACTCTTTCGTCAACATACTGACTAAGGTCCCTCCGGCTTGGACAAAACCGTTCATGGAATATCTCGAACACGGAACTTTTCCCGACGAAGAAGTCGAAAGACAGAAAATAGTACGACGAGCAAAGGGTTATACCATAATCAATGGGAAACTCTACAAAAGGAGCACTACTGGTGTATACCTAAAGTGTGTTTCCCAGCTAGAAGGTATGGAAATCCTACGCGAAATCCATCTCGGAGACTGCGGGCATCACGCCGCTCCTCGATCTTTGGTCGCGAAAGCCTTCCGGCAAGGATTCTACTGGCTGACCGCAAAGGCGGACGCCGACAAGCTAGTTGAGACATGCATGGGATGCCAGTATTATTCCCGACAACCACATGTTCCTGCTAAAGAATTGCGAACAATACCAATAACTTGGCCGTTTGCAGTCTGGGGGCTAGACATGGTGGGACCGTTACAGACGACACCTTGTGGGTTTACGCATCTGCTTGTGGCAGTTGATAAATTCACTAAATGGATAGAAGCTAAACCCATTAGTAAGCTTGATGGGGCAACTGCCCTCAGGTTTGTCCGGGATCTAGTGGTGAGATTTGGTCTCCCACATAGCATTATCACCGACGACGGCAGAAATATGTCACTCGGAGAAGTGGAGGCTTATTGTTGGGAGAAAGGCATCTGACTTGACCTTGCACCTGTGGCACACCCACAGTCTAGTCAGGTTGAGCGAGCCAATGGATTAATTCTGTAGGGAATCAAGTCACGTCTTGAGGCACCACTACATAGAGCAGCTGGAGCCTGGGCGGAATAATTACCATCTGTGCTGTGGAGTTTACGAACTACACCCAACAGATCCACCAGCTACACCCCTTACTTCATGGTATATGGAGCAGAAGCCATCCTGCCTTCTGACATCCTTCACCATGCACCAAGAGTTACCGCCTACGACGAAGATGATGCTGAAGAATCCAGACGTCTATATGTGGACCTTCTCGAGGAGGAGCGCGTTTTGGCATGCCAAAGATCCTCCATCTACCAGCAGAAGCTACGCAGCTGTGGCATCCCGCAAAAACCACTACTAGAAAATCGCGTTGAATTTGTGCATTGCATCGTCATCATCATGCATTGTTTGCCAAAACCATTTTCGCAAAACCCCGATTTGTTTTCCAAACGCCCCACCTTAATTCAAATGCAAAGCCCGGTCCCCGGATTATTTTTGTTTGAGTGCTATCGGTTTGCAAAAGGTGTTAACAAAACAAATAAAAATTATATTATTTTTAGTAGGGGCAGTCGAACGGGCCAGATCGACCCGAACGACCACCCCCAGATTTCAAAACGGTCCAACTACACCGCTCCTAAATCCTAAAGTTACCAACTAGTCTACCCACACCCCTTGGCCACATCACCCCACCCAATCCCCTAACGCCACCTCACCCTCTCTCCCCCTCTACCCAATCCTAATCTGCCACCTCACCCCACCTAATCTCTCTCCCCCTCTCCTCAATCACCCACTCAGCCCCCTGGGCACACAAACACACGCACGCACACAAGACACACGCACGCGGCGCGGCGCCAGCACCCCAGCCCCAACCCACTGACCGCTGGGGCCCCCCACCTGCCGCGTCCACCCACAACCCCCCACCTCCCACGCCCTGGGTCCCACCAACCTCCTCCCCACGCGTCGTCTTCCTCCTCCCCTTCCTCCCGCACGCGCCACGCTCCCCACGCGCTCCTCTCCCTCTCCTTCCTCCCGTCCCCGACCCCGCTCGCCCTCTCCCTCCGCGTCTGCAGCGGCCGGCCGCGTCGCCCGCGCTCCTGCTCCCCGCCTCCCGCCGGACCGCCACCCTTTCCACCGCCGGCGTGCCCACCCTCCACTGCCTGCGCCGCCCTCGATCGAGCCGCCTCCTTTGCCCGTCGCCCGTCGCCGAGCGCCTCCTCCGCCCGCTCGGTTCCCTCGGAGCGCACCCGCGTCCCCTCCGCCGGCTCCGCCTCGCTGACGCCCGGACCGCCCGCGCCAGCGGGCCCTGCCCGCCGCTCCCTCAGCGCCTCCCTCCGGCCCGTCGACGCTTAGGGCCCAGCACCTCCGCCGCGCCTCCTCCCGGCAAGCCCGCGATGCCGCCGCCTCTCCTCCGGGCGCCAGCCCGCCGTTCCCAGCAAGCCTCGTCCACTGTGGGCCCGCGATGCCGCGGCCGCCTCCTCCGCCTCTTCGCGGGCCCACGCAGCCGCGGCCCCGAGCGTCCTCCGCCGTCTCGCAGCGTCGTCCTGCGCCTCCCTCCTCGCAGATGCCGTGGTGCGTCAAGAATCTCAGTGCTACGCGAGTCTCGGAAGAACCACCAGAGCCCAACCTGCGAGCACACGAGTTCTTCTAGGACGACAAGATCTTCCGACGGCTCCAACAACTAAACAAGATCGGCCTCGGAAGTGGAGCCGCAAACCCCTAGATCATCGAGAGGGGGCCGATGACCTCGGACCAAGAACGTCGACATGAAACGCCAAGTACTCCTTCCCGGGACCCGAACCCCGGTACCGGACAAGATCGTCATAGACCCCGAGAACTTCCCCCTGAACGCCATGACCGACAACGTGACCCGAAGACCCCCGGAGGCGCCAAGACCTACCCCTGAGTCCGAGAACGACCCCGGAGCCCGAGAACGTTCCGTCGAATCCCGGACCCTAAGACCGACCCCGAACCCCCAGAACCTCAAGATCGTCGAGACCCCCTAATGTGTGAACCCTTCCCGAAACCCTATTTTATAACATAATATAACATGTTGCATATTGAATTGTCCATGCATGCATCCTCGTCTGTGGTTTGGGGGCCTTATGCCGATTCACCTAATAATTAAATATGGGGCCCATATGCGGGCAAATCTAGTCTCATATCGGCCTCATTTAAACTTGTGTAGCGAACCGGTATCTTATCTTGCCTTGTTATAACAACATGTAAATTGCGGGGGCTCTAAACAACTTGAACCGTTTAAATAATGTCGGGACCCCGGTTCCGCTTAATATGACCTAATCGCATCGCATCTTTGCCTTGTCATACATCATACATGCATCATGCCGCTCTTCTGCCATTGTATTAAATATCGCATCCGGTGTTTCTTCTAGTGTTTTGGTTCTTCGCGGATAAGGCCGTTGAGTTGATGTGAGCTTCGCCCCGATCTTCGGTTGAAACCTTCGACAATGTTTTCAGGCGAGCATCTCCCCCTTTCTACCTATCTTACTTTTATAGTGTTTTACTCCTTCCTGTTGATCTATTGCTATCTGTGTTGCGATGCTTTAGTTTCCGTACCTGTGATATACCGTGCAGCCCTATATTTCCTTGGACACATCCTATTACCTGTTGTTTGGTAGATAGCCGGACTTGCGCGTCGTAGTTGCTTGCTCAAGTGCTGCTGTGTGTCGTTCAATGCCACAGTTGTTGATGTTTTGCCGCATGTGATGTTGGAGATGATTCTAGTTTTACTTATCGTCACTTTAATTTCTGTTTAACAACTAAAATTGAAATAAGCAGAGGCATCGGTGGGTGATAGAAAATATTTGGTTTCCGAACGCCCACTTGTGTCCCGTAAGACCCCGAGTACTTGATACCTGTTCCTTGATTTATCGCGCTATCCACATCCGGAGGTATATGGGACCCCCAGGCGAGCTTGATTCAGTCTTATTTCTTGGGGCCACAACTAGTTTGAGGTTTTATTTACGATCCTGTACTTATGCCATGCTACTTTCGTATTTAAATTGTGCGAGGAGCACACTGCTTTGTTAGGAAGGCGGAGTGATTACGCTGCATCGACAAGCCCAGCCACACTTCGGGTTCCCGTCGCATTGACCATTGGCGCTAACCTTGAGGCCGTCTCGGAGCTTGCTTACTCCGTTGCGGCATCTACTCAAAGGGGTGGCCCCCTGAAATATTTCTGAATCCTGTGATTGTTCAGTCGTGAAAGCCTCGTTGGGTTTTGATTTGGTTTTTTCGAGGTTGATCGAGCGTGTGTTGCTATTGGTGCACCCCGACCGGGTAAAACTTTCTGAAAGCCGTGTCCGCGGATATGGACGACTTGGAGCACAGTATCTCGATCATAGACAAGCACAACTAAAGTTTACTGCTATAAATTTGACTTATAATGACTAGTAATCAGCTTCACTATAATGGAATGGCTAATTAATACTGCCCACAATTGCTTGTTTGGTTGTCGCTTGCGACAATTGTACCTGACTAGTAAATCTTGCAACTACAACGAAATGGCTGAATAAAAGTACCAACAACTGCTGGGTTTTGGGTTATCTCATGCTAATTGTATCTGACTAGTAAGTGTTGCCACTATAACGGAATGATTAACTAAAAGTGCCCACTGCTAATTTTATCAGAACGATTAACTAAACCTGAATAGTAATTGCTGCAACGATAACTGAATAAGTAAAACTGCTAACCGTGTGAGTTCCTCGGTTGACTTCCTCGTTTGGTCTCGAGGGGGAAATACCAGGATGGGTTTGTTTGGTGTTAGCTTCAGGTTGGATCCGGATAGGTCTATCTTACCCCTCTCTGACTGTCGCCAGTTGTATCGAGTCTCTATAGGTTGTTTAGTGCATGCTGCCTCTGCCGCTCAGTCCACCATACCTATGTAGGCGAGGACCGCCGAATTCTAGCCTCGCCGTGTACTGGCCTCAAGATCTTGGCTCCTTCTTTTTCCTTTGCCCTTTGTCGGCACCCTTTTGTTTAAGCAGGTTTTGAGATCGACGCCGTTAGCAGGTTACCCTTCCGCTTGGCCAGGCAGGTTATGGACGCCATTGGTTATTCTTCGGGCTCTTAGCCCCATTTGCTTCTTGTCCGTAGTCGGACGCCTACCGCTTTCAAGGTGATTTGGATCTTGTATATTATATCTGTATTCTTGACTCCACAGGTGTTATATATATCTGCTGTGGGTCCCATCGAGGACTGTTGTGTAATATTACTTCGCTTTCCACCATAC
The DNA here is from genome assembly GCA_030063025.1 of Avena longiglumis. Lineage (NCBI taxonomy): Eukaryota > Viridiplantae > Streptophyta > Magnoliopsida > Poales > Poaceae > Avena > Avena longiglumis. The sequence goes on along the minus strand of CP125973.1, from coordinate 388,332,557 downwards.
GAAAGTGCTGGTGGCACCTTTGAATCGTTTCTATGCGGGTTTGGCGAATTTTGCTCAAACTTGCATAGGTCCGATTCTGAGGGTGTTACAGCAGCTACCATAGTCGCCATGTTTGGCATCACTCGTTTAAAGAGGGGGATTTGGTGCTCCGACTTAAGCAGAAGAAGTCACACAAATTATCCCCGCCATGGGAAGGACCGTTCATCATAAGCAAGGCGCTACTCAATGGGTCTTACTACCTTGTTGACAATCGTGAACTGAAGGATAGACCCAACGAGGATCATAAGCGTAAGCGACGTGACCTGGATGATAACTACCCGGAGCTTGATCGGCCATGGAACATAGCACAGCTACGTCCTTTTTACACTTAGCATTTTTATCTAATTGTGTACCTCTTATATGATCAATGAAATAAAGCTCTCTGGTTCACTCATATTTCTGAGTCTTTTACCTCCTTTAGTGTTCATTTTTGGATCATGTAAAACCTTTATGCACAAGCTTTGCGATTGCACTTGTGAAAATTCCGCCTATGGGCGTTAGCTTAAGTTTTCTAGTCTACACGTTCTTTGTCGTTTTTATGTGGATTCTGGAGTAGTGACTTTTGGCACTTATTGTCCGCTATTTTTTGCTCAGGTTATTGACGGTGCCATTGGGCATCATCACCTAAGAGCATGGTTCTGACAACGAGTTTTCCGACTCACGAAAAGTCAAGCATAAGAACCAAGTAATGGATAATCCAGCACTTGCTTAAAACAATATATACATGCTGGAAACTAGTTCTTGAGCAGCAGGAAGTAACAACCATTGTTTTTCGCCTTAAGTTACATAAACAAGTTTTTTCTGCATATGCACCAAAGGTGAAAGAAATATTACAAAGTTGTTCTTCACTCCTTTGGCGCAGGTGACTTGGAATCAGCATCATCACCAGCCGGAGAAAACCACCCTCGAAGTCGGCGTTGTGGTGGGACTCAGAGGAACCTTGGTTGCCGTTGTCGATGATGTTCATGGGCACGAAGACATTGACGTCCACCAACTCGGAAACTCTGGTGTCATAGCCCGCGAGCGATGACAAGATGGCTTCATGGTTAATCTCTTTGCTATCATCGTCTATGTCGGGAATGCCAGAGGTCACCGTGTCGATATCGGCATCTTCATAGTGTGCCTTCACCATTGACAGCGCCATCCTTGCGCCAGCCCGTGCACATGAAGCTTTCCATCTTGTGACGCTCGGGGGCTCGGCGCAGAATCTCTGAGTACTTCACCATGGAGTCCGATGCCTTGATGTTTATCTGGAGGGGCTTGGCGATCTCCTTGGCTTGCGTGATGGCTGTGTTGATGAATTTGCCGGCAAGAACCATGCATTCCTTGGCTGGAGGAAGTGATCGAGTTGAACCCATAGGAGCTGCAAAATTCCGACAAGGAGCGCATGAGTTCAACAATTCAAAGTACCCAAACTACAAAAACCCAAGATGGAGAAAACTTACTGAAGATGCTGGCCTCAGCTTGCCAGAGGGTGTCCGCCAAGGATTCTTTCTCTTGTTGGAGGAGCTTATACGCCTCGCTATGGCGTTGATTTTGCTCATCGGCAGCTTGCTTCTGATCTTTTAAGATCGCAATCTCCTCCTTCAAGCGATTGATTTCCTTGGTGGAGGAGTCCTGCAGGACCTTCATCGACTCCTCATGCATTTTCAGCATGTCCTTCCTCTCCTGCTTAAGAATTTTGTTCTCGCTATCCAGCTCTTGAATGTGCTTGGCCTTGGCAATGGTTTCTGCAAGTCGGAGAAAGCAAAGTACACAGTGAGTACTCGGATAATATGGGCACAATACCAAGTCGGAATGCATAAAAAGAAAATAGAGGCTTGCTATTGGTGATTTTTTCCTTCAAGAAGGCAGTTTTACCCTTTTCGGCTTCCAGGTCTGCGCGCATCTTCTGGTACTTGTCATTGGCCATGCCCCTCCGAGCATCTCGTTCTGTGGAAAAAAAGTTCAAAGTTAAAACGTTGTTTGCTCTGCTTGGAGAATCTAGCCGAACATTTTCCACCTAGACGCTCGGGGGCTACAGCGAGAATTTTTGACTTAGTAATATGCTTAGCTTTTCTTTAAGCATCTAGTCGGAACTAATTCAGTTACAACTAGAGGCTTGGGGGCTACAGTATGGAAATTTATAAACACTGTGTATGCTACTCTTAAAGCATCTAGTGGGAACATTTCATTCCATCTACATGCTTGGGGGCTATAGTGAGAGTTTTTCTAACTGAGTCACTCTTAGAGCATATAGATGCAAAAACCTATGGTTTTTCCGTCTACATCCTCGGGGGCTACAGTGGGATACTCATATGAAATCCAAAAGGCAAAGAAAACTTACAAGTGCGATGATCTTGAGGTTCATAGCACTCGCGGCCAATAGCTTGGCAAAGGATTCGCTGTTTCCTTGCAAGATTTCTGCTTGCCGGCGGAGCTCCTCTACACCGCATGTCGGAGATGTCGGCGCCACACCAGGGACCAAAGCAGTGTTACCCGGTGTAAGTACCGGATAAACTATCTTTGGATAGGCTATGGTTTTCTTGGGTGCGGGGGCACCGCCAACGGTAGAGGTACCTTCTTCCACCACCGCCTTACCGCCACCGATGGCATCCTTAGCCGAAGCTTCAGCCATTTGGTGGGAGGCACTCTCCTGCGTCGCCTGCTCGCCGACGACTGCAACCTCGGTAGAAGCACCTGAGTCCACTTCCATGGCGGAAGGGCCAGATGCCTCCTTAGCTTGTGAGCTTCTCGGGGCAGACGAAGGCTTGACGGAGGGAGTGGTAGGAGCGATAGCGGGAGATGCGTCGCGATGCAGCATGTCCTTGATAGTTCTAGAAGCCCCCAATTTGGAGGTCTTCTTGAGGTTGGTCGTGGCTTTCTTCCTGAAACGTGCAAACTGGATAAGTACAGGAGCAAGACAGATAAATAGACAATGTCGAGGAAGAGAAGCTTACACAAGTGGGGGTGCTTTGGCAAAGGGGATCCCGGTAACTTTTCTCTTTTCTGCCTCCAGGGCGGCGGTAGTCTTCTTGGAGGCTCCACCCTCCGTCTTCTTCTTCTTGCCTCCGTCGGCAGCGTCAGAGGTGGAGCTCTTCCGCTTTCTCGCCAATGGAGCCTCGTCGTCGGACACGACCGTGACTTCCTTCATCTTTGGATCATAGATTTGGGCATCCAGGTTGCCCTCCTCTAGATCGCTAAGCTGTTAAGTGAGAAGTCACTCTGTTAGATAAGATGACACTTGCAAGACGGAAGAACTGGAGTATATGTCATACACGGAAAATAAATACCTACCTTTGGGCACTTGCCGTCTACGAACATGTTGTAGGTGATGGTGAAGCCACGATTCTTATCCTTCACCTTGAGGATGTCATTAAGGCGGAGCTTGATGGAATCGCTCGAGAAGTTGTCCACGGAGAAATGGAGGCTATCCCTTCTGTCGCTGGTATACTCGTGCATGAGCTTTGCGCGGTACTGCAGAGGTTGGATTCTCCTGATGAACCAGCACATGGCTAGGTCCAAGCCGGTCAAACCTGTCTCTACGAACCATTCTATTCGCCATATGGCGCGGGAAGCATCGATGTCGGAGGGAAGGGAGGCCTGGGATCTCCATGACGAGGCTTCAGCGGCGGCTCCATCAACGAAGTCCGGGTATGTTACTTGTCGGCCAGCCAGAGGGATGTCTGGGCCGTAGAAGTACGTCCGTTGCCATTTTTTGCAGGACTCGTGGCCGACGATGTCGGGGAACCGCCAGCCAGGTTGAATCTTGAAGCTTATGGTGCCGCAGTTCCTGAGTTCTTCCTTGCTATGTCCGGCTTCATATTTGACCGTGAAGAAGTACACAAAGAGGTCTAACCTAGGCCTTATCCCTAAGTATCCCTCGCAAAGCGTCGCGTAGTTGCTAAACACTAAGATACTATTGGGGGAAAGATTCTAGGGCTGGACTCTATAGTGATTCAAGACGGAGAGGAAGAAGTTGGAGATGGGCAGGGAGACGCCGTGTACCAGTTGGGCTTTGAGGTACACCTTTTCTCCGTCTTGGGGAGAAGGTGTAACCTCGCCGGCCGGTGCCGCCCGCCAGGCGAGCCCCTCCGTCGCAGGGAGGTAGCCCTCGGCGATCATCTCTTGGATATCACGGTCCGTGATATCTGAGCCGCGCCAGTCACCCTTTTGCGAATCTGGCTCCTCCTCCAACGGCTCCAGTGCCGCCAGATTAAGGTCACCGCCGGTGGACTCGATCACCGCCGATGCGGGGATGACTAGGCCCTTCGGAGGCACGACAATGGAGCTCGCCGGCTTTGCCGCGGCTTCGTTTGACGCCGCCATGGAGGGAGAGGTCCTGCTGCTCGCCATGGAGTGAGGTTGGGTGTGGCTGGTGCAGATTGGAGGCTAGGGTTTTTTTCACGAGTTAGGCGCGGAGAGCTCGAGGGGGTGCACGCTGGAGGAAGAAGACGATGAGAGGAGAATGAGGTAAAAAGTGGAAAATCCACCGCGGTTACTATTTATCATCTCCATCGTCAAGATTCGTGCAGCTTGATCGGACGGTTGCCGCGTAGACGACGTGTTTGCGAACGTGCGTGGAATTTTCTCCACGTCTCCAACCGTCGCCACCAATGGTTCGTATCGCTCGCACGGGAAAATCGAACATGATTGCGTTCTCTGCATGTGTGAGTTACAAAGTGTCGCTGACCTAAGCCTACGTCGTCCTAGCTGGCATAGGCAGATGAGCCGTCACATTGGAAGATTCCGGCATGGACGGATCCAGTTCGGCTACGGAAGAGTACGATGGAAGATTCAACATTTCTCCGACTTACATATTGAAGACGGATAAATCCTTGCAGGGTTCTTTGGGAGGACCACACGATATTGCTTGAAGATTTTCCTACATCCATCTAGATGGAGCATTCCACATGGAGAGGCAAGAGGGCGCAAGATCTCGGAGTTCTCCAGGGGCTACTGTTGGGGATATGCTATATGGGTATCCTCATATCATGTCACTTATCCGGATAACCCGGGTGTCCCATAGTTGGTAGCATGGCCTATGGCATGCTGGGTGGCCCAGTTAGATGGATCAGAAGGGAGGCCCATGCCGGATAAATGAAGGCTACAGTTGGAGTCACCGACGTAGCCGGAGCCTTGGAGTGCAAGATACACAAGACTAGTAATAGACGGTGTAGGACTCTGTGACCTGTCCGGCTAGGACTTTTCCCTGTAACCCTAGGACCTGGCGACTATATAAGTCGAGCCTATGGGAGCCTTTAGGGCACAACCTAGTATTGATTCATACAACCTCGCATAGCGAACCTATCTCTGTAACTCGGCGTATTGCCCTTATAGTGATTTATAGCAGGAGTAGGATTAAGCCACCAACGTAGGATCTGAACCTGGGTAAGCTATGTTACCTCGTACCCGTCAACTGTCTACCTTCCCCCACGTCTCTAAAAACGCACTGTGAGAACCCCTCCATGGCGTACTCGTCGACAATACCACGACATGCTTCTCAGCCGTTAGCCCTCCCCTGTGTTCTTCATTCTCACCCAACTAAGAACCCATGGTAATGCAATGAGTTCTTCAAGGGCAAGGGCATGACATGCAAGCTAACATCCCTGGACAAGTTCTCCTCCGACACCGGGTTCCCGAATTGTATGGGTAAGCAGTGGGTAGGTGCCAATGGAAATTTTATCGCCACTATTGGGTGCGAGTTTAAGTGGGAGCTTGTGCATGTGTATACTCATCAACATGTTTCTCTCCCACAAGTACATGAGTTTGTACCCACCAATGACCATTTACAATCATGCATAATGATGGCACCATTATCCTCCACAAGATTTCTATTTGCCGAGCTCCCACAACTGTTGTGGAATATTTAGATTTCTCTCTTGTCTCTATCTTGGACTACTCAATTTCTACCCTTGATGACGATGAGTAAATAGGGACAGTTCTTGAGAACCAGTTCCAGTACTATTTCAGATACAGCGATGCAGTTATCCACAAGGGTCTAGTGTTTGCAGCCACTGATAGTGGCAGTGTTTATGTCTGGAATCATCTTTATTTGGGTAAGTTTGATCCACAACTGTTGTAATAACTAGTTTCAGTTTTTATGGATGTAAACTAGTTTTGGCTGATTTGGCTGTCACTTCTTTTTCAAGGTCCTATTCTGCTCCTGGCACCACCTAGCGCGCATCTCAGGGAGGGCAACCTTGATGACATAGATGATGAGGAGTACAAACCTGGTTTATGGTTCGTAGCAATATCTATAGACAAATATTGCCTTCTTATTATCCATATTGAGAGCGTACCTGATAGGGAGTTTTATGGTGGTACTTATTATGGCCATGACAATCCTGTTGATGATCCTAGTGTTGATCGCCGTGATCGCACATTTGGCACCTATGCTACTGGGTTTGGCTACAAGGTGTACTCAAAGGACACTACTAACTTATTTCCACCTGTAACATCCCAAATTTCATCAAATGCAAAGTCATGTTATTGCATTCATAGCATCATGGCATTTTGATCTTGCATAAAAAGTTTCAAAGTTTAAATCCTATTAGAACCTATTTCTACCCCTTTTATTATATACATATGTGGCATGGTTTCTATTTTATTTTTTTGACCTCAAAATGGTTTTTGAATACTTTGATGTGTTTGAAACACATTTGGACACTAGGACCACCGTACAAAAATCTGGTGAATATTTGAATTAGCCATTCAAATTCATTTTAGAAAATCAAACCAGAATTGAAAAGGGGAAAAAGAAAAAAAATAGCAGCAACCTATCTAGCCCAAACCCTCTCGCGGCCCACTAAACCCACTCGGGTTCCCCTCTCCCTCTATGTTTCTCACCGTGATCGCACCCCTCACGACAAGTGGACCACCCTCCGTCACCCCTTCGTCCCCCAAACACCGCTGACGACACCTGCCTTGCTTTTCCCTTTGATTTCGCATTTGATTCCGAGTAACTGAGGGCGTAATTCTCGTCCCCGATCCTGCTACTTAAACCCCATGGCCTCCGCTCCATTCCCCCGCACTCATCCACCCCTGAGCTCCACAAGATACACCAATTACTCCTCGCACCGCCGCTATCCCGACGAGCTCCGGCGACGGATTGTGGTGAGTCCCGTGCGCCCCAGCCCTTTCCACGACCACCTTGATCACCACGATGTCTCTACGACCTCAGTAAGCCCCAATGCCCCCTCCCCTACCCCCTAGCCCTCCTGCACGCCATCGACAGACACGCCGCCGCCGAAGTGTCCATTTGCGCAGCTCATTTTTGGTTATTGCAACGTGGTCCACTAGATCTAGATCCAGTGGCTTAGATTAGATCGCCATCGTAAATCGGTATCGTCAGATCTGGACCGCATGATCACACTTATATCTAACGTCTCGCGTGCGTGATCCGTGCGAACTAGTACGCACCAATCAGAATGCACCGCGTGTTACTGGGTTCGATTTAAAATCTGATATTTGGTCTATTAGATATTCAAAGATGTAAATTCAATAACTTTTGATTCTGTTTTTTAAAAATTACAAATTTTATATCAATGGATTCAGAAAAATGATCCCTACAAAACTATGGCCTTGTTTTGGCCATTTGCTTATGTAAAATTAGGATTTTGTGCAGAAACAATTGTAGGCTTAATTTGACTATATAATGTTTAGAAATTTTTTTAGAGTAAATTTTGGTTTATTTAGACCTTAGAAAGTTTTATTTGTCATCAGTACTGTTTTGTTTGACTTGTTTAGTGTGGCAAAACATTCCATTGCATTTTGCATGCATTCATATATTTTTGATTGTACATTGAATGTGGATTTTGTTGTATGAATTTGTGTGTAGATTTTGGTTATTGTGGAGAGTGTGATTGTGAGGATTGTCCCTATTCTCCCAACTACCAAGGAAAGTGATTCTTCATAATTTTTGTCCTACTATTTTATCTATGCACTAGTAATATTTTGAGTAGGATTTGCATGATTATTTTCGAAGTATATGCTATGCTTGGGAAATCCTATAGATAATGTCTTAGTACTTTTATTTAAGATAAGAAACGTGTTATACTAGTATGCTTAGCCTAGCTAGTAGAAAACAACTGTGGAATATTTATGCTATGGTATTATGCAAAATCTATGACTATGTTTTGATTAATAAAACAACTTGTGAATGAATCACCTGGGTTGAATGGGAAGATTGGTTTATGTTGAGTGGTTACACAAGGCCCATATATATATGTATTACCTTGTGTATCACACTTGTGGATGGCCACCCAGGAACAAAGGGATTTGAGATATTTAGTGTTTAGAAGCTTTTAGTGCAACCACATGGCATATGGGTTCTGCCTTGACCAACTAGGTTGCAAGAACTTAGCCACATGGACAGTTGGTGGCAGGGTTGATAGGACAGAACGCGTCCATGGTGGTCTAAGGAAATGATTTTGAAAAGTCTCGTCTCGATGCATGTCGAGTCTTGTGGGAAAAGTCCACCACCTCTCGAGAGGGTAAAACCTAAGTACTTAGTTGTGTCCCCGGTAACGGACATTTTGATCCTCAAAGACATTGAAGTGATCAAGGATCTCCTCATCCCAATTTATCCAAGATAAAACTTTTGGTTGAACAAGGGTAAAGGTTCACCAATGTCTATTGGTGGTTCCTTGGGTGTTTTTGTCAAACATAAACTTAGTGTTTTAAACTAATAAGAAAACCCTATTTTGAGCAAAGCCATCCTGAACTACACTTAGCCAAATTCATATAGTTATTACATGTTACTATACTACTATGGTATCACTTTCCAATACAATTCCAAATGTATTGACCCTTTGTGGGTGTAACTTATGATGTTGCAGGTTACTTTGATGGAGACTAGGGTTATGAGTCTTCACTCAACATGTTTGCCTGTGGCACATGAAGATGAAGAATTTATTTATTTTTGTTAAGTATTTGAACTCTATGTATTAGCTTGGGCAAATGAGTTGTAAGAACTATGTATCTCTAGATATTACGATGTAATAATGACCTTTGGTTCTGTGTACTTCATCTTAAACTATGGATGCTAGAAATTCGATCCAGGGACTAGCATTGCAATCACAGGGTCCTTTACCTTAAAAGGTGAGGTCTTAAAGATGGTATTAGAGAACTGTGTTGCCTGTAGGATTATGACCCTAAGATGGATTAGATTAAGGAAACCACTAGGAAAATGCAACTCTTTGCAAATTCCACGCTTGTCTCTTTTCTTCTCGTAAACCACTCCTAATCTTCTTTCTCATCTCTATTTGTAGATGGTCACCATCAACGAAGCCGTCAAGAAGGGACCAGTCATGTCCATGACCTTAGAATGTGAGATGGAGTTTCCCAAGGCACTCAAAAACCTCATGGTTAGCTTGGGAATACATGGTGACGCCATGTAAAAGGGATTTCTAGTGATGGATGAAGGAGAAGAATATTGGTGGGTACAGCTCCACTTGTACAAAACCAAGGAGGACAACCACAAAGAGTCGGGATTCTGCACGGTCACCAACTCTGAAATGCATATGTCATTCTTTGACTCTACAAGGAATCCAACATGGAATGCTATCAAGGAGCTTAGTGAAAGACTCAAGTGTAGAATGCTCAACACTCAAAATGAACTTAGAGAGGAGATGAAGTATACCCAAGACTTAGAAACTGCCATAAAACGTCTGAGGGAAGATATCATAGACTTACCATATGAGTGAGAATTGTGACGTACAACAATACTTGGACCACCACACTTGTCGTTTTCTCGCGTTAATAATTTGATCATACCAACCTTTGTGGTATGGCAAGTTTTGCCTAAGTTATGTTCGAACCTTAGTGATTGTGATAGATTATTGTATGCTATGACTTGTGTGTTTTATTGATGAATGTATGATTTTGGCTTTTGTTTCACTACCTTATGTTCTTATCTTTACTTGTGTTGTTTCTAATTTTTTTCTATCATATGCAATAGATGTCTAGCTTTGTTACCAGCACCGCTGAGGAGTTCAAGGGAACACGTTTTGGTTCTCGTATTGTGGAGCTCACTAGTGTGATCAATCTCCCCCTCCCTAACATTCACTAGTGTGATCAATCTCCCCCTCCCTAACATTAAGGGACTTCATCTTACGAAGTTCGAGAGGAAGGATCTATGGGGATTTAGAGTCTCACAGCCAGGACGCCAGTCGGAGCCCCCTACCGAGGAGATTGCCTTCAAGTTAATGCATGATGAGAAGGAGAAGGGACTCGATGTCTCCATGCAGGAGAGACTTGGTCGTCTACGTGGACGTCAATCCACCGAGCTCAGGGGCCTCTACTTCCATCCATTTGGGAGTGACGAGGAGGGAGAGGCTGTAGTGTATGACAATGCCAGTAGGGAGACTATTGAGCTTGTGCGTCTCTATCTCCAAGACCTAGAGAGCCTTCTTAGACACCTCGATACTGATAGGACCAACGTCATGCTTCGCAATGACAAGCTACAAGTCTAGTTGAGGGAGAAGGACAAGTCCTTCTGATACGCCCAATTTGCATCACCATTCTATATCATAATTTACCTCTATTAATTGTTATTTGTCTTATTATGAGGTATTACTTATGGATTTTCATCTGTTTATACATGTTGGATGATTCCTAGAGGATGGACTGCCGGAGTCTGGATTCTGATGGAAAAGACGGCGTTTCGGTGCAATTTTGCGAAGATTAGAAAAATACCAGAAAAATATGGAAACATATTATTTTACTGGAAGACGAAGGAAGCCAGAAGGAGGAGAGAAGGGAGGCCTCAGGGGGCCCACACCACCCCTAGGCGCGGGCCCACCTGACCCTACGCCTAGGGGTGGGTTTGGCCCACCTGTTCGGCCTCCGACTCCGCACCTTCGCCTATATCTTCCTTACGGAACCCTAACACCAGGGGGCGACCACAGATAGACTTCCGCCTCCTCTGGGACGCGGAAAAAACCGAGAGAGAAAGATCTCTCCGGCAGACAGATTTCTGCCGAGGGAATTCCTTCCCGGAGAGGGGAGATCGTCTCCATCAACACCGTCATAAACCTAGGCTTCATCGGGATCATCATCATAATCATCCACACCATCATCTCCACCAGCACCATCACCACCACTCTGTCCTGCTGTAACAATTGTGTTGGATATTGCTTTAGTTCTTAGGGGAAACTTTCCAGGTGTTAATTACTATTGTAGTTTATGCTTGTGAGTGGAACCATTGGATTATTGTTTATGTTCAAATTGTTATCTATTATCATATCAATTTTGATCTTGATTCATATGATGTCTTGTGAGTAGTTCGATTAGTTCTTGAGGACATGGAAGATGTCATGTTGTTAGTAGTGAATCTGTGATGAGTTATTATTCAATGGTTTAGTATTTAAGTTGTGGTGCTATTCTTCTAGTGGTGTCATGTGAACGTCGACTACATGATACTTCACCATTTATGGGCCTATGAGAATGCATTGTTTATTTGTCTACTAATTGTGGGGTTGCTGGAGTGACAGAAACCCGAACCCCTGTTAGGACACCTTTGCACAAGGGAGCGTAGGATCTCAGAGTTTAAGGTTGTGGTTAGATTTATATCTTAATTATTTTCCTATAGTTACAGATGTTTGCAGGGGGTTTAATGACAAGTATTTATTAGTCCTAGGAAGGGCAGTATGTTATCACAGGTTCACCCACACAACACTTACAAACACCAAGGAAGAGTACTTAGCTATTTGAAGCAAAAGCACTTGGCAGAATTCCCATGTGTCCTCGAGAACATTTGGTCCTTATAAGTGTTTCCACCGGCTTGTCCTTTGCTAAGAAAGGATTGGGCCACTTGCTCTGTTTGTTTGTTACTTCTGTTACTTGCTCTTTGTTTTGTTGCCTTGTCAGAAAACTACTAAAAATCTGTTTGCTAAGTATTCACAGGGATTTCCTGCTCCATACCACTTTTAAGCACCTTCTGCTCCTCGTTGGGATCAACACTCCTATTTATCAAAAGTACTACGATACACCCCCTATACTTATGGGTCATCAAGACTATTTTATGGCGCCGTTGCTGGGTAGTGAAGCGCTATTAAAGAGTGGAACTTGTAAGGGAAACTTTCACTGTGAGTATTGCGTTTTTCACTGCTCGTTACTTTGTTTCCAATATGAATAACCCACTTGGTTTTCTGTTTGGGAAAACTACTACCACTTCTATGGTAGTAGAAGAACCACCATCTGTTGAGATAGATCCTTTTAAGATACCTGCGGGTATTGTTAATCGTGTCATGGATAATTATTATTTTGGGGATGGAACTATCCAACCTGGGGATCACTTGCTTTATATCCATGAATTATGCGGGTTGTTTAAGTGTGTAGGTATCACAACTGAACAGGTGCAGAAGAAGTTACTCTCCATATCATTGAAAGGGAGAGCTGAGGCATGGTATAAGCTACTAAAGAATGGACAATCCATGGAATGGGAGGAGATGTCATCTCTCTTTTATTCTAAATTTTATCCTCCCAGTGAAATCCAAAAGGATAGAAGTCTTATATATAATTTTTGGCCTCTTGATGGAGAGAGTACAGCTCAAGCTTGGGGGAGATTGAAGCTGTTAATGCTTAAATGTCCTATTCATGAACACCCTAACAATAACTTTTATTCTAGGCTTTCTCTTCAGGATAAAGGTTTACTAGATGCTTCGTGTGCTGGATAATTCACAAGTATGAAGGAAGAAGCTAAATGGGATCTCCTAGACCGTATTCAAGATAATACCAAGGCTTGGGAGAATGACAAAGGAAGAGAGTCAGGTATAAACTATGATTATGAGTGCATTAAATCTTTTATGGGAACTAATAACTTCCGTGATATTAGCAATAAGTTTGGCCTTGATCCTCAAGTTCTTGCGGAATGTTTTAATTCTTTTGCCTCTTATATTGAGATTCCCAAGAAAGAGTGGGACAAGTACCATGCTCCTTATAAAGACGTTGTTACCCATGTTCCTGCTGGTGTAGAGTTTTGTATTGTTCATCCTATTTTGCCTGAACCTTATGTTCAGAGGATCACTTTTCCTTCCAAGGTAAGGGAGCACTCTATTTTGGCTAATGTGGTTAATAAAAGCGCAAAGAAAACCATAGGTTCCGATGATCTTATTGATATTATGCCTATGGTAGCTATTGTGAAAGATCTTGTTACTAGAAATATAGAGGATGACTATATTGCCTTATGTGAAGACGCTTCTAATATTATCTCTGATCCTAGTAAGGCTAGAAATGCTAGAGTTCCTTTTCTCTCTGTTAAAATTGGTGATCATTGCTACTATGGTTTATGTGATATTGGTGCTAGTTCTAGTGCTATTCCTTATGATCTTTACACGGAAATTATGCATGAGATTGGTCCTTGTGAGCTTGAAGACATTGATGTGGTTATTCACCTTGCCAATAGAGAGCAAGTTTGCCCCATTGGTATTGTAAGAGATGTGGAGGTCCTTTGTGGTAAGATTAAATATCCTGCTGATTTTCTAGTACTTGGTAAAGAAGCTAGTAAAACCTATCCTATCATCTTCGGTAGACCCTTCCTTAATACTTGTGGGGCTATCATAGATTGTAGGAAGGAAATTTTTTTGACTAAGTTTGATGGAGAATCTTATGAGTTTAATTTTTTAAATTTGCCAAAACCCCTTATGAAAATGAATTACCTATGAGGATTTCAAGGTTGAACAACTCTCTTCTATTTCTCTTGCTCCTAACAATGCTTTGCAACAGTTCATGGAAGATCATGAAAGTGATGCCTTTATGAAGGAAAGAGATGAGATTGATGAGGTTTTCCTTCGCCAGCCTGAGTTGCTTAAGCGTAATTTACCTGTGGAAGATTTGGGTACCACACTACCACCCAAAGGGGATCCTGTTTTTTTATTAAAACCTTTACCTGATGATCTTAAATATGTTTATCTTGATGATAAGAAGATATATCCTGTTATTATTAGTTCTAAACTTTCAGGGAAGGAAGAAGAAAGGATATTCGAGGTATTGAAGAAGAACCGAGGAGCTATGGGTTATACTCTTGATGATTTAAAAGGAATTTCTCCCACTATATGTCAGCATGCTATTAATATTGAGCCTGATGCGAAACCAGTTGTTGAGCACCAGCGCCGTCTAAATCCTAAAATGAAGGAAGTGGTAAGAAATGAGGTATTAAAACTCCTTGATGGTGTTATTAATTATCCTATTGCTGATAGTCAATGGGTTAGCCCTATTCATTGTGTTCCCTAGAAAGGGGGAATTACTGTTGTGCCTAATGAGGATAGTGAGCTTATACCTCAGAGAGTAGTGGTTGGGTATAGAATGTGCATTGATTTTAGAAAGATTAATAAAGTTACTAAGAAAGATCATTATCCTTTGCCCTTTATTGATCAAATACTTTAGAGGTTGTCCAAAAGCACTCACTTTTTCTTTCTTGATGGTTATTATGGGTTTTCTCAAATCGCTGTGAAAGCACAGGACCAGGATAAAACCACTTTCACTTGTCCTTATGGTGCTTATGCGTATAGGCGTATGACTTTTGGTTTATGTAACGGTCCTGCTACTTTTCAGAGATGTATGTCTGCTATCTTTCATGGTTTTTGTGAAGAAATTGTGGAGGTTTTCATGGATGATTTTTCCGTTTATGGAACTTCTTTTTATAACTGTTTGCACAACCTTGATAAAGTTTTGCAGAGATGTGAAGAAACCAACCTTGTTCTTAACTAGGAGAAATGTCATTTCATGGTTAATGAAGGAATTGTTCTTGGACATAAGATCTCTGAAAGAGGTATTGAAGTTGGCAGAGCCCAAATTGAAGCGATTGAGAAGATGCCTTGTCCTAGGGATATCAAAGGTATTCGTAGTATCCTTGGTCATGCCGATTTCTATAGGAGATTTATTAAATATTTCTCAAAAATTTTAAAGCTCCTTACTAATCTTCTTAAAAAATATGTACCTTTTGTTTTTAATGATGATTGTAAGGAAGATTTTGAATGTTTGAAGAAAGCTTTAACAACTGCTCCTAGAGTCCAACCATCTGATTGGAGTTTACCTTTTGAAATCATGTGTGATGCTAGTGATTTTGCTGTGGGTGCTGTCCTTGGACAACATGTTGACAAGAAGCTAAATGTTATTCATTATGCTAGCAAGACTCTAGATGCTGTTCAAAAGAATTATGCTACTACTGAAAAAGAGTTCTTAGTTGTAATCTTTAATTGTGATAAGTTTAGAACTTATATTGTTGATTCTATGGTTACTATTCATACTGACCATGCAGCTATTAAGTACCTTATGACAAAGAAGGATGCTAAGCCTAGGCTTATAAGGTGGGTGTTGCTTTTCCAAGAGTTTCATCTTCATATTGTTGATAGGAAAGGTGTTGATAATCCTGTTACTGATAATTTATCTCATTTGGAAAACATTTCTTTTGACCCTTTGCGTGTTAATGATAATTTTCTAAATGAGCAGTTAGTTGCAATAAGGGTAAGTCCACATGAGAACCCTTGGTATGCTTATTATGCTAACTTTATTGTTTCCAAGTATTTGCCTCCAACCTTTACAGCCCAGCAAAGAAGGAAATTCTTCTATGATCTAAGGCATTACTTTTCGGATGACCCACACCTATATAAGGAAGGAGTAGATGGCATTATGAGAAGGTGTGTTCCAGAATTTGAACAACAAGAGATATTGAGAAAATGTCATGCCAGTGCTTATGGAGGACATCATGCTGGAGATAGGACTGCACAGAAGGTTTTACAATATGGAATTTATTGGCCTACTCTTTTTAAAGATGCAAGGAAGTTTATCTTATCCTGTGATGAATGCCAACGAGTAGGTAACATATCTAGACGGAATGAAATGCCTATGAATTATTCTCTTGTTATTGAACCTTTTCATTGTTGGGGATTCGACTTTATGGGGCCTTTTCCTCCTTCAAAAGGGTATACTCATATTCTTTTTGTTGTTGACTATGTTACAAAGTGGGTAGAAGCCATACCTACGAGTAGTGTTGATGGTAAGACCTCTTTGAAAATGCTCAAAGATGTCATTTTTCCTAGGTTCGGTGTACCTAGATATCTCCTGACTGATGGAGGCTCCCATTTTATTCATGGGGGTTTTAGAAAAACTCTCGCTATGTATGATGTAAACCACATAATAGCTTCATCTTATCACCCCCAAACTAGTGGGCAAGTAGAACTTTCCAATAGGGAAATCAAATCTATCTTGCAGAAGACTATCAATAGATCTAGAAAAACTTGGGTTAAAAAGTTGAATGACGCTTTGTGGGATCATAGAACTGCTTATAAAAATCCTATGGGGATGTCTCCTTACAAAATGGTCTATGGGAAATATTCTCACTTGCCTTTAGAATTAGAACACATAGCGTATTGGGAAGTGAAAGAGTTGAATAGAGATTTTAGACTAGATGGTGAGAAAAGACTGCTCGATTTAAGTAGTCTAGATGAGTGGAGAGGGGAAGGCTACGAAAATTCTAGGCTCTTTAAGGAAAAGGTAAAAAGATGGCATGATAATAGAATTATCAAAAGGGAGTTCCATGTTAGTGAGAAAGTTCTTTTGTATAGGTCTCGTCTGAGATTTTTTGCAAGGAAACTACTCTCCAAATGGGAAGGACCTTTTGTTATCAAGGAAGTGTACCGTTCAGGTGCCATCAAAATCGCTTCTCTGAAGGATGACACAACATAGGTGGTTAATAGTCAAAGACTAAAACATTATATTTCTGGAGATTCTTACAATTAAGAGGTGGATGTAATTAAAATGGTGACTCCAGAAGAATTTATCAAGAACAAAACACTAGAAACTATAGGGTTTGTCTTCGAATAGGTAAAGAGTGGTGAAAACAGAAGGTTCGTGAAACTCCAATATTTTTATATTTTTTATGTTTTTAATACATAAGGGAAGTTACAAGACGAAACCAAAGAGGAAACGGAGCCCAGGGTGGACAAACCCACCCTAGGCGCGAGCCAAGCCTGGCCGCGCCTGAGGGGGGTGTTCCATCCCCAGACTCCGTCTCCGCTTTGTTTCGGTGTCAAAACCTTCCTTATGTATTGACTCTTAGTAATATATAACCCCCCCGGATTCCCCGAGATTTGTGCATCGTGTTCTCGTCGTGTTTTCGTTTCAATCTGTTTCTGTCAGGAAATCTTCTCAAGTTTAGAGCACCATGGCCTCTGCCAACGACAGAGGCAAGAAGCCTGTGGAGATAGAGTTGGAAGAACACCACCACCGAAGGAATGATTCATCATCAGGTTTGGCATCTCCTTGGCTTGTTCCAAGCTTGGGGGAGTGTCTCGGTATCACCACCATTATCTTTCATATTTTACCCTTTTAGTGGATTCATATATGTGGTAGAGAGGTTATCTTAAAGTTTGGTTTGCATGTGGAAGTATCTCTCCTTTAGTTGATTATCTATGTATCCCTTGGTGTGAGTGCCTTTATTGGAATATTAATAAGAAGTCTCATCTTTTACTTTTTGCACTTCTTATTTTATTTTGCAATCTCTATTATATGATGGATCTTGTTGTTCAGTATTGGCAACACTCTGGGATCATCAAGTGGATCTAAATTGGTTTTTGCAAACCGAGTTCTGGTCAGTGGCATTAATTTGAAAGAAAAAGAAAGAAAGAAAAAGCTTACAGGTATTTGGTATCATTTGTTCTCTTTCTTGTTGGCTCATAAGCTTAGTATTCTTTATTTAAGATTATTTTGTGTCTTCAAGGAAGATTGCATGTTTGGATTTATTACTTGTATGTTTGCTTGTTTCTTTCAACTCTCTTGCTCGCGACCCAGCCTTGCTAGCCAAAAACCTGTTTTGAGAAGGCATACTTCTCATGTTTCCAAACCCCTTTGAACCAAAAACTTTTGCCACTTGTGTCCACCATATCTACCTAATAACTATTGTTATTTCTAGTAAATTCTCAAACTTCATCTACCTTTCGAATTAAAAATTATTTTGTTATGTGAAAACTAGTTAGTAAAGCTCTCACGAACTTGATGGCACACTTTATTTACTTTCCCCTAATGAACTTGAACCATTGTGGACATCGAAGTTGTATATACTTGCATCTATACGTTGGGATTAGCAGAACCGTGCTGTCATGGGGAACGTTTACAACATTGCACTTGTACCTTGTCGTACATAGTTGATATCATGCTCTTTTGTCTATGCATGTCAACGGTGTGAAATAAAGAGGGGACTTGTAAGTCCATGGAGTTTGTATTTTGTGTTAGAGAAACGCCTAGGCCGCTAGCCTAAGCCATGCTTAATCATGGTGGAAACATGCAGCATCACCATAGTGAGTCATCTATGAAGCATCCTTAATAAAAAGCTATGCACATAGTAAATAAAAAGATTGCTGAGATGCTCATTGTTTGCTTGCCTTGTCATTTTGGCTATAGGAAAGCTCCTGTACCATGTGCAAGGGGTACCTCGTTGGCGGTTCTCAACGATATGCAAATACTTACAATGACAAGAACTTACTTGGACCCAAAGTAGAGTATGCATGAGGAGTGGCCCTCATATTCAAGGGACATGAGATTGCCAACTTATATTTCATCAAGCATATACTCCATCTTTGTTCACTTGAAACTTATTCATCTCAAGATGCTTATGATAGGGGCAATGAGGGTTCAAAGCTAGTAAGTACCATAATATTTTGGAAGCTCTTTATGACTTGTAATCCCTGCTACCCTCTAAGAAGGGACCTTCCTCCTAGTTACCAGTTGACTCAGTAAACCTACTTCCTCTCTATCTATGTCACATCCCAAAATTCTCCTAATTTTGGAATGTGAAATAAATAAATAATTTTGATTGATTGTTTGACTATGTTGAAAATTCTCAAAGAGAAGAAACTTTTTGAATAGAAAATCCTCTCAACCTTGAATTCAAAATCTTATATTATTTTGTTATGACCTAAGTAGCCATATAGGCAAAAGGGCATCGATTGATTATGGATTATAGAATTGGTGTGCAAGATTTAAAAATGAAAATCATGAAGCATTCATAAGCATTTCATTACATCCATGCAAGGTTCTCACAAACTGAATCCAAATCCTGGTATCTAAATCCTATAGTTGATTCGTTCAAATGTTCCTAAAGGTAATTAAATTGAATTTATAAAAACCACGGTTGTTAAGGCATAAATTATTGATAATTATAGCCTAAAGAGATCCAATTAATATTACAAAATTTTAGAAACAAAATTGAGCTCATTTGGAGCTATTATGAAAAATTTATGGAATAAATACAAACAAATAAAGATATAAATAAAATGGAATATACAAGGATTTATAAACCCACTATTTGAAAACTAGTAAAAATATTACAAATATGATCCTACAATGATCTATTCAATTTTAGAAAATTTTAGAAACAAGAGTCGTGTCATTTGGAGTTCGTATGCTATAACTTTTTATCTATAACTCCGAATCGACTTCCGTTTGTTTTACTTGTTCCCTACTCCAAAACCTATGTATCCACCGTACTAAACCTCCAAATAAACTCGTGGAGCCACAACGGTATGAGTTTTCCTTCTCGAAATACAGAATCTACACATGTCCGAATCTTATTTCGCTTTTTAACCCATCTAGACTTTGTTGTTTGCCTTCGGCCAAAAAACAAAAGTTGTAGAACTCGTCAAAATCCTTCAATCCCGACAAACCTCACCTCTTTTCATCCACCACAGCCGGAGAATTTCGCATCGCAATACTTCAGATCTGACGGATTTGTAAGGTAGGACTAATGATTCCCCACAACTTTCATGTTGTAAGTTTTTCAATTTGACCTACGGATTTGTCTCTCTAACACAGATCAGTTTCTTGTCTATTCTGAGCCAAAATCGGGTCAATCTCCTCTCCTAACCACTTGATCTCATCCCAACAGCCAGGATTAGATCGATTCCTCGAAGGGTACAAGCCAACCGGATCTCGCCATGTGTCAACGTCAGGTCAGCATCTAGTCCCAGTCAACATGCAAAGTCAACCTGTCTAGTCAGCGGAATATTCTCTGGAATATTCCGTTCGAATTTAAAATTGCACATTATAGATCTAACTAGTAAAATTCATTAGAAATTCATACCACGTCCTTAAATTGCGTATAATATATCAAATTGAAGATAATTTTACTTAGAATCATCTTATCAGAATAGATCCAACTTTTACTATACGATGGTTACTGCAGTAATTTAATTAGTTTTAATTGTCTTTTAGGTTAATAAATTCATAAGAAATTATCTGTAACTCCGAAAAATATGAACAATATGTCAAATTGAAGCTACTATAATGTAGATTAATAATATCTGGTTGGATCCAGCTTTTGAGGACTATTTACCCCATAGCAATTTAATTAGTTTTAATGGCTTTATAAATCATTAAATTCATAGTAAAGTAATTGCTTGTCACAAAAATATAAATGATATACCGATGGAAAACTAGTTCCATGTACATCATCAATATGCAAATGGTTCAGGCAAATACTGTAAGGTTTCACAGTAATTAAATAAATAGATTAATGGCTTATTTAAAGTATTAAAATCATAGTAATTCGAATACTTCTCAGAAAATTACAAATAATATGTCCTTGGAATCACAATTCCGTGGAGATTACAGATATAATTTTAGTTTGGTTTGTAGGCAACAGAAACTATATGAATCATTTAAAATCTATTAAACACTATTTAAATCATACAAAAAGATTTATGACTCCGATTAGGTTGAATCCAACGCCTACTGGTTCGTATTAACGTCCTCTATCCAATAAACCTAAGAAACAAATTTAATTCAACAGTTAGAACAGGCGTTACAACAGAACTATTAAAAAACCCTATATTGGCAAGTAATTATTAATAACAAGTACTCCATTGCATTAATTGGCCTCTTGCATGCATCATATACTTCAATATTGTTTAGAGAACTAAAGTAACAACCGTTTGACTTATTAAATTGTCATGCATGCATTTTTTGCATTTGTTTGAGCTCTATGTGCTATTGTTTATGATTGTATGCAATTGTTTGCCCGATAGATTGCGAGGAGTGCAACGTGTGTGATTGCAACTACTATGATTGCAAGTATTGTGGTTATGACGAGTGCAACCATTATATCTATGAGGATTGTGAGGATTATGTAATCGACTACATCTACAACAAAGGAAAGTGGTGCTATCTTGGTCATAAATGTCCTATTGTTTTCCTATGCATTATAGATGCTTTTGTAGAATTGCATCTGTAGGAATTGATGTGTATATGCTATGATGTATCCCATATTATTCCCTAGTTTTCCTTGTTTATGAGCCATCGTATTGGTAGGTTGCTTAGCTATGCTATTTAGACGAGGAAGGGAATCACATCTTGAAAACTTATATGTTTTGAAAGGCTTATGTTTTGCTAAATGACAAACCAATATGTTTTAATGAACCACCTGGGCGGAATGGCATTGATTGGGTCATCAAGTGTGGATTTATGGTGGGGAATGCCGCCCAGGACACTGAGAAAGGATTGGTTTCTTGATTTGGTAACTTACGTGTACAATCATGTGCCAATAATGGAATGGGCGATTGGTTGGACTCAGTAGGTTGTGGTAACTCGAACCCACGTATCCAGAGATGTAGAATAGTGTAGGTTGGACCGGTGCGTGTCGGGTTTGGGGAGCTACTTCCCGAACGGTTCTTTCTTGGACTTCTCCCTATCATCACCCAATATGAGAGTGGTGGTACGAGCTGGGCTGGCCAAGTCACATGGGTAAAGTGTACTAACCCCTGCAGGGTGTCTAAACTAAGTGCTTAGCCGTGTCCCGATTATGGACAATTTGAGCGACCTGATTATGATGGTATGATATTTCTCACTCATCCTTATTTCTTAATTGCTTAAAACTTGTTGGGTGAACATAATTGGGTAGGAGCACCTGGGAGTGAACCAGAGTGTCCTATTTATCGTATTGGAAAACTACTTTGTTACAAATGTTAGGATAAAATTGTTGCTTTATGCAAATGAACCTGAACTCCACTTGGCAAAATAAGCATGTAGTTGATAGATATGTTGTTAACCACTTTAGCCTACTTTCCATACATTCAATGTATTGACCATTCGTGGCTGCAACGTTTCATGTTGCAGGTTATATCGTATCTGAGTGATCGTCCATAGGTCGCGAGACTCCACTCAACAATTGTTCGCCTGTGGCACATTTGAAGGATGGAGATCTACCTTGTATTCGTTTTCCGCTGTGTACTTGAATAAATAATGTAAATTATGGATCATATTCGTTGTATTTATAATGCACAGTTATATTTGGTATCATTTTGTATTGTGTGTGTTAGTGAACCGATCCATGGATTGGCACTATACACATGAACTCAGCCTTATCAGGCGAGGGTGTTACAAGATGGTATCAGAGTTGTGTGTTGACTGTAGGATCATGACCTTAGAAATGGATTAGCAATAGAAGACCTCTATTAGGAGAACTATCATATTTTATACTTATTAGAGTTCTTATATTCCTTGTCTATCACTTTCCAACACCTCTCCTTGTTCAAACTTGTAGATGTCCATTCACATGAATAGTAGAAGAAGTGATCTACCATAAAAACTACAAGAATTGGAAAATATTATTAGTAGTTTTCTATAAAGAAAATCACTATATGAGAGTTGGCCTACAAGTAAAGAACAAATAACATGACATAAATGAACATCTCACCAAGTTTGGGTAGGTCTGGACCACCATATTTTATCTCTTTAGGAGATCATCACTATCTTGTCAGCATATTGTTTTTACCAACTTATGTGGTATGACAATATAGGTTGCTTGCTTGTTTGTACTGAACCATATCATGTAATGCCTTGTTTAGGATCTATTCTTTTGAAAATCTAAAGTTGCTGGATCTTTCGTGTGGTTTTAAAATTATTTTAATGGTGTGAATTGATTGAAATTCGTGGGATCACTCCTGCAGTTTTGTAACATCCAAGATTTTGTATTAGGATGTTATTAGTGGCATGCATCATCCTTGCATCATTGCATCCTACATTTGAAAATTGAAATAAAAATCCTAAACACCTAAACCTAGAAAACCCTAATAGTGGTTGCCTTATGTAAGCATTATTGTAGAGGTCAAGTAATGATCCTACTAAAAACCTTGTAAAACTTTAAACTATGGCCCTATGTTGACCACCTTAATTTTATGAAAATTTAGAAACAAGTTTCATCAATTTTGGACTTAGTTTGCAAAAGTTATTAGGGTTTTACAAAAACAGAAAAAAGGAAAAATGTTAAACAAAAAAAAGGGCCAGCAAGGCCAGCAGCTAACCTAGCTGGGCCGGCTCGCCAGCCCACCCAGCAGCAAAGAAGCCCGTGCACGTCGGCCCACTTCTCCCCTCCACCACCGACACCCGGGCCCCACCCATCGCCCTTCTCCTTCTTCCCCGACGAGGACAGAGTCCGCACCGACCACGACCTCCCCGGCATCCGTGTCCGGCCAGGACTCCTCTCCCCCAGGCTGCTTATAAAAAACCAACCGCACGCCTCACCTCCGTCCCCCAAAACCCTAGAACCCTAGCCTCTCCGTTTCCGTGATGTCGAACCACTGCTGCGCTCGGTAAGCCAACAAAGACGGCGACACGGGAACCCCCATCCCCTGATTTCTTCCCCTATCTTGACCTCTCGATCAACGTCGTCTACTCATCGCGTTTTCCCCCTGTGTACTGCAGCGTGCCACCGCGAATTGCTCGCCGGAGCTACGGAGGAGGAGCAGCCGCCGCCACCGTTCGGGGAAGAGAAGCTCGAATCCGAGTCTACGGGCGGAACCGCGAGGAGGAGACGATCGCCCGAGGCTGCTTCGCCATCACCTAGGGACACCGACGCCGACGCCGACCACCGCAACGCCCGTCGCCACCAGCCACCGCCGCCAGCCGGAGAGGTGAGCCGTCCTTGCTCCTAAGTCGTTAGATCCAGGCCGACGGTGAGGATTAGAAGATTCGAACGAAGGGGTATCGGCGAATAACAGCGTGCCACGTGGCCACGCGCGTCAGCATGCACGCGCCAACGCCGCGTCGCTCCAGCTGGACCAACCAGATGCTGACACCTCGCTAGGTTTTAAGTGAAGTTCAGATCTGGTTGCAGATTTGGAATTCAAACTTGCGAAAATCATATAAAATCAAATATTTGTCCAAATTTAGCTTGTAATATACCGTTGGATTCCTAATTTTATGTAGAATCCAAATCTGTAATAAGATTGCAGGTTTGCAGTAATGTTTTAGGTGTACATTTTAATCATTAGATTAGAGAGTTTAATCTATAGAAAAATAATTAAAATTCTATTTTATTTGATTCTTGTTGCAATAACTTTGTTTCCACAATACCTACTGATCCAAATCATTAAGCTTTGATTAATATCATTAGATCAAGTTTGGGGCTAATTAGATGGTTTGATCTTCTTATAATCCTAGGATTTGTTTTAGTGACTCTATTAGATCTAAACCCTTGGTATAATCAACCCTAGTGACACCCTTACACCATCACAACACAAACTTGCTACCTTAATCAATTTAGAAGAACCAACCTTGCATAAAATACCATGTTGCATGCATGCATGATATTCTTTGTGATATGCTTTGAGCAAGTTGTGATCAGATCTATGTTTGTGATTCGTTAGATTGCTCGGAGTGCGCTAAGGAGTGCTATTGTGTAGAGTGTTGCTCGGATCAAGGCAAGTTACACCATTTGTTCATAATTTTGTCCCAGTTTTGATTCTATGCATGTGATCTTCAAAATTTTGTAGTATGCATGTGTAGGATGTTCTAGTAGAATTTTTCCATAGTGTTATTTTGCAAGTGCGATGATTTTGTAGTATGCCATGAGTAGCTCTATACTTAGGATTTTTCCACTCCTAATAGGTTACCCCTGTTTTTGCTAAGTATTGCTTGCTATGCTATATATGCAAAGTACCGTTGGGGTGTTCGAAAGACAAAGAATTTTTCTAAGTATAAAGGCTCTCTAGAGCAAACTTTTCTTCTCAAATCCACTTCAAAATAAAACTAAGTTTTCTTCTGGGCGGAATGGTTGTCGGGTCAACGAGTGTGATTTTGGTGGAGGACGGCCGCCCAGGATTCAAAGAAGTCTGCCATGTTTCAGAATTCAGAAGCTTCCAGTGCAACCACAATACATTATGGGCTCTGTCTTGGCCTAGTACTTAGTGGGAAACCTCACCTGGGTACCAACATTTGGAGGTTCTTGGCACGGTTGGATCCGGAATCTAGAGGGGCTACAAAGGGAAAGCCTCGCCATGGTCTTGTCTGTAAAGGACTTGATCGTGGATTGTGGGTAAAGTGCACAAACTCTCGAGAGTATTGCAATCTGATCGATCAGCCGTGTTCACGGTAACAGAACAACAATGAGCGTCTGAAGGATGGAGCCTCTGAAGGATCTTCCTCTCTCTTTTCTAAAAACAAAGTTTTGAAACCCCATGGCGTGCGTAATATCGCTAATGGGTGGGAATTTGGGAACTTGGTGTGTAATATCCAAGTGACGCTTGGTGCATAATATCCAAGTGTTTGGTTGTTTGGACACTTGGTGCATAATATCCTCGTGTGCCACTCGACCTTATTTTATCTAAGCAAATGTTTACAAAGTAGGACAATCCTCTCCTTTTCTCTCTACTTAAGAAAACTAGCTTTGAGCAAATGAACTCTACAGCCTATACCAGCCTTGCATGTAGAGATAGTCTTTTCTCTCCTTGGTGTAATTTGCCAATACATTCAAAGTATTGACCCAACTTGTTGGTTGCACGTCTTATGTGCAGAATCCGGAGATTGAAAGGTGCGTAGGGATCGCGGGTCTACACTCGACAAGCCTAGGGCGTTGATGGATTCATGCTGCTTTTATGTTTCCGCTGTTATTTGAGCTAGCATAATGCTAAGCAATTTTTGTAATAAATTCATACTCTGGATTCTCCGTGTAATAAAGACTTTGTGTTTTACATGATATTTCATCGACTGTGAGTTCTAGCTATTGATCCAGGGACTAGCATGTTAATCACAGGGACTTAGGATCCTTACCGATCCGAGGTCATTGATGGTATCAGAGCACATCGTTGCATGTAGGACGTGACCCTAGGATTGGAACCACCTCTAACTTTTGTGCCTTACTTGTTCTTCTACTAAGTTATTTTCCGCACTTCTAGTATCTACTTTCCTCTACTTGTTTAAGTATCTAACCTTCATTCTTCTAAATCAAAGATGACAAGCTTCCTCTACGACACCGTCGCGGACATCGAGCCCCTTCGCTTTGGTGGATGCCTCATGGATCTACTCACACGTTTGGACCTTCCTCTCCCAACAATCCAGGGGAGCACAATGAAGAAACTCCACAAGGACGGCTGTTGGGGAGTCAAGGTCATCCAGCCAGGAAAAGAGCGAGACAAGAACCCGGAGGAAGACATAGCAATCCACATAGTTAGCAATTCCAAGGAGAAGGCCCTTAGCATCAGCTTGCAGCAACTCATTGGTCGCCTATGTGGACGTCATCATGAAGCTCTCCAAGGACACTGCGGCGGCCTCTTTGGAAGACGAGATGAGGAAGGAATTCCCATGTAGTTAACCTTTGAGGAAAGAACTTCTACCAAGCGCCGAAGAACACAATATCAAGACTTGGAGTGCCACATCCATGACCTTGAAAAGGGTACCTTCCTCGAGATGTTGAAGAACGACGAGCTGTGCGCCCTCATCAAGGAGAAGGAAGAAGTGATCAAGCAGCAGGAGGAGGCAATGAAGCTCCAAGAGATAAAATTCCAGGACCAAGAGAAGAAGTTCGCTAACCAAGAGAAGAGGGTGATAAATAAAAACAAGAGAATTAGGGAACTCAAACAGCAGATCGATGGAGATGAAGTGCAAATTGAAGGCCTTTGCAAGATAATCAATGATGTGCGTGCTTCCAAGAGGGACTTGGCAAAGCAACTTGAAGCCGCAATGAAGTCAAGTTTAGTGGAGGAGCTACAAAGCGAGAAGGAGGGACTTCAGGAGCAGCTGGAAGCCACTACCAAGAAGCTACAGGATGAGATAAAGAACCTCCAAGAGAAGATTGAAGCCACCACAAAGGAGATGGAGTTGTACAAGACAACTCTAGAGCAGGAAGGCTACTCGTTCGAGGAAGAGGAAGAGGAAGGCGTGGAAGATGTGTAATAGTTGGACCACCTTTAGTTCTATAGTAGAACGTTATTCGCAAATGTAATAAATACCAGGACAAGTCTGGTTTAGTTAAACTTGGTTGCTTTCTGTGTTAAAGCTGTGTTATTATGTCTTGTGTGCCTTGTGTGCTTGGTGTGTTTTCATAAGGGTAGGAGTTTACTACTTAGTCTTTCTGTCTATTTCTTAACTATTCTCTTAAACCCACAGATGCCGCCAAGACGTGCGAACCCCGGAATCCCGCCAGAAATAGCACAACTTTTGTCCAGTCAGAACCAGCTGATCCAACTGCTCACTCAGAACATGCAAAACAACAACAACAACCCGCCACCACCACCACCTCCGCCACCTCCTCAACAGGATCGCTTGACTCGGTTTTTGAGGCTGAACCCACCCGCCTTCACTAGCAGCACTGAACCAATCATCACTGATGACTGGTTGCGTACGATCAACAAGAATCTAGACACCGTGCAAGCTGTCGGAGCCGACAGGGTGCGTTATGCCGCACACCAGCTTGAAGGACCTGCTGCAGAATGGTGGGATAACTACCAAGTCACCCACCCGGATATTGATGCTATCACTTGGGAACAGTTTGAGTTAGCTTTTCGCACTCATCATGTGGCTGCTGGTGTCATGACTCTGAAAAGGCGTGAGTTTCGCGACCTACACCAGCCGCTGATTACACCGAGTATGGGGAGCTTTTCAATAAGCTAGCCCGTTATGCACCCGATGATGTTTCCACTGATGCCAAGAGACAGGAGGAGTTCTTAAGAGGGCTCAATGATGAGATATCCATTCAGCTTGTGGCTCAGAAATTTGACAACTTTTAGGAACTCCTGGACAGAGCCATTGTGGTTGAATCAAAGAGGAAGAGAATAGGAAATCTAACCCTCACAAACACTCTGTTCCGTACCAGAAGCAGCGCAATTCCTCACCACCACCTTATAACAATAATGGCCACAACTATAACGGTCATAACCATGGTGGCCACAAACACAATGGGCATAAGAACTGCAATGGGAATGGCAGCAGTGGAAAGGATCTCAGTGAGGTGACATGCTTTAAGTGCAACAAGACAGGGCACTATGCAACATCTTGCCCCGAAAGGAAGAATGGCAATGGGAATGGAAATGGACACAACCATGGCAATGGAAACGGGAAGAAGCCAAATCCGTTTGTCAAAGCCACGGTGAATCATGTTTCTATGGAGGATGCTTGTGATGCGCCAGACTCTGTGATTGGTAAGTTCAAACTCAATTCTATTCCCGCAGTTGTTCTTTTTGATACCGGTGCATCGCATTCATTCATATCAAGGGTATTTGTGGATAGAGGCAAGATACCAATGGAGTCTATAAACTTTCCTTTAAGGGTAAGTTCTCCTGGGGGAGAAATAGTGGCAAACTCCGGTTGCCGGGAATTAGAACTAAGGATTGGGAAACACATTTTTCACACCAGTCTAGTGGTTCTAGAATCACAAGGATTAGACATAATCTTGGGCATGAATTGGATGACCGAATATGAAGGAGTCATAGGTTGTGCCAAGAGAACTAACATGCTCACAACACCGGAAGGGAAGAGGATTCGTATCAAGTCGAATTTCGCACTTAAAGAAGTCATGGTGAACTCTCTTAAGGGGGTTAGCTTGGAGGAGGTACCTATTGTAAAGGAATACCCAGATGTCTTCCCGGAGGAACTACCAGGAATGCCACCCGACCGTGATATCGAATTCCTCATTGACTTGATGCCAGGCACGGGGCCGATAGCTAAGAGACCATACAAGATGGATCTGGACGAGTTAAAGGAACTCAAGAAATAGCTTAGGGAACAATTGGACAAGGGGTTCATTCAACCCAGCGCATCATCTTGGGGAGCACCCGTCCTATTTGTGGAAAAGAAGGATAAGACCAAGAGGCTGGTTGTGGACTACCGCTCGTTGAACGAAGTGATGATTAAGAATAAGTATCCCCTGCCCAACATTAATGACCTGTTTGACCAGTTAAAAGGAGCTAGTGTGTTCTCAAAGATCGATCTGCGATAAGGCTATTTTCAGCTGAAGATTCGAGAACAGGATGTGCCCAAAACAGCATTCACCACAAGATACAGATTGTATGAGTACACCGTAATGTCGTTTTGTCTAACAAATGCCCCAGCATACTTCATGACCATGATGAACAAGGTGTCCATGGAATATTTGGACAAGTTTATCGTGGTATTTATAGATGATATACTCATATACTCTAAGGATGAGAAGGAACATGAGAAACATCTGCGCCTTATTATGGAGAAACTAAGAGAACACAAGTTGTATGCCAAATTCAGCAAATGCGAGTTCTGGTTAAAGGAAGTGGGATTCCTTGGTCATGTTATGTTAGCAAAAGGAGTTGCCGTAGATCCTATTAAGGTAGCTTCCATGACGGAATGGGAGTCACACAAGAATATGGGAGATATTAGGAGTTTCTTGGGCCTCGCAGGATATTACCGGAGGTTCATCTAAAACTTTTCTAAAATAGCAAAGCCCATGACGGAACTATTAAAGAAGGAAAAGAAATTCCTATGGACCGAGGCATGTGAAGCAAGTTTTCAAGATTTGAAGAAATGCCTTGTAACGGCACCAGTTCTGTGTCTGCCTGATATCCAGAAGGATTTTCAAGTCTATTGTGACGCTTCTCGACAAGGACTTGGAAGTGTATTGATGCAAGATGGGAAAGTGGTATCCTATGCCTCCCGACAACTTAAGAACCACGAACACAATTATCCCACGCATGATTTGGAACTTGCGTCTGTGGTTCAGGCACTCAAGGTATGGAGACACTACCTCATGGGCAAACATTGTGATGTGTTCACAGATCACAAGAGTTTGAAGTACATCTTCACCCAAAAGGAGTTGAATATGAGACAAAGAAGATGGCTTGAGCTAATTAAGGATTATGACTTGGATTTACAATACCACCCCGGAAAGGCAAACGTGGTGGCTGATGCCTTAAGTCGTAAGGTGTATGTGAATGGACTTACCGCAGGGGAACTTCTAGAGGATTTATGCAAGCAATTCAGGGATCTCAGGCTAGAGATAGTCCCGAAAGGACACGTAGCGACTATGGAAATAGTGTCCACCTTCCAAGAAAGGATCCAAGAAGCACAAAAGGGGGATGAAGATTTGGAAGAAATAAGAGTCGGGATAAGTGAAGGAAAGACAAAAGAATTTCGTCTGGACGAACAAGGAACCCTCTGGTATGGGAAGCGTTTGTGCATTCCCAATGACCCCGATATCAGGAAGATGATTTTACAAGAAGCTCATGATTCGCCATACTCAATTCATCCAGGTAACACAAAGATGTACATGGATGTGAAGAATAGATTCTGGTGGAATAACCTAAAGAGAGATATTGCAGAGTATATTTCTCTGTGTGATGTGTGCAACAGAGTTAAAGCCGAGCATCAGAAACCGGCAGGATTACTTCAACCACTACCTATACCCGACTGGAAGTGGGACAAGGTAGGCATGGATTTCATTACAGGATTGCCCCGGGCTCGTTCTGGATTTGATTATGTCTGGGTAGTGGTGGACCACTTTACCAAGGTGGCTCACTTCATTCCCGTAAAGACCACATATACAAGTGCTAAGCTCACTAAGATTTACATGTCAAGGATTGTAAGCCTACATGGTGTTCCCAAGGGAATTGTGTCAGACAGAGGCACCCAGTTTACTTCAAAGTTTTGGCGACAACTACATGAGTCTCTTGGGACCCGACTAGAATTCAGTACTGCCTTCCACCCACAAACAGATGGCCAAACAGAAAGGGTGAATCAAATTTTGGAAGATATGTTGAGAGCTTGCGCACTAGACTATGGGTCTAGTTGGGACGATAACCTGCCATATGCTGAGTTCTCATACAACAACAGCTACAGAGACAAGTATCAAGATGGCTCGTTTGAAGTTCTATATGGCAGAAGTGTAGGACTCCATTGCTATGGAATGGAGTAGGTGAACTAGATCTTTTGGACCTGACTTGATAAAGGATGCGAAGAAAAGGTACGAGATCTGAGGATAGGATAAAGGTAGCCCAATCCCGACAGAAGAGCTACGCTGATTCCAAGTGCAGGGATGTGGCCTATGAAATAGGGGACCGTGCGTATCTCCGAGTTTCACCCCTACGAGGAGTGAAGAGGTTCGGAATCAAGGGAAAGTTATCTCCACGATTCATAGGACCATATAAGGTTCTGGCCCATAGAGGGGAAGTGGCTTATCAGCTGGAGTTACCGGAAGGACTGACTGTTCATGATGTGTTTCATGTGTCGCAACTAAAGAAGTGTCACCCGGAGATGGCCGAAACACCGCTAAGAGACACCATTTCCCTAGAAGAGGTTCAATTGGAGAATGACCTTACCTATGAGGAAAAACCCATCAAAATCCTGGAAACAGCTGAAAGGATTACTCGCACCAAGACTATAAGGTTCTGCAAGGTATAATGGAACCACCACTCCGAGGAAGAAGCTACGTGGGAGCGTGAAGAAGACTTGAAGGTAGAACACCCACACCTATTTGCTAGCCAACCCGAATCTCGAGGACGAGATTCTTCTTAAGGGGGGTAGGTTTGTAACATCCAAGATTTTGTATTAGGATGTTATTAGTGTCATGCATCATCCTTGCATCATTGCATCCTACATTTGAAAATTGAAATAAAAATCCTAAACACCTAAACCTAGAAAACCCTAATAGTGGTTGCCTTATGTAAGCATTATTGTAGAGGTCAAGTAATGACCCTACTAAAAACCTTGTAAAACTTTAAACTATGGCCCTATGTTGACCACCTTAATTTTATGAAAATTTAGAAACAAGTTTCATCAATTTTGGACTTAGTTTGCAAAAGTTATTAGGGTTTTACTAAAACAGAAAAAAAGGAAAAATGTTAAAAAAAAAGAAAGGGCCAGCGGCATGGGCGGCTCACCCAGCCACCCTTGACAGCAGAAGCCTGCCTGCACGTGCCACTTCTTCCCTCCACCACCGACACCCGGGCCCCACCCGTCACCCTTCTCCTTCTTCCCCGATGAGGACAGAGTCCGCACCGACCACGACCTCCCCCGCATCCGTGTCCAGCCATGACTCCTCTCCCCCCAGGTTGCTTATAAAAAACCGACTGCACGCCTCTCCTCCGTCCCCCAAAACCCTAGAACCCTAGCCTCTCTGTTTCCGCGACGTCGAACCACCGCCGCGCTCGGTAAGCCAACAAAGACGGCGACACGGGAACCCCACACCCCTGATTTCTTCCCCTATCGTGACCTCTCGATCAACGTCGTCTACTCATCGTATTTTCCCCCTGTGTACTGCAGCGTGCCACCGCGAATTGCTCGCCGGAGCTACGGAGGAGGAGCAGCCGCCGCCACCGTTCGGGGAAGAGAAGCTCGAATCCGAGTCTACGGGCGGAACCGCGAGGAGGAGACGATCGCCCGAGGCTGCTTCGCCATCACCTAGGGACACCAACGCCGACGCCGACCACCGCAGCGCCCGTCGCCACCAGCCGCCGCCGCCAGCCGGAGAGGTGAGCCGTCCTTGCTCCTAAGCCGTTAGATCCAGGCTGACGGTAAGGATTAGAAGATTCGAACGAAGGGGTATCGGCGAATAACAGCATGCCACGTGGCCACGCGCGTCAGCACGCACGTGCCAGCGCCGCGTCGCTCCAGCTGGACCAACCAGATGCTGACACCTGGCTAGGTTTTAAGTGAAGTTCAGATCTGGTTGCAGATTTGGAATTCAAACTTGCGAAAATCATATAAAATCAAATATTTGTCCAAATTTATCTTGTAATATACCGTTGGATTCCTAATTTTATGTAGAATCCAAATCTGTAATAATATTGCATGTTTGTAGTAATGTTTTAGGTGTAGATTATAATCATTAGATTAGAGAGTTTAATCTATAGAAAAATAATTAAAATTCTATTTTATTTGATTCTTGTTGCAATAACTTTGTTTCCACAATACCTACTGATCCAAATCATTAAGCTTTGCTTAAGATCATTAGATCTAGTTTGGGGATAATTAGATGGTTTGATCTTCTTATAATCCTATGATTTATTTTAGTGACTCTATTAGATCTAAACCCTTGGGATAATCAACCCTAGTGACACCCTTACACCATCACAACACAAACTTGCTACCTTAATCAATTTATAAGAACCAACCTTGCATAAAATACCATGTTGCATGCATGCATGATATTCTTTGTGATATGCTTTGAGCAAGTTGTGATCAGATCTATGTTTGTGATTTGTTAGATTGCTTGGAGTGCGCTAAGGAGTGCTATTGTGTAGAGTGCTGCTCGGATCAAGGAAAGTTACACCAATTGTTCATAATTTTGTCCCAGTTTTGATTCTATGCATGTGATCTTCAAAATTCTGTAGTATGCATGTGTAGGATGTTCTAGTAGAATTTTTCCTTAGTGTTATTTTGCAAGTGCGATGATTTTGTAGTATGCCATGAGTAGCTCTATACTTAGGATTTTTCCACTCCTAATAGGTTACCCCTGTTTTTGCTAAGTATTGCTTGCTATGCTATATATGCAAAGTACCATTGGGGGGTTCGAAAGACAAAGAATTTTTCTAAGTATAAAGGCTCTCTAGAGCAAACTTTTCTTCTCAAATCAACTTCAAAATAAAACTAAGTTCTCTTCTGGGTGGAATGGTTATCGGGTCAACGAGTGTGATTTTGGTGGAGGACGGCCGCCCAGGATTCAAAGAAGTCTGCCATGTCTCAGAATTCAGAAGCTTCCAGTGTAACCACAATACATTATGGGCTCTGTTTTGGCCTAGTACTTAGTGGGAAACCTCACCTGGGTACCAACATTTGGAGGTTCTTGGCACGGTTGGATCCGGAAGGTAGAGGGGCTACTAAGGGAAAGCCTCGCCATGGTCTTGTTTGTAAAAGGACTTGATCGTGGATTGTGGGTAAAGTGCACAAACTCTCGAGAGTATTGCAATCTGATCGATCAGCCGTGTTCATGGTAACAGAACAACAATGAGCGTCTGAAGGATGGAGCCTCTGAAGGATCTTCCTCTCTCTTTTCTAAACAAAGATTTGAAACCCCATGGCGTGCGTAATATCTCTAATGGGTGGGAATTTAGGAACTTGGTGTGTAATATCCAAGTGACGCTTTGTGCGTAATATCCAAGTGTTTGGTTGTTTGGACACTTGGTGCGTAATATCCTCGTGTGCCACTCGACCTTACTTTATCTAAGCAAATGTTTACAAAGTAGGACAATCCTCTCCTTTTCTCTCTACTTAATAAAACTAGCTTTGAGCAAATGAACTTTACAGCCTATACCAGCCTTGCATGTAGAGATAGTCTTTTCTCACCTTGGTGTAATTTGCCAATACATTCAAAGTATTGACCCAACTTGTTGGCTGCACGTCTTATGTGCAGAATCTGAAGATTGAAAGGTGCATAGGGATCGCGGGTCTACACTCGACAAGCCCGGGGCGTTGATGGACTCATGCTGCTTTTATGTATCCGCTATTATTTGAGCTAGCATAATGCTAAGCAATTTTTGTAATAAATTCATACTCTGGATTCTCCGTGTAATAAAGAATTTGTGTTTTACATGATATTTCATCGACTGTGAGTACTAGCTATTGATCCATGGACTAGCATGTTAATCACAGGGACTTAGGATCCTTACCGATCCGAGGTCATTACAAGTTTTCTGCCTGACCTGTTGTACCGTGCGATTTTTCATATTTTATTGGTAACTCAGAAAATCTAAACAAATAGGATCTGGAGCGTAATTACCTGTAGTACATGCAAAATAATTGGCTAAAATTCCTGACGATATTAGGTCGGTCAGAAAAATTCGTGAAGTCTGTTGTACCGTTTTGATAGATTTTTTTATTGCTTATATGTTGCTATGTTTTACTCTAGTATTGTTCCCAATGCTTTCAAACTATTTTGTGGTTATATACTGCTATATTTAGACCCCTGTAATGTTATTATACAAGTCTTTGATTGTGTGTTGATCGCCTATGATTGTTTCCTTGATTGTGACATTGACTGCTTCATATAGTTATGGGTAGGATTATTTTCTTAGTCGTTTCTTTCCTATAGAATCTATTCTTCCCTATCTTGAATCCTTGGAGATATAATGATGTGTTAAGCGGAAGGTTTGACAACACAATGCATTTAGGAAGGAGAATGCTTTATCAAATGGAAAAAAGAGATGTGGGAGTATGAAGTGTTGAAATGATGTTATGTAGTAGATTACGCAACCTGAAAGTTGAAGTATCGATAGTTTAGTTTTAGTACTAGCTTTGTTGATTGAATACATGGGAGTCTACATAGAGCATTAGTTCGTGCCCATGGAAACATTCTTCAAGGCAAGTGAGAATGCCCGAGTGATAGAAAAACGTGATTCATCTATCCTCATACAGGGTAATGATTTGGGTGTAGGATGGATTGATCACCATTCCTACTACTCTTATTATTCGCTCTTTAACTAAAAAAGTACAAATTGAAATTATAATGACTACTGGCTTTGCGAATCTTGAGTGCCCTTTTCAACCTTAGCAGAGAGTCGACGTTGAGCCTAAACCCTAAAATGGTATATTGTTACACCCTTCTAAAAGCATCCATTGCTAAGCATAGGAATGTACGGTAAGGATGAATCCCAACCGTGAATTATGGGCACCGTGAAGTAAACGTTCCCTATTTGCCCATCGTGGGAGTTTTGCTAGTTTAAGAAGTGCTTTCTCAGAAACTATCAATCATGATGTTTAGAATATGCTAGAGACATTGTGCCAATAAAAGTTTAAAGGAGAACCAATCTGAGCTAAGTAAATCCTTGAGAAATGACCTAGTCAATTTATTTTTAAGGGCGGTAGCATCCTAATGGATCCCGAACCTTTGTTTCTTTCTAGACTTCCCAAATCTCGAGACGAGATTTCTTTTAAGGGTGGTAGTCTGTCACATCCCAAAATTCTCCTAATTTTGGAATGTGAAATAAATAAATAAGTTTCATTGATTGTTTGACTATGTTGAAAATTCTCAAAGAGAAGAAACTTTTTGAATAGAAAATCCTCTCAACCTTGAATTCAAAATCTTATATTCTTTTGTTATGACCTAAGTAGCCATATAGGAAAAAGGGCATGGATTGATTATGGATTATAGAATTGGTGTGCAACATTTCAAAATGAAAATCATGAAGCATTCATAAGCATTTCATTACATCCATGCAAGGTTCTCACAAACTGAATCCAAATCCTGGTATCTAAATCCTATAGTTGATTCGCCCAAATGTTCCTAAAGGTAATTAAATTGACTTTATAAAACCCACTATTGCTAAGGCATAAATTATTGATAATTATAGCCTAAAGAGATCCAATTAATATTACAAAATTTTAGAAACAAAATTGAGCTCATTTGGAGCTATTATGAAAAAGTTATGGAATAAATACAAACAAATAAACATATAAATAAAATGGAATATACAAGGATTTATAAACCCACTACTTGCAAACTAGTAAAAAGATTACAAATATGATCCTACAATGATCTATTCGATTATAGAAATTTTAGAAACAATAATCGTGTCATTTGGAGTTCATATGCAAAAGATATGAGGAAAACAAATAAAAAAAAAGAGAAAAAGAAAAAATCTAACGGGCTGGCCCACCCGGACCGACCGAACCAGCCACCGGGGCGCGCGTACGTAACTCCCAGCCCTGCTTTAAAAAGCGTGCCAAACAGTTTTGTCAAACCTATCTATATTCAAACTGCTATAACTTTTTATCTACAGCTCCGAATCGACTTCCGTTTGTTTTTACTTGTTACCTACTCCAAAACCTATGTCCCCACATTCCTAAACCTCCATATAAACTCGTGGAGCCACAACGGTATGAGTTTTCCTTCTCGAAATCCCGAATCTACATGCCCGAATCTTATTTCGCTTTTTAACCCATATAGACTTCGTTGTTTGCCTTCGGCCAAAAACGAAAGTTGTAGAACTCGTCGAAATCTTTCAATCCCGACAAACCTCACCTCTTTTCATCCACCACAGCCGGAGAATTTCACATCGCAATACTTCAGATCTGACGGTGTAAATCCAAGATGTACTCGCGCTCGTTTCTTCAAATCCAAATTCCTTTGGTGAGAAGGTAGGACTAATGATTCCCCACAACTTCATGTTGTAAGTTTTTCAATTTGACTTATGGATTTGTCTCTCTAACACATATCTCTTTCTTCTCTATTCTGAGCCAAAATCGGGTCAATCTCCTCTCCTAACCACTTGATCTCATCCCAACAGCCAGGATTAGATCGATTCCTCGAAGGGGTACAAGCCAACTGGATCTCGCCATGTGTCAACGTCAGGTCATCATCTAGTCCCAGTCAGCATGCAAAGTCAACCTGTCTAGTCAGCGGAATATTCTCTGGAATATTCCGTTCGAATTTAAAATTGCACATTATAGATCTAACTTATAAAATGCATTAGAAATTCATACCACATCCAAAAATTGCGTATAATATATCAAATTGAAGATAATTTTACGTAGAATCATCTTATCAGAATAGATACAACTTTTACTATACGTGGTTAGTGCAGTAATTTAATTAGTTTTAATGGTCTTTTAGGTTAATAAATTTATAAGAAATTTATCTGTAACTCCGAAAAATATGAACAATATATCAAATTGAAGCTACTGTAATGTAGATTAATAATATCTGGTTGGATCCAGCTTTTGCGGACTATTTACCCCATAGCAATTTAATTAGTTTTAATGGATTTATAAATCATTAAATTCATAGTAAATTAATTGCTTATCACAAAAATATAAATGATATACCGATGGAAAGATGGTTCCATGTAGATTATCAATATGCAAATGGTTCAGGCAAATACTGTAAGGTTTCGCAGCAATTAAATAAAAATATTAATGGCTTATTTAGAGTATTAAAATCATAGTAATTCGAATACTTCTCAGAAAATTACAAATAATATGTCCCTGGAATCACAATTCCTTGGAGATTACAGATATAATTTTAGTTTGATTTGTAGGCAACAGAAACTATATGAATCATTTAAAATCTATTAAACACTATTTAAATCATATAAAAAGATTTATGACTCCGATTAGGTTGAATCCAACGCCTACTGGTTCGTATTAACATCCTCTATCCAATAAACCGAAGAAACAAATTTAATTCAACAGTTAGAACAGGTGTTACAATAGAACTATTAAAAAACCCTATATTGGCAAGTAATTATTAATAACAAGTACTCCATTGAATTAATTGGCCTCTTGCATGCATCATATACTTCAATATTGTTTATAGAACTAAAGTAACAACCGTTTGACTTATTAAATTGGCATGCATGCATTTGTTGCATTTGTTTGAGCTCTATGTGCTATTGTTTATGATTGTATGCAATTGTTTGCTCGATAGATTGCGAGGAGTGCAACGTGTGTGATTGCAACTACTATGATTGCAAGTATTGTGGTTATGATGAGTGCAACCATTATATCTATGAGGATTGTGAGGATTATCTAATCGACTACATCTACAACAAAGGCAAGTGGTGCTATCTTGGTCATAAATGTCATATTGTTTTCCTATGCATTATAGATGCTTTTGTAGAATTGCATCTGTAGGAATTGATGTGTATATGCTATGCTATATCCCATATTATTCTCTAGTATTCCTTGTTTATGAGCCATCGTACTGGTAGGTTGCTTAGCTATGCTATTTAGACGAGGAAGGGAATCACATCATGAAAAGTTATATGTTTTGAAAGGCTTATGTTTTGCTAAATCACAAACCAATATGTTTTAATGAACCACCTGGGCGGAATGGCATTGATTGGGTCATCGATTGTGGATTTATGGTGGGGAATGCCGCCCAGGACACTGAGAAAGGATTGGTTTCTTTATTTGGTAACTTACGTGTACAACCATGTGGCAATAATGGAATGGGCGGTTGGTTGGACTCAGTAGGTTGTGGTAACTCGAACCCATGTATCCAGAGATGTAGAATAGTGTAGATTGGACCGGTGCGTGTCGGTTTGGGGAGCTACTTCCCGAACGGTTCCTTCTTGGAATTCTCCCTATCATCACCCAATATGAGAGTGGTGGTACGAGATGGGCTGGCCAAGTCACATGGGTAAATCGTACTAACCGCTGCAGGGTGTCTAAACTAAGTACTTAGCCGTGTCCCCGGTTATGGACAATTTGAGCAACCTAATAATGATGCTATGATATTTCTCACTCATCCTTATTTCTTAATTGCTTAAAACTTGTTGGGTGAACATAATTGGGTAGGAGAACCTGGGAGTGAACCAGAGTGTCCTATTTATCGTATTGGAAAACTACTTTGTTATAAATGTTAGGATAAAACTGTTGCTTTATGGAAATGAGCCTGAACTCCACTTGGCCAAATAAGCATGTAGTTGATAGATATGTTGTTAACCACTTTAGCCTACTTGCCATACATTCAATGTATTGACCATTCGTGGCTGCAACGTTTCATGTTGCAGGTTATATCCTATTTGAGTGATCGTCCATAGGTCGCGAGACTCCACTCAACAATTGTTCGCTTGTGGCACATTTGAAGGATGGAGATCTACCTTGTATGCGTTTTCCGCTGTGTACTTGAATAAATAATGTAAATTCTGGATTATATTCATTGTATTTATGATGCACAGTTATATTTGGTATCATTTTGTACTGTGTGTGCCAGTGAACCGATCCAGGGATTGGCACTATACACATGAACTCAGCCTTATCAGGCGAGGGTGTTACAATCTCCAACAAGATTTTGAGTTGTTGTGTTTCAAGCATTCATATGGGGATCTATTAAATCATGTTCTTCATCTTCCTTGTTTACACAAAACTCTTATCTATTGAGTATTACTTTGAAAGCCTTCACTTGTGAAAAACCTTTTTGAGCAAAGAGTGCTCCTGTTTTGAAACTTCTACAAAAAGCCTTTGTGAAACTATTTGCCAGGTGTCCTCTAACCAAGAACAAGTTTGCAAATTCCAATATTGATTTATCTTTATGTATCTCTATTGTGACTGCTATACTTGGCTGCAAGCTAAGTTATATAATGGTGAGTTGCTTTGTTCTATGAGTTGTGCAATGGTAAGTGTGATGCTTCTTGTTCGTATTTTTTTATCGACACTTCACTCCATAAACCCGTGGACATATTTACCGAGCTCAGTATTCGCTTGGGGACAAGAGAAGTCTGAGCTTGGGGGAGTTGATACGCCCAATTTGCATCACCATTCTATATCATAATTTACCTCTCTTCATTGATATTTGTCTTATTATGAGGTATTACTTATGGCTTTTCATCTGTTTATACATGTTGGATGATTCCTGGAGGATGGACTGCCGGAGTCTGGATTCTGATGGCAAAGACGACGTTTTGGTGCAATTTCGCGAAGATCAGAAAAATACCAGAAAAATATGGAAACATATTATTTTACCGGAAGACAAAGCCAGAAGGAGGAGTGAAGGGATGCCTCAGGGGGCCCACACCACCCCTAGACGCGAGCCCACCTGACCCCGCGCCTAGGGTGGGTTTGGCCCACCTGTTCGTCCTCCGACTCCGCCCCTTCGCCTATATCTTCCTTACGGAACCCTAACACCAGGGGGCGACCAAAGATAGACTTCCGCCGCCTCTGGGAGGCGGAAAACACCAAGAGATAAAGATCTCTCCGGCAGACAGATTTCTGCCAGGGGAATTCCTTCCCAGAGAGGGGAGACCGTCGCCATCAACACCGTCATCAAACTAGGCTTCATCAATATCATCATCATCATGCACACCATCATCTCCACTAGCACCATCACCACCACTCTGTCCCGCTGTAACAATTGTGTTGGATATTGCTTTAGTTCTTAGTGGAAACTTTCCTGGTGTTAATTACTATTGTAGTTTGTGCTTGTGAGTGGAACCATTGGATTATTATTTATGTTCAGATTGTTATCCATTATCATATCAACTTTGATCTTGATCCATATGATGTCTTGTGAGTAGTTCGATTAGTTCTTGAGGACATGGGAGAAGTCATGTTATTAGTAGTGAATCTGTGATGAGTTATTATTCAATGGTTTAGTATTTAAGTTGTGGTGCTATTCTTCTAGTGGTGTCATGTGAACGTCGACTACATGATACTTCACCATTTATGGGCCTAGGGGAATGCATTGTGTATTTGGCTACTAATCGTGGGGTTGTCGTAGTGACAGAAACCTGAACCCCCGTTAGGACACCTTTGCACAAGGAA
Source organism: Avena longiglumis (assembly GCA_030063025.1). Taxonomy (NCBI): domain Eukaryota; kingdom Viridiplantae; phylum Streptophyta; class Magnoliopsida; order Poales; family Poaceae; genus Avena; species Avena longiglumis. The sequence goes on along the minus strand of CP125973.1, from coordinate 388,291,106 downwards.
GCGTAGGATCTCAGAGTTTAAGGTTGTGGTTAGATTTATATCTTAATTACTTTCCTGTAGTTACAGATGTTTGCAGGGGGTTTAATCACAAGTATGTACTAGTCCTAGGAAGGTCAGTATGTTAGCACAGGTTCACCCACACAACACTTACAAACACCAAAGAAGAGTACTCAGTTATTTGAAGCGAAAGCACTTGACAGAATTCCTGTGTGTCCTCGAGAACGTTTGGTCCTTATAAGTATTTCCACTGTCTTGTCCTTTGCTAAGAAAGGATTGGGCCACTTGCTCCGTTTGTTTGTTACTTCTATTACTTTATCTTTATTTTGTTGCCTTCTCAGAAAACCACTAAAAATCCATTTGGTAAGTATTCACAGGGATTTCCTGCTCCATACCACTTTTCAGCACCTTCTGCTCCTCGTTGGGATCAACACTCCTATTTATCGAAAGTACTACGATACACCCCTTATACTTGTGGGTCATCACCTTCATGGAGAAGGATGAGAGCATCAAGGAGATGGAGGCTAGGTTCGAGAAGCAAGACAAGAGGTTCAAGAAGCAAGAGAAGAGAGTGCATGATAGGAATAAGAAGATCAATGAGATGAAGGCCAAGATATAGCTCAAGGATCTAGAGATAGAGAAACAGCAGGGAGTGATAGAGAGGCTGCGCACACAGAAGAGAGCCCTCCGGGCGAAGTTTGTTGCTTTGACCACCGGCGTGGAGGAGTACAAGGCAGCAATGGTGATAGCAGGACTTGCTCTAGTGGACGAGGAGGTCGACATGGTGGAGTAGTGTTGACTACTTGGCTACATATCTCTCTATCATCTTGTTATTTATTGAGTCGCATTGATCATCCAACAATTGGATGTCTATGCTAGTGTTTCTTACTTTCCCAAAACTTGTTGTTCACGTTGTTTAAACTCTAAGTTTATCGTGTGTTTCATTATTTGTGATTGTTTCTATGTGATGTATTGTGCATGTTAGTATATATGGGTTATATCTCATTACTTTTCCTTATTGAAACCAAAGATGACTCCCCGTCGTGCCAATCCCAACACTAACAACAATCACAACAATGGCAATGAGATGCAGCAACTGATGACAGCCTAGACTCAGTTGATGCAAATGATGACCTAGTTTATGGGGAATTAGAATCAGAACCACCACCACCACCACAACAACAACAACAACAACAACAACAACAACAACAACAATCATAACAACCCACCAGCCTTTGATATGCTTACAAGGTTTCTGAGATTGAGTCCTACAAAGTTTTCAGGAACCACTAAACCAATGGTAGCCAATGATTGTCCACGTTCTGTTAACAAGGACTTAGTCACTCTGGGTTGCACTGATGAGGAAAAGGTCAGATTTCCAGCGCATCTATTAGAAGGACCAGCAGCTACATCATGGGACAACTTCCAAATCACCACTCCTATTGAAGATGTGACTTGGGCAATATTGGAGGATATTTTCTGCACTTCTCATATCTCTTTAGGAGTGATGAGTTTGAAGAAGAAGGAATTCCACAACCTTAAGCAACGCCACCGCAGTGTTGCAGAATATATTGAGGAGTTCGATAATCTGGCACGCTATGCACTGGATGATGTTGACACCGATGCTAAGAGGAAGGAAAAATTCCTTGAGGAATTCAATGATGAGATGTGCATGTAACTATTTGTTGTATACGTTCCAACTTATCAATCACTTTGTGACAAAGCCACCATTTTGGAAAGCAAGATGAAGCAGGTGGAGAGTAGGAAGAGGAAGCACCACTTTGATAAGCATGGCTGAGGATCGTCATAAAAGCGTTCCCATTGTCATCATAGTGGAGGTTCTGGATCCCACAAACACTACTAGGAAAAGGGACGTTCGTGGAGCACCTGAAAAGGGAATCCGTGGTGCACTAGCAGTGCACCACTAGCCTCACGCTGCGGCTATCTCTTACCCGTAGCGCACTGCCTGGTGCGCTACGGTTATCTCGAGATAGTAGTAGCGCACCTTCCAGTGCGCTACGGCTAGGAAGGCAGGTGCTCTACGGGTATTGTTTCCTGTGGCGCACATGGAAGTCCGCCACTGATTAGTGGCATGTGCGCTTTAGCTGCAGTGCGCTACTAAATCCATGCCATGTGCACCACGATCATCTTTTTTTTTAATTTCTGGGCCAGATGATATACAATACAGATTATATACAATATTACATGCAGATATACACACACAGATATAAGATATATAGTTAGAAATATAAATACACAATTTGCAAAACAAGATTGAAACAAATACATATAGATAAGTCCCATACATGAATACATAGTATAAGTTACATTGTTTCGATCAAGTTACAAAGTAGTTGGTGGCATGCGAATACATGTATCTCTAACAAGTTAGAGCTCGGAAGCTCGTCTAGACATCTAAACTAGCTAGAAACAAGCATGGGATAAACAACCAAAGACGATAAGCATCACCTCGACGAAGGTGTAGGTCTTCATCTCGTTCCTCGTCCTAACTCCCGCTAGATAGCGCGTGTATCTAGCTTCGGCCTCCGCCATAGTGTTGTAGCCTTTGTAGCTATTGCCGCTAAAACGGTGCACCTGTCGCCGGCAGTCTTCCCAGTCATCGTAGACTCCGACAACCCGTCCCTTGTACACTACGTATGTAAACCCCTGGACCCTACGCTCTAAATCACGAGCCAGAATAACCCAAAAGTACATAAGGTGGTACTACCGCGAAGGCCCAAAGGCCACCCACGTGCAGGCCCGTCTAAACAGAACAGGGCACGGAGATGGGTTAAAGACGGGTGTTGGTCTAGCTCAGGTACAGGGGCGATTTGGGTTCACAGACATGGCCAGGTCGGTTCGTAATCGCTCAGCTAGCAGGCCGATCGATGATGCTCCAGATGGTGGTTGATCGATGTACCCAGCAATAATCAGGTAGGCCACCATGAAGCTAGCTTGGGGTGATGTTGGTCACGCTTCAGCTAGGAAAACATTGTGGGGAGTGTATGGAACATACACGGATAGATATAGTCTTAGGTTGCAAGTGTGTATGTGTGTGTTGGAAAATACACACGAGTAGAATAGATGTAGAAGGAGAGTGTATGTGAGAGAAAACCTGCACACATAGATAGGATTTGCTAGAAATAATTATTAAGCTGAGGATAGAATAGAGCAAACAATAAGATGGTTTAGTTAGGAGATTTTGATCAAGAAAACAAATAAAAACCAAATACTCCAAAAGGTATGAGTAGGAAGGATGGCACATGGAAGTGTTATTATTTCAGGTGGTTAAAGGGGTGTGCTAAATTGCATGTGGAATAAGAAAGAGGGATGAGTGGAATGAGCATATAGATAAAAGATAGATAACGACAAGTTAAAATTGCAAGATGAATAGATTCAATATGTTTTCAAATGATCAAGAGCTTAAATTCACAAGGAAAAATAAATGAGCCCACTTGACAACACATGGTAGAATTTGAAATGAGCCATGTAAGAACATGAGACCACGAGTTGGGTATAGAATAGGTTTAAGAGATGATGCTCCCAACTCAAGTTAGGCATTTTGACAATATAATCAAAGGACAACTACAATATATCGAGAGGCAAATACAATTAACAAGGCAAATGCATTATGAAGATAAGAACCAAATGAATAGGTGGTTTTAATATGATGACCAAATGCAAGGTAGCATGAGGATATGAGCATGATATAATGATGATGCAATGTATGACATGTAGGAAGCATCAATGTATATAATAGGCAAGTAGAATTACAATTGTTATACAATTGGGATGCTACAACGTACCACGTCATCTAAAAGTTGGCAATAATAATTAACCGGTGATTGAAAAAACATGTATAATTAAAGTCGCATATGAAGATACACTTATATAAAGTACTCCCAACTCAAAAAGACCAAAGTAACTCAAAAAGCATGCCTTATATATAACTAGGTTGTTCGACACAGGAATATGCTACGATGGAACTGTCTGCCAAGTAGGATGTACAACACCTGGACTTGTGCATATCACAAGGCGGACAATCTCATCGCAGCACATTCACATATATAGTGTACCACGACATTTCAATCAGCGGCATTCTCGAAAAACACCAAAGTAACTCAAAAAGAATGCCTCATATATAACAAGGTCGTTGGACATAATAATATGCTATGATGGAACTGTAAGTCAAGTAGGATGCACAACATCTGGACTTGTGCATAACACAAGGATTACAATCCCATCACAGCACATTCACATATATAGTGTGCCACGACATTTTCAATCATCGGCATTATTTTCGAAAAAGACCAAAGTAACTGAAAAAGAATGCCTCATATATATACATAGGTCGTTGGACACATGAATATGCTACAACGGAACCGTGAGCCAAGTAGGATGCACGAGACTTGGACTTGTGCATATCACAAGGCTCACAATCCCGTCGTAGCACATTCACATATATAGTGTGCCACTACATTTCAATCATCGGCATTCTTGAAAAAGGACTAAAAGTAAGGAAAAAAGAAGGACCAAAGTGAGAAAAGGACCAAAGAGTAAGCAAAAAAACCAAGCATTGATTCATATATAATAATAATAAGAAAAAGAAGTAAGCGATGATTCATAAACCTAGTAAGATAAGTAGTAGAATGTACACTTGTCCACACACACACAAAGGTCATCTATATTTTGGAACTACAACTAGGCCAACGACAAGCCTTCTGGCTCGGCTCAGGGAACGGGAGGACGCCTTGTCTTATCATGAACTTCCTATAGTCACCCTGTATCTCCAGGCGATCTTCTATGTCATGGTTATTCGGGAGATTTTCTCCGTAGAAGATCCCCCCGAAGTCATGACATCACGAAAGATGATTGCCCCAAACTACTACTGGATGCGATACATATCTTGTCTAATATCTGAATCAGTGATCTTGGCCTTGGCTTCAGCCCACTGTTTGAGATGATCTGGCAGCATAGAATTCTGCTGGTCTAGTAGGAACGCCCTCATATGATGGAGTGGATAGTAGGCTTCCTTCTTACTGCCTTTCGGCTGCTTCATGCAGGGGAACTCCGTTACGTGGTTGAAGATGTGCCTGCCGAACTTGACCTTCTTACGCACCAAGGTGGTTCCTTCCGTCGAGGCATAGCCAGTGAGAGCATCATCTAGAACTTCCTTGATCTTGTCGTAGTTTTTATTCTTTTCTAGACTCCCCGAGTCGAAATACGTGGCATGAGGATGCTTCGGCAATAAGGAGATGAGCGTGCAATGTTCATCTATGCACAAAAAAATTCAAATGGAATGTGTTGGAATAAGAATGATGATAATCTAATAAAGCTAATCGATGGTGGCGAGTGAATAATAACTTACTCAGGAAAGTAAGGCACGAGAATGTATTCCTTTGTCTTGTTTGCCATGAAGATTCTTTTTAGGTACGTGGCCAAGAAACGTCGTTCAATGGCGCTTCCCAAGCAGCCATCACACATGTAGTAGGGGTCCACTATAGCGATGCCCGGTCTGTTCTCTGTAATGATCTCTATGGCCAGGATGAGAGAAAAGAGGCGGACCATGGTATTGTGCAGCGGGTAAAGGTGGAACATATTGAAGATGTCATCAAACCGCAGGAAGAACATATCCACGGGGTATTGTCGATGAATCCCAAGCCTAGTGGCACCTTAACCACGAATATCGGGTGCGAGGGATCTTTCTCTGCTAGAAGGCGTCTCTCTACCGTCAGCACACCGTCATGCACACTCTTCAGTTCTGAACTAGCGAGCCTCCGCATATTCTTAGGTAGCATGGGCTCACCCGCCACATGAATCCTCCACATAATACCCTCGGGTCTTGGTGGCCTGTCCTGAAACCTGATTGGATTCACAGTTGACGCCACCAGCTGGCTCGAGCTGCTAGATTTTCTTTTCCTGGCCTTTTTGTCCTTTTGGAGAGCAGGAAAGCACCAGAATCTGAGCACCGGCCGCCCTATGTAGTGTGTCAGGGCTTTGAATAAAGGGAAGGTTGGTTGTATCATCTGGCTCGGTGAAGGCGCAAGCTGGAGGCATCTCCTGAGAACCAAACAGACGATTAGTGATAGTGGGTTTCTCTGTGGGGCCACCAGCTGGGTCTTCGTTGCTAAAGTGGGTGTTAAAGAACTGATCATTGAAGTCTTCGTCGTCCTCGGCCGGATCCTGCTCCATGTGCATATCATCAACATGATCATCCGACCCACCGTGTGGAGGTGACGACGAGGGCGGTAAGGGGGCCTTGCCACTGCTTGTCACTGGCATGACAGGCAGTGCTGTTGCCTGTGGCGTGATGGCCCCCGCCATACCCAAACGAATCATGCTCTTTGGACATTGCAAGAAGAAGCCGAAGCAACTTCTGAGGACACCTGACTCTTCTTCATCCGCTCCTGGGGGTTGAATGGGAGGTTCCAGGTCGTCGCAGCCCCTTATCAGCCGACTAATTTTAACCTTGTGCATGCTATCTGGCATCGGCCTTGAATGGAACGTGCGCAGCAAGGGTTGAACGATGGTACCCTTCGCAACATCCCTCATCTCGTTGTTCACGTAGCATAAGAAAGTGCAAGGAACCTCCATCTACGGAAAACATGTATGGCGTCAGATAGATGCCATAAGAGTAATAGATGGCATGAAAGGCGGTAAAGAATTTTTTTTACCGTGATGGCATCGAGATCGGATAATGTCGAGGCACCGCATACGACGATAGGCGTGCAAGAGACGGAGAGGCTGCTTGATGGCGCGGTGACGGCCGCCGGTGTATTCTCCCTACCGAGTGCTTGGAGCTCCGGTGCCACCGCAACGATGGCAGGGGGAGCCACCAACATGTCCGGCGCCGCGGTGATGGCAGGGGGAGTCACCAACACATCTGGTGCCATGGTGCTAGCGGGCGGAGTCACGAACACATAATTCACCTGATTCGTCGGTGCCGCGTTGTTCGAGTGGCTGCTGACCATGCTTGGAATCGTGCACGACCCTTGTCGACCACCCGCACTCCAGTTCTCTATTGACTCCGCCAAGGTAGGAAGGATGGAGGTGAGGATGATTGCCAGGTTGTCTTGGACGATCTGCGGGATCCGTGCCACTTTTTCCTTAAGTTCTACAACCGCGCGGTTTTCCTCCTCGCTCCTTCCCGACGGTACCACACGCGTCCTTGGCGGTGGACCAAAATAATCCGCGCGGTTATCCCACCGGCTGGCTGCCGTCGACCCCTGGGATGAGGAACCCTGGGATCCATGACTAGCAACAATTTCCTCCTCCTGTAGAAGAAGTAACAGTGAACTGTTTAGAAACTCGACTTCATCGATTAGAATGCAATCTAGTTGATATGTGGTAATTAAATTACTTACCACAATTTCCTCGAATTCCTTCACCGCAGGATCCGCGGTGAGTTGTTTGGTTTTTGGGTCCACATGGTAACGGGCCCTGATGAAGTTTCGAAGCTGCCCCTTTTCGAATTTCCCAAAGGGGTTAGTGATCCCCTTAGCTCTATACTCGTTGTCCTCCTTATCGCATTTGGCCTCCGTGGTTCTGTATCCACTAGATCCGAGATGGTGGTGACCTATATTCATCGCCTGCAGCACCTATCCCCGATTACTCGAGGCCTGGGATCTTTCCGATTCGCACCAGTCCTTGAACTCTAGGGACAGATGTTTGGTGATCTGGAGATCAATCTTATGGATCTCCTCGAGACTTTTTCCTTCTTTATAGATCTTCTTATTTATCCGGGTTCTCCAGCTGGCCAGGGCGGTGCTCATCTTTGTGATGGCGGATTTGTTTACTTCATTCCCATGATAATTTGTGTTGCGATACTAAGCGGGGAACTTGTATCTTGCGTGCGGCTTCTCGAAGAGGAGTGTGCGCAAGTGGCCATTATCTTTATGCCGGAGATTCTCGGTGTTGATCGAGATGGTTGTCCGGGTGATCGCCTCCACTTGCCCATTGTACCCTCTGACGACAAGGTCGGGCGCCAAAGGAACCCCTGTTGGGCTCACTTCGGTAATTTCCTCTCTGATGGTTCCGACCGTGTTCGGGGGCCGTTCCTTCTGCCTCTTCTTCTTAGGAGGATTCCTACCACTCCCTGTGCCCTCGCCGCCATCAGTGGTTTCATCATCCTCCATTCCTTCGGCTTGTTCCTCTGCGTCTTCCATATCATCGCCCTCGCTCTCCGAAGGATTGTATTCTTCATCGTCTTCTAGCCGCTGGGCCGCCTCCCAGAATCTCAATTGTTTATTCGGAGGTCTAACTTCTCCTTCAGCGCTGATGCGCTTAGAACAGCCATGCTCGTCATTGTCACACATCTTTGCACTAATAAAAAACAAATAATTGGTTAGTAATAAAGTTCACGGAAAAATCCGGCATAACCATTGCTAATTTTCTTAAACTAGGAGTGCCTGATTTCTACCGAAACGGAAGTTAATCAACATTCCGGCAAAAATCAGGACTCATTTCATACAAGAACTTGCATACACGACATAATAAAGTGCTTCATACAAGCACAAGCACAATTTCAAGTGCTACAACAATAGCAGCACACAAGTTTATGTGACAGCATGCAAACAACTTTATATTTGCACCATTAACCATATAACCATATAACCAAGTTTATTGCTGATGTTCAAGTTTGGACTTACACCATTACTGATGTTCAACACACAAGTTTATTATCGATGTTCAGGTTTGGACTTACACCATTAACCATATAACCATAACGATTAACCATATAACCATAACCAAATAAGCAGAACGAGCATCCCAGAATATTTGGAGCATCAGGGAAATTATTACACCATTAACCATATAATACTGACAAAAACTAACCATGACTGTGCCTCTCTGTTTCAAACATTCAGACAAGCTACAAGGTACCATAAAATTTGTAGTTGAAATTTGCTAACTGCATTTCAAGCTACCATAAAATTTTAGTTGTTGTAGTAACTACAAGATATCAGGCACATTCAGACAAGATACCATAAAATTTGCTAACACTAACCTACTACAGCAACTACAAGCTAACTTCAAGCTACTACAGCCACTACAATGAATCAAGATAAACAAATCTTGTGTGTGTGCCTCTCTGTTTCAAACATTCAGACAAGAATATGTGTGTGCATCTCTTTTTACCTATGGATGGCGTTTCAAACAAGCTCTTTGTTTCAAACATTCAGACAAGAACCAAGCTCTCTGTTTCAAACATAGTGTACTACCTCTGATCCTTATTGTCTAACAGAACTTGTTGTTGCTGCTAGGCAGGGGGAAGGTTCGGTGTTGAGGTCATCTTCTGTCAGCAGTTGACCTTGGTAATTGGTTCTGCGTGTTTTCACAGGCATCTCAATCAAACAGCCAGATGTTGTTCATGTGGACTCGTATATTAACCTAAACCTAAATCAAGCTAACAATGAATCAAGCCTAATCCTACAAGCTAAATTTGGATAAACCCGAAGCTAGGGTTATAGTCGCTGCGCTCCAGTACCACCACCGAGAAGTGGAGAGGGGACAGAGGGAGAGAGGGGATAAGGCGAAACTCACCTCTGAGACGAGGACAACGAGGAGCACGCGGGCGATAGCGGTGGGCGGACAACGACGCTCCTCCACGGTCTCCTCCTCCTCGAACGCTCCTCCATGGTCTCGTCCTCCTCCAAGATCCTCGGATGTCGGGTGGATAACCCCCGGGTGGGGAAATCCAGGCACAAGTAGGCCGGCTCCAGAAGATGCAGGCCGCCTGGACTCCAGGAAAGACAACTCTAGCCGACTGGCGAACACACCCGGCTGGGCTTATAACCTTACCGGCTGGCCCGTCTAGCCGGTGGCCAGAAGAACCGGCCCGGTGGTTGTTTCCACCCGGCTCACCTCGGATTCGATGGAGAGCATGGAAGGGCTGACGCTTCGTGCAGGGTACGCTTCTGGCTCTCCCTCGTCATCAAGCAAGCTGGCATGCCGTCATGACCAGCGCTACCTGACAAAGATAAAGCAAGATGGTCGGCTGGACTGGCAAAAGCAGTCCGGGTGACCGTTAAAGCAAGTATGACGCCCCAAAGGAAGCCCGGGTGACCACTAAAGATAAGGGTGACGCTAAAAGAAGGGCGGACTGGGTCCTGGCCCACCGGCTGGGCCCTGCAGCCGGCCCTGCCCTGTAAACCCATATCCAAATAGTAAACCCTAGGACCCGATCTGTAATCTGCCCCCCAGACCAGTATATAAGGGAGGGAAGATCTAGGGTTCTAGCTAAGTAACAATAGAAGGATAGAAGTGTTGGCATCAAGTTCCCTTCTTCCTCTAGCTTTCGATAATAGCTAAGGAAACAACTCAAGGAGCATTTGTACTGAGCATCAGCTCCCATACATAGTTCATCTTGCAGGGTACGCCCCTGTGTTTGCAGTGCACTGTGCCCAAGCCGTTGCATGAGCCACCGAATGCATCCGTGTGTCCCTTCTTCGCCATCCCCGATGGCACTGCCGTGTTCCACACCATGACAGTTGGCGCCCACCGTGGGGCACAGCGCTTCGGCTGGGATCATCTTCCACACGGGACTTCCACTCGTCGCAGGAGAACGCGTGGCCTCTAGCCTCGTTCTCAAGATGGGTGCCTTCGATTGCGTCATCGACAACGCAGCATGCTTCGTCGGAAACACCTTCCCAGCCGATGGCTCCATCATGCATTTTGGAGACGTTCGCGTCTACGTCGCCACTATCGCTAAGGGTTTCCCCAGCGTGGTCACCCCCGTCCACGACATGCCCCTCACCCGCGTCCCAGCCGTAGCGAGTGGTCGCGTAGAAGTCATGATGGTAAACACTCGCAAAAACCATCGACCGCATCAAGAACGTCGGGCAGGAGGATAAAACTCCGCGCCCGAGCAAGAGCAAGACCCGCTCACCGCCTCCATCCAGAACTTGTGCGTTCCGGTCGTTGTCGAGACGGATCCAGCGGCTGCAGCGGCAGCGGTCGAAGCTACGAGCCAAAAACTCCTAGAGGAAGCCACCAAGGTCACGGCTAACCAGCGTCGGCTGAACGCCATCATGCACGAGTACAACGCCGCTCACGGCTTCACCAGGAAGATCCAGCACCGGGGGCGCGACCTAGCGTCGGAACTGGACCGCGCCGCCGACTCGCATGCAGGTGTGGCGCGGCCCATCTACAGCACTCCTGCCAAGAACATGAGGGCAGCCGCGGAGCTAAAACACCTTGAGGGTGAGGAACTTCGTCGCCAGCAGGAGCGCGTGCAGCTCCTCGTGTCTATTGCGAACAAGCAGCAAGCCGAGGGCGTCCCGGCCGGTGGGCAACTCGCGACATATGCGTCCACAAAGCGGACGGGCCACGGCGCACGGAGGAAACAAGCATCAACATGCCTCTTCTCCAGGAGGGGTTGGGCAAAACATCTGCCCGCATGGCGAATCTAGCAATCACGGCCGCCACAACTGAGACGCCGCCGCCTCTAGCGTAAGCCGCTCAGGCGGAGCTTCCTAGGGGAAAAATACACGAGCACCAGAGGAGGAAGCAGACGCGAACAAGGACCCTCCTGCGTCACGCTTGAAGGGCCGACTCAGTCCCAGAGAACCGACAACCGCGCGGGAGCGCATCGACCTCCTAGTGCAGTCATGCACCTTGAAGGAGGAAAGTCCGGCTGGCCCAAAGTGTTTCGGCTCGCGCATCCGGAACGAGCCATTTCCGAAGGAATTTTCGCTCCCAAGGGATACGCCAAAGTATAAAAGAACCGTGAAGCCCGAGGATTGGTTGGTCGATTACACCACCATAGTGGGAATCGCCAATGGCAACCTCCACCTGGCCGTCCGCTACGTCCCCCTCGTGCTCATCGACTCGGCAAGGACATGGCTTAATAGCCTCCTCGACAACAGCATCAACGCATGGCTGGACTTCGAAGAAGCGTTCGTCCGCAACTTCACTGGAACATACAAGCGACCGGGTCGGCCTCCCGAGCTTGCCCTCTGCGTACAAGGCAAGGACGAGTCAGATCGCGCCTACCTCACCCGGTGGACCAGCATGCACAATTCGTGCGATGGGGTGCGTGAGCACCAAGCGATAGACTTCTTCACCAACGGCTACCGAGACGACACCATGCTAAAGCACAAGCTTAGCCGGGGAGACCCGCAAACCATGGCCCAGGTCATGGCCATCACGGACAAGTACGCCACCACAGACACAGCAATGAAGAAGCCCATCGTGGTGGACGACCAAGGCCAAATCGTCACGGACGAGCATTCGGAGCGACTGTTGGGGATATGCTATATAGGTATCCTTATAGCATGTCTCTTATCCGACTAACCCGGGTGGCCCATAGTCGGTAGCGTGGCCTATGGCCTGTTGGGTGGCCCAGTTAGGTGGATCTAGAAGGGAGGCCCATGCCGGATAAAGGAAGGCTATAGTGGAGTCACCAGCATACCCGGAGCCTTGGAGTGCAAGATACACAAGACTAGTAATAGACGGTGTAGGACTCTGTGACCTGTCCGGCTAGGACTTTTCCCTGTAACCCTAGGACCTGGCGACTATATAAGTCGGGCCTATGGGAGCCTTTAGGGCACAACTACAGACAATCTCAGACAACCTCGCACAGCGAACCTATCTCTGTAACTCGGCGTATTGCCCTTATAGTGATTTATAGCAGGAGTAGGATTCCGCCACCGTTGTGGGATCTGAACCTGGGTAAGCTATGTTACCTCGTACCCGTCAACCGTGCGCCTTACCCCACGTCTCTAAACACGCATTGTTAGGACCCCTCCATGGCGTACTCGTCGGAAATACCACGATAGTTGGCGCCCACCGTGGGGCAAGAGGCGCTTCAGGATCTTTAGCGGGCGAGGACCAAGATCTTCGTGGGAATCGGCGAAACCGTAGCCATCGGTCGCGTTCTCTTCTCCGGCAACGTTCCGATTGTCCCTCCCGACGAGTTCTGGATCCCGGCGAAGACAAACCCTATGCGGTGTTCGATTGTTCCTATCGGAGGCATCCACCTCTTCATCGGCGAAACCGACTCGGGCACTAGTTCCCGGGGAGTCGGAGGAGCATCAAGACCCGCACGGACCGCCTACGGGAAGGATACGTTCGCGGAAGGATCGATATCGGATCTATCTTCGGAGTTTGCCGACAAAGATCGAAAAGCATCAAGACCCGCACGGACCGCCTATGGGCAGGATACGTTCGCGGAAGGATCAATGTCGGATCTCTCTTTGGAGTTTGCCGACAAAGATCGGAAAAATTCAAGGCCCACCCAAACCGCCCCTAAGCAGGATATAAAGGTGGAAGATCATCGCCGGCCACGGCTCGCGTGCGTGCGGACAGAGATCCAAGTTCGTCGGCGTGGTTACCATATTCGACCTGGCGCGCTGCGTTCAGAGAGAGGGCGAAAACCCCCGCGACTACCTGGCTAGGTGGCTCCGTATACGAGCCAACCTAGCCAACTACCCCGATGATAACGCTCTGTATCACTTCGTGGAAGGACTGGACCGCGACACGCTTCTCCGACATTCTTTCAGAAAGCAGCAGGCAACAAGGCGCCTTACCCTCAAAGAAATGGTGAGCACCGTCAATAGCTACGCGGCAGCTGACACGGCAGCCCTGATGGAGCTTGCGCTCAGAGACGGAGAACCTCCTATTCAGCAGCCGCCGCCACCCCCTCCCGCCGCCATCATCGTAGCGGCACCACCATCTCCAGTCATCGTCGACCCCGTTGCACCTCCACCGCCCGTCATCGAGGAAGTCTTGGCACCCTCCGACTCTGTCATTGACGTGCTCTATGCTGATTTCAGTGCAGATTCAGAGGAGATAGACTTCATTCCAGAAGAGCTAGACTCCCCTATGCAGGAGATGGAGGAGGAGTACTCGCGCGACGAGAAAGCCAACAATGCCGTCGCGTCCCGAGGGGTGTTCATCACCATTGGGACGGCGATGGATGAAGATCAACCCGGACAAGCTCCACCTACAGCGTTGGAAAAGGGGAAGGGGCCACTTATTGCTGTTGACGATGATCGCGCAAAAGCAATGCCTCCTCCGCCTAACCCAGTGCAGCAGCTGCAGGAACTCGGCACCGGCCCGAGCAACAATAACACCCGCAAACTTGTCGCCTGCTAGATCTACGTATGTAGCAGCCCAAGTTACTCCAGTTGATAGAGTGATGTACGGCAATCTCCTTGTCGAGCCACTGACCGTTGGTCATATCCGGAACGTGACCCAGCTTGATGAGAAGCGCCAACAGCTGATGGAGGAGGCGCAAGCCATCGCGGAGCAAGGCTCTAAACTAGATCGAGATCTGTTCAACGCACAGAAATCTATAGAAAAATCTAGGGCAATGGAGGCCAAGTACAAGACTTTGTTGCGGCAGCAGAAGGCCAAGAAAGCTCCGGCTCGCGTCATCAACGACCCTGGTGTATGTCGCAACCTAGGATGGGTTCCCTCTAAGCCGGCACAGGCCAAGCCATACATTGACTGTGAAGGCAAGCAGGTGATGCCCACCCCACTACTTAACCTCGCCGTCGCCAAGACCCTTCTAGAGCAGGATAGATCGCCTGAGGCAGTGGAACAGGTGTACGACCTAGTGGCCAAGGCGGTGAAGCAGCAGGAAAAGGCCACCTCTCAGAGGCTTGAGTCTAACCCAGCGCTCTGCCAGTCTAGCCAGTACAAACCGCCAAGGGACAGATCTCCTCTTGATGTCGGGTCCCAGACGGGTTCATCAGAACGAAGACGGAGGGATGCACGCAGCAGGAAGGATGCCATCCCCATATCCTCCAACCACGGAGAAAAGGCCCGACCTCGTTGCCCATCGCCACCACCCCGATCTCCCCGACATCGCGAAGATTACAAAGCTCACCATCGTACGGATATGCCCCCACCAAAGCAGTGTGGCATCGTCATCCGCGACAACGTGGAGCAGACCCGTCATGACGGAGAGCGCAACTAAGGACATAAGAGCAGGTCGCGCCATGACCCTCCACGTCCGACAAGCAACCGTGACAGGCGTGAGGCGTCGCAGGAGGGTAACAGCAAGAAGGCTAACCCACCGCCACCTCCACCTCCATCACCACCAAGCAGTCACCATGGCGGAGGAGGCCCGCGTCGTTCACGCAGCCCATCCCATGTTGACAAGAAGAAGAAGAACCCGAAGCCATACGATGCGCTTTCGCGGATCGATACGATCCACGAGGCCCGAGAAGGACCATACCTGGGACCACGTTGCTTTGGACCCGCAATAAGGTCCGCAACTTACCCCAAAGGTTTCCAGATTGACAAGACCATCAAGCCCTATGACGGTACCGCCAAGCCAGCCACATGGTTGCAGGACTACGACAACGTGGTGGAGATTACCGGAGGCAACCGCAACGTCGCCGTCAAGTATCTCCCATTAATGTTGTCGGGTACGGCCCGCCAATGGATTGACGACTTGCCGGAGAAATCTATCTGCAACTGGTTGGACATGAAAGAAGCGTTCACCAAGAAATTTGAGGGTACATACAAGCGTCCCTGCACTGTGGGCGATCTACAGCGGTGCATGCAAGAGAAAGACGAGACATCTCGCGCCTACCTCTCCCGCTGGCTGGACATGAAGAATTCCTGTGCAGGAGTGCATGCTCAGACCACCATGGTCGCCTTCATAGATGGGTTGGAAAGGGGAACGTTGCTCCGACATAAGCTGAAGCGCTTGCAGGACAATCACCAGCTTGACTTGAACCAGATGATTCAGTTGGCTAGTGAGTTCACAGCTGCCGACGACGATGCTCGTGGCTCCTTGCCGGCAACGGCCGTTCCAACTCAAGCTCGGAGGAACAGCAGTACAAAGCGGAAAACCGCTCCAGAAGAAAAAGCAATCGACCCACATGGTCGCTATGAATTTTGCAGGACGAGGAGAGGCCGGACAACGTGGCCGAGGAAGGGGAGCTGGTCGTTGGAAGCAACGAGGAAATGAAACCACCTCGGCGCCGCTCCGTGTTCCCCAAACCTACGAGGAGTACCGCGATATGCCATGCCTCGTTCACCTCGACGTCAACGGAAAAGCCACCCATACCAATCGACACTACAAGTTCGTCAACGACCTCAAGGAAGACCCGGAGTCCGTTTACAAGCAAAGTCGGAAGAACAAACCGCGAGGCAAGGGCAAGGGGAAGAAGAAGGATGAGGAGTCCAAGGATTCAAGTGACATGGACAAGTACGTTGACCCCAAGCACGCCGCCAAGAGCGAAGACAAGGGCAAGAACCCCTTCGCAAAGAAGGCCCCAGTCTACCACACTTTCCTTGGCACCCCCACCGTCCGACAACAGAAGACCTCTCTGAGGATCCTGATGGCTACTCTCCCCAGTCCCCAAGACTGCTGGTCGGAGGTTACAATAACTTGGGACAGAACGGACCACCCAGACCTTATACCCACGGAGAACCAGTACGCCATGGTCATCAACCCCTTGATTGTCGGCGTGGAGTTCACCAGGTGTATGTTGGATAGTGGAAGCAGCATCAACATAATGTACCTGGATACACTGCAAAAGATGAACCTGACGGAGGCAAACCTAAGGCGGACCAACACCATCTTCCACGACGTAGTTCCTGGTCGGGAGGCTCGGTCCCTTGGGTGCATTACACTTCAGGTTGCCTTTGGCGATGTTAATAATTACCGTCAAGAGCGCATGACCTTCGAGGTGGTGCCCTTCAAGAGCGTGTACCACGTCATATTCGTCCGCGACATATTTCACAAGTTCATGGCCAAGCCATGCTTCATCTACAAAAAGCTCAAGATACCCGGACCAAACGGCATCATCACCGTATCCGGAAGCTTTACCAAGGCAAGGGACTGCAAGATCAACGAAGCAGCCATTGCAAAAGCTATCCTCTACAGCGAAGAATTCAAGGAGATCTAGAGCAAGGTCGATGACTTAGAGATGTCGGCGTCGAATAAGTAGATATCCGACTCCGCTCCTGCATTCAAGCCCGCCATCGAGACCAAGTCGGTGGAACTTGTGGTAGGCGATGCCTCCAAGGTCAACTCCATTGGGACGAACCTGGATCCCAAATAGGAAAGCGCGCTCGTCGAGTTCCTCCGTGAGAACAGGGACATCTGTGCCTGGCAACCTGCCGACATTAAAGGTGTACCTAGGGAACTTGACAAGCACAGCTTAAACATTGATCCAAAATGCAAACCAGGGAAACAACCTCTACGACGCTTTGGAGATGAGAAGATATGCGCCATTGGCAAAGATATAGCTAGGTTACTTAAGGCTACATTTATCCGAGAAGTCCTTCACACCCAATGGGTGTCCAATCCTATACTTTTCCCCAAAAAGGGAACCAATGAATTAAGAATGTGCGTTGATTACACCGGCTGGAACAAAGCATGTCCCAAAGATCCGTTTGCTTTGCCTCACATTGACCAAGTCATTGACTCGACGGCTGGCTCGGAACTTTTGTGTTTTCTCGATGCATACTCAGGATACCACCAGATCAATATGAGGAAGTCGGACCAATTGGCCACTTCGTTCACTACCCCATACGGCACGTTTTTCTATGTCACGATGCCCTTTGGGCTGAAAAACGCAGGTGCTACATACCAACGGACAATGCAACGTTGCCTTCACGACCAAATTGGTCGGAACGTTCACGCCTACGTGGACGATATTGCGGTGATGTCTAAAAAGTCAAACGACTTAATCTCCGACTTACAAGAAACCTTTGATAATCTCCGGAAATACAACATGATGCTTAACCCTAAGAAGTGCGTCTTCGGGGTTCCAGCCGGCAAACTATTGGGCTTCATCGTTTCCCAACGTGGAATCGAGGTCAACCCGGAGAAAATCAAGGCCATCTTAAACATAAATCGTCCGACATGCCTAAAGGACATTCAATGACTAACAAGTTGTGTGGCAGCAGTTACCAGGTTCGTCAGCCGACTTGGAGAGAAGGATTTGCCGCTGTACAAGTTGCTGAAGAAGGCAGACAAATTCATGTGGACGGATGAGGCAGATGCATCATTGAAGCAACTCAAGTTGATTCTTTCCTCAGCGCCCATCCTTGCAGCACCCAAGCCTAGTGAGCCCCTGTTAATTTACATGGCGGCAACCAACCGGGTTATCGGCACCGTCGTCGTGGTAGAGTGGAAGGAACCAGGCTATGAGCACGGAGTTCAAAGGCCAGTTTACTATGTGAGCGAGGTATTGACGGAGTTCAAGCAACGTTACCCGCACTACCAAAAAATAGCTTATGGATTATTCCTTGCTTCTCGGAAGCTGAGGCATTACTTTCAGGAGCACCCAATCACAGTGGTCAGCAAGACCCCACTGTCCGACATCATCAATAACAGCGACGCTACAGGAAGGGTCGCGAAGTGGGGCATTGAACTTGCCGCCTTCGAGATCACCTACAAGAGACGCAACGCTATGAAGTCCCAAGACTTGGCGGATTTTGTTGCAGATTGGACAGAGATGCCAGATACTACTCCGTTGCCAGAACCAGAGTACTGGGTGATGCACTTTGACGGATCAAAGCTGCTCAATGTCTCGGGGCTGGTGTATTGCTACAGTCACCAACAGGAGACAAGCTACACTATGTTCTGCAGATCCACTTCGAGGCTACAAACAACATGTCGGAGTATGAATCACTTATTCACGGACTACGTGTAGCCAAGGATAGTGGCATCAAGCGCATAGTTTGCTGTGGAGATTCTGACTTGGTTGCTTAGCAGGTGGCTGGCACCTGGAATGCGCGGAACCCTATGATGGCGTCATATCGAGATGAATTGGATGAGATAGCCAAGAACTTCTTCGGCTACGAAGTTAAGTATGTGCCTAGGAAACAAAACGAGGCAGTCGATCTGCTGTCTAAGCTAGGATCAGGGCGCAAGCGAATTCCGCCAGGAGTTTTCCTAGAGCACCTGCGCACACCATCCGTGAAGGGAGCCGACATCGACAACCCGGATAGAGCTGTCTCTTTCATCAAAATGGTGACTAAGGTCCCTCCGGCTTGGACAAAACCGTTCATGGAATATCTCGAACACGGAATTTTTCCTGACGACGAAGTCGAAAGACGGCAAATAGTACGATGAGCAAAGGTTTATACCATAATCAATGGGCAACTCTACAAAAGGAGCACTACTGGTGTATACCTAAAGTGTGTTTCCCAGCTAGAAGGTATGGAAATACTACGCGGAATCCATCTCGGAGATTGCGGGCACCACGCCGCTCCTCGATCATTGACCGCGAAGGCGGACGCCGACAAGCTGGTTGAGACATGCATGGGATGCCAGTATTATGCCCGAAAACCAAATGTTCGTGCTGAAGAACTGCGAACAATACCAATAACTTGGCCGTTTGCAGTCTGGAAGATAGGAATGGTGGGACCATTGCAGACGGCACCTTGTGGGTTTACGCATCTTCTTGTAGCAGTTGACAAATTCACTAAATGGATAGAATCTAAACCCATTAGAAAGCTTGATGGGGCAACTGCCCTCAGGTTCGTCCGAGATCTAGTGGTGAGATTCGGTCTCCCACATAGCATTATCACCGACAACGGCAGCAACTTATCACTCGGAGAAATAAAGCTCTTTGGTTCACTCATATTTTTGAGTCTTTTACCTCCTTTAGTGTTGATTTTTGGATCATGTAAAACCTTTATGCACAAGTCTTGAATTTTCACTTGTGAAAATTCCGCCTACGGGCGTTAGCTAAAGTTTTCTGGTCTACACGTTCTTTGTTGTTTTTATGTGGATTCTGGAGTAGTGACTTTTGGCACTTATTGTCGGCGATTTTGTGCTCAGGTTATTGACGGTGCCATTGGGCATCATCACCTAAGCTCATGGTTCCAACAACGAGTCTTCCGACTCACGAAAAGTCAAGCATAAGAACCAAAGTAATGGATAAGCCAACACTTGCTTAAAAATATATACATGCTGGGAACTAAGTTCTTAAGTAGCAGGAAATTACAACCATTATTTTCCGCCTTAAGTTACATCATCAAGTTTTTTCCGCGCATACACCAAAGGGGAAACAAATATTACAAAGTTTTTTTTATTCTTTGGGCGCAGGAGACTTGGAAGAAGCATCGTCATCAGCCGGAGAATCACCCTCAGCATCGGCACTTTTGTGAGACGCGGAGGAATCTTGGTTGACCTGTCGATGGTGTTCATGGGCACGAAGACGTTGATATCCACCAACTCGGCAACTCTGGTGTCATAACCCGCGAGTGATGACACGATGGATTCGTGATCAATTTCTTTGCCGTCATCATCAACGTCGGGGGTGCTAGAGGTCACCGTGTCGATGTCGGCATCTTCCTAGTGTGCCTTCACCATAGACAGCGCCATCCTTGTGCCAGCCCGTGCACATGAAGCTTTCCAGCTTGTGATACGCTCGGGGGCTCGGCGCAGAATCTCCGAGTACTTCGCCATGGAGTTCGAGGCCTTGATATGTATCTGGGGGGGCTTGGCGATCTCTTTGGCTTGGGTGATGGCGGTGTTGATAAAGTTTCCGTCAAGAACCATGCATTCCTTGGCCGGAGGAGGCGATCTGGTTAAGCCCATAGGAGCTGCAAATTCCGACAAGGATCACATGAGTTCAATAATTCCAAGTATCCAGACTGCAGAAATACAAGGCGGAGAAATCTTACCGAAGATGCTGGCATTGGCCTGCCAGAGGGTGTCCGCCAGGGATTCTTTCTCTTGCTGGAGGAGCTTATATGCCTCGCCGTGGCGATGGTTTTTCTCATCAGCAGCTTGCTTCTGATATTTTAAGATCGCAAGCTCCTCCTTCAAGCTATTGATTTCTGCGAAGGCGGATTCCTGCAGGGCATTCATGGAATCCTCATGCATTTTCAGCATTTCTTCCCTCTCCTTTTTAAGGATCTTGTTCTCGCTGTCCAGCTGCTGGATGTGCTTGGACTGCTCGACAATATCCTTGGCCTTGGCAACATGTTCTGCAAAGTCGGAGAAAACAAAGTACACAGTTAGTACTGGGAGAATGAAGGCATAAAACCAAGACAGAATGCACAAAAAAGAAAACAGACTCTTTTTTTTGATGATCTGTTCCTTCAAGATGGCAGTTTTACCCTTTTCGGCTTCAAGATCTACGCGCATCTTCATGTACTTGTCGTTGGCCATGCCCCTCTGAGCGTTCTCGTTCTGTGGAACAAAGGAAAAAAGTTAAACCGTTGTTTAGTCTACTTGGAGCATCTAGTCGGAATTTTTCCACCTAGACGCTCGGGGGCTACAGCGAGAGTTTTTTAACTTAGCAATTTGCTTAGCTTTTATTTAAGCATCTAGTCGGAGCTACTTCAGTTCTCGATTAGAAGCTTGGGGGCTACAGTATAAAGTTTTAACTCGGAAAATGCTTAGCTTTTCTTTAAGCATCTAGTCGGAACTCATTCAGTTACAACTAGAAGCTTGGGGGCTACAGTATTGAAAATTATAAACACTGCGTTTGCTACTCTTAAAGCATCTAGTCAGAATAGTTTGTTCCATCTAAATGCTTGGGGGCTACAGTGAGAGTTCTTTCTAACTTAGTCACTCTTAGAGCATATAGATGCAAAGACCTATGGTTTTCCGTCTACATCCTCGGGGGCTATAGTGGGATACTTATATGAAATGCAAAAGGCAAATTAAAACTTACAAGTGCAATAATCTTGAGGTTTGTAGCGCTCTCGTCTAGCAGCTTGCCAAAGGAGATGCTATTTCCTCGCAAGATATCCGCTTGTCGGAGAAGCTCCTCAATACGGCACGTCGGAGACGACGGCACTCCTCCAGGAACCAGAGTCGTGTTACTCGGCATGAGCGCCGGGTAAACTATCTTCGGGAACTCGAAGGGCTTCTGGGGAGCAGGGGCGTCGTCTTCGGCAGAGGTACCAGCTCCCACTACCGCCTTACCGCCACTGATGCCATCCTTAGCCGGAGCTTTAGCCATTTGCTGGGCGGTGCTCTCCTGCGTCGCCTGCTCGCCGAAAATAGCGAGTTCAGTAGAGGCGCCAGAATCCACTTCCATGACGGAAGGGCCTAGTGCCTCCTTAGCCCGCGAGCTTGTCGGGGCAGACGAAGGCTTGACGGCAGGATTAGCAGGGGCGATGGCGGGGGAGGCGTCGCGATACAACATATCTTTGATACTTCTAGAAGCCCCCAAAGTTTTGGAGGTCTTCTTGAGGCTGGTCGTGGCTTTCTTCCTGAGACGTGCAAAATGCATAAGTATAGGAACAAAACAGACATATAGACAATGTCGGAGAATGAGAAGCTTACACTAGGGGGGTGCTTTGGCAAAAATCCCGGTGGCTTTTCTCTTTTCTGCCTCCAGGGCGACGGTAGTCTTTTTGGAGGCTCCACCCTCCGTCTTCTTCTTCTTGCCTCCGTCGGCAGCGTTAGAGGTGGAGCTCTTCCACTTTCGCACCAACGGGACATCATCGTCGGACACGACCGTGACTTCCTTCATCTTTGGATCGTAGATTTGGGCAACCAGGTTGTCCTCATCTAGATCGCTAAGCTATTAAGTAAGAAATCACCGTGTTAGATAAAATGGTGTTGGCAAGATGGAGAAACTGGATCATATGTCATACGCGGAAAATAAATATCTAACTTTGGGCACTTGCCATCTACGAACATGTCGTAGGTGATGGTGAAGCCATGCTTCTTATCCTTCACCTTGACGATGTCCTTCAGGCGGAACTTGACGGAGTCGCTCGATAAGTTATCCACGGAGATCTGGAGGGTATCCCTTCTATCACTGGTATACTCGTGCATGAACTTTGCGCGGTTCTGCAGAGGTTGGATTCGCCTGATGAACCAGCACATGGCTAGGTCCAAGCCGGTCAAACCCGTCTCTACGAACCATTCGATCCGCCTTATTGCGCGAGAAGCGTCGAGATCGAAGGGAAGGGAGGCATGGGATCTCCATGTGGAAACTTCAGCGGCGGCTCCATACGCGAAGTCCGGGTACGTTACTTCTCGGCCCGCCAAAGGAATGCCGGGGCCGTAGAAGTACGTCCGCTACCAGTTTTTGCAGGACTCGTGGCCGACGATGTCGGGGAACCGCCGGCCAGGTCGAATCTTGAAGCTTATGGTGCCGTAGTTCCTAAGCTCCTCCTTACTATGTCCAGCTTCACGTTTGATAGTGAAGAAGTACACGAACAAGTCTAACCTAAGCCTAATCCCTAGGTAACCCTCACAAAGTGCCGCGAAGTTGCTAAGAACTAAGATGCTATTAGGGGAGAGTTTATGGAGTTGGAACTTGTAGTGGTTCAAGACGGGGAGAAAGAAGTGGGAGATGGGCAGGGAAACGCCGCGTACCAGCTGAGCCTTGAGGTACACCTTTTCTCCGGCTTGGGGAGAAGGTGTCACCTCGCCGGCCGGCACCACCGGGCAGGCGATCCCCTCCGTCGCGGGGAGGTAGCCTTTGGCGACCATCTCTTGGATGTCGCGGTTGATGATGTCCGAGCCGCGCCAGTCGCCCTTATGCGAGTCTGGCTCTTCTTCCAGTGGGTCCAGTGCCACCAAATTGTGGTTGCCGCCGGTGGACTCGATCACCGCCGATGCGGGGATGACCAAGCCCTCTGGGGGCACGATGACGGAGCTCGCCGACTTTGCCACGGCTTCGCTTGACGCCGCCATCGACGGGAAGTACTACTGCTGGCCATGGAGTGGAGGACGGGTGCGACTGACATAGATGGAAGCTAGGGTTTTCGAGGTTTCTCGCGGAGAGCTCGAGGATACGTGCGGCTGGAGCAAGAAGACGATGACGCGAGAATAATGAGGTAAAATGTGGAAAATGCCCCATGGTTACTATTTATCATCCTCTGCATCAAGATTCGAGCAGCTAATCGGATGGTTGCCGCGTAGACGTCGCGTTCGCGAACATGCGCAGAAATTTCGCCACGTCTCCAGCCGCCGCCGCCGCCAACAGTTCGTATCGCTCGCGCGGGAAAATCGGATATGATTGCGTTATCTGCATGTGTGAGTTACGAGGCATCGCTGACCTAAGCCTACGTCGTCCAAACTGACACGGGTAGATGAGCCGTCACATCAAAGATTCCGGCATGGACGGATTTAATCCAACTACAGAAGAGTACGATGGAAGATTCAGCATTTCTCCGGCTTACCATTCGAAGACAGAGAAAACCTTGCAGGGTTCTTTGGGAGGACTACAAGGTGTTGCTTGACGATCTGCCGACATTCATCTATACGGATCTTTCCATGTGAAGGGGCAAGATGGCGCAAGATCTCGGAGTTCTCCGGGGGCTACTGTTGGGGATATGCTATATAGGTATCCTTATAGCATGTCTCTTATCCGACTAACCCGGGTGGCCCATAGTCGGTAGTGTGGCATATGGCCTATTGGGCGGCCCAGTTAGGTGGATCCATAAGGGAGGCCCATGCCGGATAAAGGAAGGCTACAGTGGAGTCACGAGCGTACCCGGAGCCTTGGAGTGCAAGATACACAAGACTAGTAATAGACGGTGTAGGACTCTGTGACCTGTCCGGCTAGGAATTTTCCATGTAACCCTAGGACCTGGCGACTATATAAGGCGGGCCTATGGGAGCCTTTAGGGCTCAACTACAGACAATCTCAGACAACCTCGCACAACAAACCTATCTCTATAACTCGGCGTATTGCCCTTATAGTGATTTATAGCAGGAGTAGGATTCCGCCACCCTTGTGGGATCTGAACCTGAGTAAGCTGTGTTACCTCGTACCTGTCAACCGTCCGCCTTACCCCATGTCTCTAAACACTCACTATGAGGACCCCTCCATGGCATACTCGTCGGCAATACCACGACAGCGATGCTAGCCGGGTGACCATCATCCCAGGCTGCACGGTCATGACAACCGCCACGGCAAGAGGAAAGACGACCATCCGGATAGCCGGTACAACATCAAACAAGTAGCTGCGGTGCATGAAGATCCGGCTGCAGGAGGCAGCCGGAGGCAGAGGCCGGACGATAGGCCGCCTCTGCCTAAGTACACCATGGAGTCCATGCTCGATGGACCATGCAAGTTCCACAGTGGTGGCAACAAGCCTGTGAATCACACGACGCGCCAATGCAGCTGGACAAAGAAAATGGCCGAAGCCGGTGGACTCCCACCACCACCTCTACCACCATCCGGAGGCCCACCGAACAACAGGGAATGACGCAACCGCCGGGAGGATGATGAGGATGGTTACCCGCGGCAGGTGGGTAATTACCACATGTTCCTGGCGGAGCCGGAAACGAAGCACGCCAAGCAGAGACACGAGGCGGAGGTGAACGCAATCGTCCCACCTGTCCCCCAGTACCTGCATTGGTCCGACCAGGCGATCACCTGGAGCAAGGAGGATCAGCCGGCCATGTTGCCAAGCCCTGGCAACTATGCATTGGTCCTGGACCCCATCCTCATCTCCAAGAAGCACTCATGCCGCTTCTCTCGGGTACTGATCGATGGAGGAAGCATCATCAACCTCCTTTACCGGAGAAGCCTTGAGAGGCTAGGCATCAGCGAGTCCCAGCTGCAACCCTCGAGCACTTCGTTCCACGGAGCAGTACCAGGACCATCGCACTGCCCAATCAGGAAGATCCAGCAGGACGTCATCTTCGGCAGCGAGAACAATTTCCGTCGCGAGCCAATTTGGTTCGAGGTCGTGAACATCTCCAGTGCCTACCACGCCATACTAGGGCGCCCAACTCTGACCAAGTTCATGGAAGTACCGCACTACGCATACCTCAAAATGAAGCTGCCGGGCCCAAAGGGAGTGATCACTATCGAGGGATGCTACAAGCGTTCGATCGAATGCGCTTTAGACGGCTCCAAGATGGCCGAAGCGATGATCATCGCTGAAGAGTAGCGCGTCATAATGCAGAATGTGGCGGCTCTGCAGAAGGATATGCCGGCTGGAGAATCACAGTTCAAGCCCTCACAGGGGACAAGGAAGATCCTGCTGAACGAGGAAGATCCATGCAAATTCGTCCTGGTCAGAGATGGCCTAGACAGCAAATAGGAAAACCCGCTCGTCGATTTCCTCCGTGAGAATCGGGACATTTTTGCATGGTGCCCCAAAGACATGCCAGGTGTCCCAAGGGAACTCGCCGAGCACTCCCTTCATGTTCGACCAAATGCGAAGCCGGTCAAACAATCTTTACGCTGCTTCGCAGAAGAAAAAAGAAGAACCATTGGTGAGGAGATCACACGGCTGCTCGCAGCCGGCTTCATCATGGAAGTTTTCCACCCGAAATGGCTCGCCAACCCAGTGCTAGTGCTGAAGAAGAACAATACATGGCGCATGTGCGTCGACTATACCAGTCTCAACAAAGCCTGCCCCAAAGATCCTATCGCTCTGTCGCGGATTGATCAAGTCATCGACTCCACCGCCGGGTGCGATTTTTGTATTTTTTGGACGCTTACTCAGGCTACCATCATATCAAGCTCAATGTAACTGATCAAATAAAGACATCATTCATAACCCCGTATGGAGCGTACTGCTACACCACCATGCCCTTCGGGTTGAAGAATGCAGGCGGAACCTATCAGCGCTGCATGCATAAATGCTTGCAGACGCAGATCAGAAAGAACGTGCATGCCTACGTCGATGGCATCGTCATCAAGACCAAGGAACGACACACACTCCTTGAGGATCTAATGGAAATATTCGACAACCTCCGTCGTTTCCAGATCAAGCTGAACCGTGTTCGGCGTCCTAGCCGGCAAGCCCCATGGCTTTCTTGTCTCCGAGCGAGGAATCGAGGCGAACCTAGAGAAGATAGGATCCATCGAATGCATGGAGCTACCGCAGAACCTGCGCGACGTGCAGAAGTTCACCGGATGCCTCGCTTCCCTCAGTCGGTTCGTCAGCCGGTTGGGAGAAAAGGCCCTTCCCTTGTACCAGCTGATGAAAAAGACGGACAAATTCGTCTGGAGGCCCAGGCGGATGAAGCCTTCCGAGACCTCAAGCGCATGCTCACCTCGCCATCCGTCCTGGCGGCGCCAGCAAAAAAGGAGCCCATGCTGATGTATATCGCTGCCACAAATATAGTGGTTAGCGTGGGAATGACCAGAGGAAGGAAAGGCTCAGATGGTCTAGTGCCCTGTATACTACCTGAGTGAGGTGCTCTCGCTATCCAAGAAGAATTAGCCCCACTACCAGAAACTAGTGTACGACATGTACATGGCCACCAAGAAGCTCAAGCACTACTTCCAAGAGCACTCCATCCGGGTGGTAGCTTTGGCCCCACTTGCGGAAATCATTGGAAACAAAGACGCCACTGGCCGCGTGGCAAAATGGGCCATCGAACTCGCCGCACATAACATCTAGTATGAGCCGCGAACCGCAATCAAGTCGCAAGCCTTGGATAATTTCATCGTCGATTGGGCGGAGACACAATACATGCCTCCAGTGTTGGATTCAACTAACTAGAAGCTACATTTCGACGGATCGAACATGTGGGGAGGACTCGGAGCAGGAATCATGATAATCTCACCCAAAGGCGACCGGTTGGAGTACGTTCTCTAGATCCACTTCAAAGCTTCTAACAACATCGCCGAGTTTGAAGCACTCATCCATGGGCTCAAGATGGCCAAGCAGATAGGCATCCAGAGAGTTCTATGCTTCGGAGATTCGGACTTGGTGGTGCAACAAGTATCTGGCGAGTGGGACGCCAGGGACGCGAACATGTCCCTTTACCGCTTCTTCGTCCAGCAGTTATGTGCCTGTTTTGAAGGATGTGGGTTTCACCATGTGCCCAGAGCGAACAACGAAGCTGTTGACGCCTTGGCCAGGGTCGGGTCAACAAGACAAGCCATACCGCCTGGGGTCTCCCTCGAGCACTTGCGCAAGCCCTCCATCACCCACTCACCAGAGTACGACTCCATCGTGCTCAGCGCGGACCTAGGAACAACCGGTGCCGCGGCACACCCAGGAACTGCCGCATCACACCCGGGGACTGCCGCACCACACCCGGGGACTGCTGCGCCGCACCCGGGGTCTGCCGTGCCGCACCCGGGGACTGTTGCGCCCCACCCGGGGACTGCTTCGCTGCACCCGGGAGCTACCGCGACGCGGTCCGTGGTCGACATCAGCACGTTTCCACCTGGAGGGCCTCCCGACATTCCGGAGCCGGCCGTCCGCGAGGAGATCAAGCTCATCATATAGACGTTGCATACCATATGGGAGGCACCCGACTAGGCAAAGCCGTAGATGGATTTCCTAGCCAAGGGCGAACACCCGATAGAAGAGGTGGCAGCACGACAAGTGCGACGAAGGGAAAGCGCCTACACCATCATCAACAACGAGATGTACAAGCGTAGCGTCAGGGGCATCTATCAACATGCGTCAGTCAGGAGGAAGGAACCAAGCTTCTAACGGACATACACCACGACGAGTGTGGACACCACGCCTCGTCAAGGGCAATAGCAGCCAACGCCCTTCGGCATGGTTTCTACTGGCCGACGGCGCTGAAGGACGCTGAAGAAATAGTCAAGACATGCAACGGTTATCAGCGATTCAGCCAGCTAAAGCACACACCGTCTGCGGCACTCAAGAAAATACAAAACACCTGGCCGTTTGCGGTCTGGGGCCTGGACATGGTTGGACTATTCAAGACAACTCGATCCGGTATGACACACCTGCTCGTAGCCGTGGACAAATTCACCAAGTGGATCGAGGCGAACCCAATCAAGAAGCTGGATGGAGCGACGGTGATCAAGTTCTTCACAGACATCATCATCCAGTTCGGCTACCCGCACAACATCATTACTGACAATGGAACCAACTTCGCGAAAGGAGTCTTCGCTCGTTTCTACGGGGAAAAAGGGATCCGCCTGGATCTAGCATCAGTCGCACACCCACTATCATGGGAATGACCACGGCAGATGCTGCAATCGGCAGCGAGTAGTAGAACATGGGGCAAGGGCGGCCAGCCATCCGCGGTGCGATATGAGGGCAGAGACACAAGGGTTTACCTAGGTTCGGCCCCCCGCAGGGTAAAGACCTACTCCTGCTAGATTGTATTATGGTGAGAGTACAATGGGGCGAGCTCGACGGCTAGGCGACGAGTTGCTTGGGTGTATGATGGAACTTATCCATTATGCGTACCCTAGGGAGGTTTATATAGGCTCACCTCGCTAGGGTTTACAGATCACAACCGAATTAGTTAAGGATTCGGAGATTCTATGACCTAGTCCGATGGGCCTAGCTACGCTTCTGGGCCTCCAGCTTCCAGTCGCCTGAGTCCATGCCAAGTCTTGATCCAGTTGTCGTCCTACAGGCCCACTCGCTGAGGCTCAGGCCAGTAGGAAACGTCCTACTGGGTGTACCCCGGTAGGCATATCCCCATCAGTAGTCCCGGAGGCCCTCGTTGATTTGTCGCAGGTGTTTGCTGGCAGTCGGAGTATGCGGGTCCAATGCGGACGCCTAGCCGAATTGATGGCAGACTCCTGAACAAAGGAAAGAACTAGTCATTTTTAGTCGCACTAACGGCAACCAATCGCGTCACAGCTAGGTGAATGGGTCGGCGAGTGCTCAGTCACTGTTATAGTGATAGGGTCGGTGAATCGTTGAATCGCTGGAAGCAACGAGTCGAGTAGATGAAGTTGGACCGTCAATTGTGGTCAAACTAGCCGTTGGGTAACCCAACGGTAATATCGGCGTAATTACCGCGCAGTAACGGTTCCCGAAAATGGCGGGTGGCAACCGCCATATAAGGAGGGCGAAAGGCGAACGGGAAAACGCTTCTTCCACTTCCTCCGATCTCGCATATCTCTGTTTCCCCATTCCGCGCAGCGATAGAACAATCCAGAGAGCCCCGATCTCCATGAACTTCCAACCGATGGCCCCCTCCACCGTGCCATGGGGCAGTTCCAAATGCACTAAGGCGCTGCTAGCATCTTTTGTGGAGGCAGGGATCCTCCGTGCCGGTAGATGGCGCATCCCCGCAGTTGGAGACGTGATTCCGAATCTGCATGAGGGGGAGTTCATCTGCTTCACCAGCCACCTGGAACGGGGGATGGGCTTCCCAACTTCCATCTTCTTCCGGTGTTTCTGTGCCTACTACGGAATGCTACCATCAGATCTGGGTCCGCATAGTATCGAGCAGCTCGCCATTTTCGTGGCGTTCTACGAGTGCTATCTGGGCTGCAGGCCCTACTTTCCCCTGTGACAAGACCTGTTCCATGGGAGAGTCAGCCGCAAAGAGACAGGCGGCCCGATGCTAGCCGCGGGCGGCCTAACGTTCCAGCTGAAGTCGAAGGCATCGTTCTTCGATCTGATGCTGCCCGCCAAGGCGGCGAACGAGAGGAAGAGGTACTGGTTCTACGTCATCGAGTCGACTCTAGGCGATGAAGTGGCGCTTCCAAGGTACTCCGCCGACCGGCCCGAGCCATGTCGGCTCCAGGTCGTCAAACTCCTACTGGATCAGCGGATGGTTGTTGATGAAATGTTACAAACCATCCGCGGCCTGAAGAAGAAAGGCCTCCAGACCATCAACCTCTACAACTGCTGGCTCGGGCGGCGGCTCGTGCCCCTGGCCAACCGCGACCACTACATGTATGTGTATACAGGTAAGGACGACCCGACGAAGTCCTGCCTCGTTGAGTGGAGACTCAACGATTATACGCAGGCCCTAAAGAAGATTACCCAGGCCGTGTACCTCAACGCAAAGTCCGGGGTCGCCCCTTATACTGCAAGGCACCCAGCTCCACTGGTAAGCGGCCGTTCCGTTAACACTCGCAGTCGCAGCTTGTGCATTCGCGGTCGTGCTAACATTTTTTGTTCTTGTTGCAGTTGTTCCAAGTGGTGGAAGGGTGGCTTCCACCAGCAGATGACGAGAACTCGAGGTCATCTGTCCAGGATGAAAGCGAGTCAACGCCTGCCAAAGGTAACGTCGAGGGCGACAGGGGCGACAACGACGACGACGAAGATGACGAGCCCCCACGGTTCGCAAAACTCGCGGGCAACACCAGCGCGAGCTTGAAGGGAGCAAGAGCCTCAAGCCCCACGATGATGACGACGACGAGCTTCCTGAGCACACCTCACATCGCGAGGCCACGCCGTCGAAGAAGAAGAAAGCTCCG
Organism: Avena longiglumis; assembly: GCA_030063025.1. Classification (NCBI taxonomy): domain Eukaryota; kingdom Viridiplantae; phylum Streptophyta; class Magnoliopsida; order Poales; family Poaceae; genus Avena; species Avena longiglumis. Next base: position 388,260,096 of record CP125973.1, on the reverse strand, counting down.
CCAAAGAAGAAAACGAAGCAAGCGAAGCCGATATCTCCTCCCCGATCTGCGAACAGCTCCGACGCCACTAGCTCGGCTGAGGACGCAATGGCACACGAGACCGTGGCAATAGGCGCTGCCACCCCCAGGGACGAGGCTCCGCTGGCGTCGTTACCACCTCTATTCGCCCCAGTCGTTAGTTTGGGGGCCGCTCCAGCCGCAGGGGCCTCGCCACCAAGGGGGCTCCCGCAGCAATTACCATGGAGGCTCCTGCCGCGGCTTCATCCTCGAAGAAGCCATCAGTGTCTTGGGCACACGATGTGATCGAGACGGGCCTCACTCGGAAGTTGGGGACCGAACTGGATAAGCCGGCCAGCATCTGCACTGGTCTACGGTTCATACCAGTCGCCAAGTGAGTGCTGCTCTGTCCTTTACTCATCTGCTTATTTTTCATTTTAATCGGACATTATTATTCATAAAACTATTTCACAGGACTGGTGTTAAAAAGATCGGCCATCCTTCTGTGGAGAAGGTTCCGCCAGTCGCCACCGAGGTGTCAGCACATTTCTCGCGGAAGAGGAAAGCCGACGAGGTCGCTGCTCCCACCGAAGGCATCAAGAGGACAAAAGGCGACGATGTCGTCACGGTCTTTGATGATCCGGCGGTTGCTCCGAGCGATCTTCCGACTGCAGCGGAAGTGGCCTCGAAGACCAAGGAGGGTGTTGGGTCGCAGAATATGGTGATTGCAGACTCACCCGATGTGGCCGAGCCGACTCCGAGTGGCGCAGCGGCATCTGCAGCGACCTTCCCCCGCTTCATGGCGAAGGCGGCCACAGCGAGTGCCTCGGCGCCGGCGAGCCGGATGCCTGGGGTCGCTGAGGCGGAGGTTGAGCAGCGTCGCGGCCATACTCCGGTCGTGCTTGCGTCTGTAGATGCACTGGAGCTTCACGGCATGCTAGGAGCTGCCATCCAGGTATGTCCAGTCCCCGAGGATCGGGCCACTGAATTTCAGTGGTTGGATTCTTAATGTTTTTATATCATCTAGTCCCCGAGTGCCTGGTCGCTGAATCTCAGCGGGTGGGCACTGAGGAATTTCATTGTCCAGTCCCCGAGTTCCTAGTCACTGAATTTCAGCGGGTGGGCACTGAGGAATTTCATTGTCCAGTCCCCGAGTGCCTAATCGCTGAATTTCAGCGGGTGGGAAGTTATGAGCTGTTTGTTGTTGACGTTGTAGTGTGTGCGCAGGGCCTGCAGCGCGAGTCGGCCGAATGGCTTGCTACGAAGTGTCGCTTGGAGAAGGAGCTCGTTGCCATCCAGGAGTCAAACACAAGGCTTCAAGAAGTTGCGGCCGAGGTTAAGGAGGCCCATCGAGGCCTTGTCCCGGTGGGTGACTTGACGGCGGCTCAGTCCGCTTTGAGCACGGCCGAGAAGAGAGTCGCTGACCTGGAGCGTGAGCTCAAGGAGGCGAGGGCGGAAGTGAGCTCGGCAGAGGGGCGAGCGAAAGCTGATGTTACTTCTGCCGCTGAAGAGCGGAAAGTATCTGATGCGCTCGTTGCTGGGCTGCAGAACGACCTTTCTTCTCTTCAAAGTTTCATCACGGACCTCTACCGCCCGCTAGTTGGTAAACTCTCCTTCAGCCAATTTCCGGCAGCACTAACTGTATTGTGATGTCGATTTTTTCTTACTTCTTGTTGATGTGCTGCAGGCCGAATTACTGATAACGTGGAAGAAGCACAGTCGTATGACGCGCGGCAGTGTGTGACCACCCTGGTCGACTCGGCCGTGTTGTCAGCAACTTGCCTTCGAGCATATCTTCAGGAGATATCGCCAACGGAGGTGATCCCCAGCGACCTTGTCGAGGTATGGCGCTACCTGGAAAAGGCTTCGTCGGTCGTCGATTTAATGACGCGGTCGGCCTTCTGGCGCGGGGCAGCAACGGCGCTCAGCCTTGGGCTTGCCCACTTCCCGGAGGATTTCGACCTCGACGATGTCACAAGCGGCTACCCCTCGTCAACGGGATCGGTGGAGATTGCCGAGGTGCTAAAGCTGACGAACCGGGACGCGGTTTACTCCGATCGCGTTTGGGCGATGGGCGACCTCATCCCCTATCAGGAGACGGTTGTCGCTCCCAATGATCATGAACCAAAGCATCGGGACTTCAAGGTCGAGCAGCCGTTCCGTGCGGAGATGGCGGGCGAGCTGACGACGTACCTGTCGAACCCGTACTTGCCCTTCATCCGCAACCGCAGGGACGACGGTGCGTCTGCATCAAAACCTGTGGAGTAAAAGTGTTGTGCCCTTGGGCATTAGTACGGAATAACTATGTAACTTTCCTTGTATGTGGAACAATTTGTGCTGTTATAAAGGAAACTCGTGTTATTTTTTCAGTCGTTTTGCGATTTTGGATGTTGATTGAGCGAGTCCCCGAGCGCGTCCGCCCTTTTTATGGGGTTTACCTCGTTGTTATATGTTTGTTAATTTTTAATGAGTTAAGGTCGACTCGCCATAGCTCGGAGAGCCAGTCGCATGGCGACTCCCAGCGGTGCTCTTTACTTGACCGTTTTCCCGGGCGCGAACGAGGTCGGGTTGCCGAGTCCCCCAGCGTGGTACTTGGTGGTTCTAGTTGCAGGCCCAAGGTAAGTGAGGACTAAGCGCGTTATTGTAAGCGCGTCCCTCCTGCCTGATCCGGAGGATCAGTCACATGGCGAGTCCTGGGCACGCTCTCATACTTGGCGTTTTTCCCTAGTCGTTCGTATTTGGCTGGGTGTCAGTCCCCGAGTGTGGTACTTGGCCATTCGAGTCGCTGCGCCAAGGATGCGGAGGACTTGGTCGCTGTGAGGAGCGAGTTCAGTAGTCTTGGCTCGGGGATCCATTCGAGCCAGGCGACTCTAATGGGGCTCCGGGTTAGCATTTTCCGTGGACGTTACGAGGCCTGGGTTTCCCAGTGCCCTCGTACCGCACTTACTTGGCCGTGCCGGTCGCTTTACCAGAGGTTGACTTCTACGAATAGCGTAACACTGTTATTATGAGTGCGTGTGGCACAAGACACGGACAGTAGACACAATTTTCGGTAACCAATCTGTTTTATTTCATAGAGGGTGGGGAGTACATGTATGGAGTTCTAGGAGTAGAACTTCCGTAGGAGGTTTACATTTCATGGCCGCTTGACGTCGAGTTTTCCGTCTCCTCGGACGCCAGTGAGGTAGTAGGCGTCGTTGCCCAGGACTCGCCCGATGGCGAATGGTCCCTCCCAAGGGGGGAGAGCTTGTGCATGCCTTTCTTGTCCTAGATTAGGCGCAGTACCAGGTCGCCTTCCTGGAAAGTGCGAGTCCTTACTCGCCGGCTATGGTAGCGGCGGAGCCCTTGGTGGTAGATGGCAGTGCGGGAGCAAGCTAAGTTGCGTGCCTCGTCGAGCTGGTCGACTCCGTCTTGGCGTGCGAGTTCGTTTGCGGCCTCTGTATAGTTGACCACCCTTGGTGAGTCGTGCTCGACGTCGGTTGGCATGACTGCCTCGGCACCGTAAACCATGAAGAAGGGGGTGAATCCTGTCGACCTGTTGACGGAGGTGCGGATGCCCCAGATGACAGAAGGTAGCTCCTCGACCCAGCACCCGACGGTGCGCTTGAGTGGGACTTGTAGCCGTGGCTTCAGGCCATGGAGGATGCTCTGATTGGCGTGTTCCGCCTGGCCATTGGACTCTGGTGAGCGACTAAGGCGAGGTCGAGTCGAATGTGGTCTTGCTCACAGAACTCGGCCATGGCTCCTTTGGATAAGTTGGTGCTGTTGTCCGTGATGATGCTATTTGGGAACCCGTTACGGTAGATGAGCTCACATAGGAACTTGGTGGCGGTCTTCCTGTCGCACTTGCGGACTGGATTGGCCTCCACCCATTTTGTGAATTTGTCGACTGCGACTAGGAGGTGGGTGAAGACGGAGGGGGCCTTCTTGAAGGGGCCTACCATTTCCATGCCCCATACGGCGAACGGCCAAGTGATGGGGATTGTCTTGAGCGCCGAGCTCGGCACGTGGGTCTGGTTGGCGTATTTCTGGCATCCGACGCACCGCTGGACAATGTCGACAGCGTCTGCGTGTGCGGTGATCCAGTAGAAGCCGTGTCGCATAGCCTTTGCGACCAGAGAGCGGCCGCCGGTGTGGTGGCCGCACTCGCCGGAGTGAATGTCTTGGAGGATTTTGCGTCCTTCAGCGGGTTGAACGCAGCATTGGAACACGCCGGTCACGCTGCGCTTGTGGAGCTCACCGTTGATGATGACAAAGGATTTGCAGCGGCGTGCTATCATCCGGGCCTCTGTTTTATCCGCTGGCAGGGTGCCTCCCTCCAGGTAGGCGACATATGGCGCGGTCCAGTCGCTTGGATCGGCGATTAGTGTGATCAGGGCTGCTTCTGGTTGTAGCGTGATGCCGATGTCGATCTCCCTTGGGGGAGAGACGGAAGGTTTGGTGATGGTGTCGAGGAAGACGCCGGCGGGTGGTGCGAGTCGAGCCAAGCCGATGCGAGAGAGTGCGTAGTCCTCCTCGTTCTTCCGCCTGTCGATCCACTCGACGGAGTAGCCTGCGAAGTGTCCACCCAGCTGGTCCACTGCTTGGCGGTATGCCGCCATGGTGGGGAGACGGCGTCGCAGGTGCCGGCGACTTGCCCGACGACGAGGTCGGAGTCTCCGTAGCAGCGCAGGTGATTGACGTTAATCTCCTTGGCAGCTCGCATGCCGTGGAGTAGCGCCTCGTACTCGGCCATGTTGTTGGTGCAGGGGGTGAAGTCGAGGTAGATGACGTAGCAGACCTTGTCGCCCTTCGGAGATGTTAGCACGATCCCCGCCCCTGCTCCGTCCGCGTTCTTGGAGTCGTCGAAGTGTAGGTTCCAATAGTGGAGGTATGGCAGCTTCTCTGGCTGCTGGGCCTCCTCCCAATCGGCGAGGAAGTCTGCGAGAGCCTGCGATTTGATCGCCTTGCGCGGCTCGTACTTGATGTTGCGGACACCGATCTTGAAGGTCCACTTGTGACTCGCCCGGTCGCCTCGCGGTTGCGGATGATGTCCTGCAACGGTGCTAAGGAGACGACCGTTATTGGATACTCCTGGAAGTAGTGCGGCAGTCGCCACTGTGCTCTGAAGACCACGTATACCAGTTTCTGGTATTGCGGGTAGCGCTGGCGCGACTCGGTGAGGACTTCGCTGATGTATTACACTGGTTGCTGCACCGGGCACTCCTTTCCTTCCTCTGGCTGTTCGACGACCATGAAGGTGCTGACGACACGTTCGAAAGCCGCGACATAGACCAGAATGGGTTCCTTGTCGATGGGGGCAGCGAGTAGCGGTGCTGCGAGTAGCACCTCCTTGAGGGCGTGGAGCGCGTCGTCTGCCTCATTGTCCCACTGGAAGGTGGGGTTCTTGCGCATTAGGCGGTACAGGGGCATCGCCTTTTCGCCTAACCGGGGGATGAAGCGACTGAGAGCCGCGACTCTCCCGGCTAGCTTCTAGACGTCGCACAGGCACTCGGGTGTGCCGAGTCGAGCGATCGTGTTGATCTTGGCGGGGTTCGCCTCGATCCCGCGCTTGGAGATGACGTATCCCAGTAGCTATCCAGTTGGCACACCGAAGGTGCACTTTCCTGGGTTTAGCTTTATCTTGTACTTCCACAGGTTGGGGAATGTTTCCGCCAGGTCGGCGAATAGATCGCCCTGGAGGGCGTATTTCACCAACACGTCGTCGATGTAGACGTGGATATTGCGGCCAATCTGTCTCGCAAGGCACTCCTGCATGCACCGATGGTAGGTCTCCCCGGCGTTTTTGAGGCCGAAGGTCATGGCAGTGTAGTAGAAGGCTCCGAATGGCGTGATAAACAACGTCTTCTCTTCGTCCTCGACGACCATTTTTATCTGGTTGTACCTAGAGTAGGCGTCGAGGAAGCATAGCGCCTCTGAGCCTGCGGTGGAATCGATGATCTGGTCGATCTGTGGGAGGACTAATTGCTCCTTCGGGCAGGCGCTGTTTAAGTTTGTATAGTCGATACAAATTCTCCAGGTCTCATTTTTCTTTTCGACCAGGACTGGGTTTGCCAGCCACTTGGAGTACTTGATTGGCCGGATGAAGCCTGCAGAGAGTAGACGCTGCACCTCCTCGGCGATGGCTCGGCGGCGCTCTTCATTGAAGGGCTGCAGCGACTGCTTGACAGGTCGCACTTTGGGGTCGGTGTTGAGTTTGTGCTAAGCGAGTTCCCTCGAGACACCAGGCATGTCGTATGGTTTCCATGTGAAGATGTCCCTGTTCTCACGGAGGAACTCGATGAGCGCGCCTTCCTATGCTAAGCTCATGCCCGTCCCGATCGTCACCGTCTGGCTGGAGTCGCCTGGGACCAGCTCGATGGTGCGGGTGTGCGTCATTGCCTCGAAGGCGGTGGAGTTGCCGCCCTCCGAATTGGGCTTCTTGAGTATAGTGGGGTCATCGCTGTTGACCCCGCTTGCTTACTTGGCGAGCTCCTCGGCGTGGTTGGCCTCCGCCGCGATGACGGCGTCAGCGAGTTCGGCCCCTTTGGCCTCGCATTCTGCGGCCATGTCGGGGTCTCCATGGATGGTGATGCCATACGGCCCGGGTAGCTTCATCGCGTTGTACGTGTAGTGGGGTGCTGCCATGAACTTGGAGAACGCCTGGCGCCCCAGGACGCAGTGGTAGGGGCTGTCGAAGGGCACTAGCTCGAAGACGATCCGCTTTGTGCGGAAGTTTGCTGGTGTGCCGAAGGTGACTGGCAGCGTCACCTTGCCGATCGGGTAAGCCTTCCGACCGGGGATGATGCCGTGTAAGGTGGTGTAGGTCGTCTCGATCATCAACTATGGGAACCGCAGTCGCCTGAAGGTGTCCAAGTACAGGATGTTGATGGAGCTGCCGTCGTCCATCAGTGTTTTGGGGAGCCAGTAGTCTCCCACCTTGGGCTTGACCACTAGGGCGACTCGGCCCGGATACTCGATCCGTGGCGAGTGGTCCTCGCGGCTCCAGATGATTGGTTGCTCAGCCCAGTTGAGGAACTGGGGGATGTCTATCTGAACCACCGCGTTGACGGCGATGGCGCGGGCGATGACCTTCTTCTCGCGCTTCGTGTTGAAGCCTGTGAAGGTGTGGAGAGAGCCGGCGATGCTGCCGAATTTTCCGCCGTTTGGCGGGTTGTTGTCGGGGTCTTCCGGTGTGCGCCGTGCCTTCTCGATCTCCTTGAGAGAGTGGCAGTCAGCGGTCGTGTGCGTGGCGGGCTTTCCTTCCCTGCTATGAAACACACAGGGTTGGTTAATAAGGGCCGCGATATCGAACCTCGGCTTTGCCTTGTAGTTGGCACCGTCGTGGCGCTGTACTCCATTGCGGCGAAAGCTCTTGGGCTCGCACTTCGCGTATCCAGCGTTGGCGACGAAGTCGACTCGCCCGTCACTGCGGCGTTTGCCGGTGAGGCGAGTGTTGCTGTAGCGTAACTCAGGTCGCCTCCCGTTGTCGTGGCCGCTCGTGCGGCGATGCCCTCCCGACTCATCATCGGTTTCTTGGTTTGGATCCTCCTATGCGTACTTCTTTGAGATCTCTAGGATGTCCGGTATGTTGTCGAGTGTTCGGTACACTAGCTTGAGATTGGCGACCAAGGGCTTGTCGTAGCACGAGGTCTTGAAATAGTGGATCGCGGTGTCCGGGTGGATTCCGGCCGCGTTGTACCACAGATCTTGCCATCGTTAGACTCAACTACGGGTCGACTCGCGGGGTCCCTGGACGCATCGCTCCAGGTCTTCGATGGTGGTGGCGCGGGTGTATGAGCCCTCGAAGTGCCTGACGAAGGTGTCGCGCATTTCCTCTCAGGAATCGATGATGTCCGTTGGGAGGGTGTTAATCCACTGCCTGCACGCTCGCTCCATCATCAGGCGGAGGTAGCGGGCGGCAAGTAGATCGGTGTGGCCGGCAATCCCCATTGGCATGAGGTAGGTGTCCAGCCACACAGATGGATCGTACGAGGGATCGTGCTTTGAAGTTCGCCGGGTATCTTTCGCCTTGGATCATCGGTCCGAAGCACGGGGGCCCCACTCGGCTCAGCGATCCCCTTGGTTTGCCTCACGGCGGTTGGTGAGGGTGTGCTGCAGGTCGTCAGGTTGACATGCGCGCCAGCTCTGGTTGTTGATGATGTGGGTGCGGGGGTCGACGGGTTGTCCGTTGGCGGCGACGAAGTTGTTCGCCGGCCGAGGGTCGTTTGTGGAGAGTGCCGCGTTCGCGGGTTGGTGTTGGAGCTGCAGGGGTTCGGGTGGCGGGCAGTTGAGAGTATTCGCCGCCATGGGGCGGCCGCTCGAGGCCTCTCTGCTGCGTGATGAACGTGAGTACATCTGACCCTGTGAGTCGACGCCTGCGTTTTGTTGCTCGACCGCTTTGGCGAGCAGAGCCCTGGCGTACTGGATCTGCAGGGCGCCTTCCCCGGTGGCTTCAATGTTGTCGACTGCTGCTCGGCCCACGACGAGGTTGTCTATTGGGGTGGAGAACAGGGGGAGGTCGCTCGCGTCTCGCTCTCGTGAGGAGACCACGATCCTTGGCTGGTCCCTAGGGGGTGCGCGGTTGGGTGGTGGTGGGGCACCATTGGTCGTTGCCCCTTGTGGGGGCCGAGTGCTTCCTCCTGGCAGAGCATTCTCGCAGATCGCACACTCGGCCATGCGGGCTGGGTCGTTTTCTTTGTCGAAATTCAGGGCGCGCCCCTGAACGGTAGGATTCAGGCGCGACCTGATTCGGAGTTGGTGCTATCGCGACAGCTCCTGCGCTGTCACCTGCTCGAGGACAAATTTTTCGCGCTAGGCTTGTTCCTTGTGGACTGCCTCCGCTAGCTTCAGGCGGAGTTCCTCGACCTCCGTTGCCATCGTGTTTGGTGGGATCGGCGTGGATAAGGGGTCTTCCGGTGGGTCAGCGCCAGTAGCCATGTAGGTCGCGGCGTGGTGACCGGTTCCGTCGTGGAGGTCGGCGGAGTTCTCCGACCCGGAGTCGAAGTCGATGATCCCGAGGATAGAGGGATCCTCGAAGTCTCCGATGTTGGAGACCTGGGTGATGGAACAAGCGGGCGATGCGGCGACGATGGATCCGGCGAGTGACATCGGGGTCGCCGAATCGGCATCGTCGTTGAGGGCCGCGTCGTCCGCGGCCGCGGTGGTTTCGGCCACGTTGCTGTGGGCCGGGTCGTACTCAGAGGCGAGGCGGTAATCATGCGGACCTGGCTCTCAGAGAGCCGGTCACGTGGCGGTGACTCGCGGATGCGATCCGAGTCCTCCGAGTCGATGACGTTGGTGAGGCCGACGAAGAGGCTGATCGTGCCGACCGGCAGGATCACGCTATGTGTGACGGGTCGCGCCGCCGGAACGTAGCTGCTCGGCAAGATTTGGAGCATCTCTCCGATCGCGATCATGCTGCCGGTGGCGATCGACTCGTTGATGGGCAGATTGGATCTCGCCGCAGAACACCGGCCTGACCGGCAGGCCCCACGGTAGGCGCCACTGTCGTGGGAATGACCACGGCAGATGCTACAATCGGCAGCGAGTAGTAGAACATGGGGCAAGGGCAGCCAGCCATCTTCGGTGCGAGATGATGGTAGAGACACAAGGGTTTACCCAGGGTTGGCCCCCCGGAGGGTAAAGACCTACTCCTGCTAGATTGTATTATGGTGAGAGTACAATGGGGCGATCTCAACGCCTAGGCGGCGAGTCGCTTGTGTGTATGATGGAACGTATCCCTTATGCGTACCCTAGGGAGGTTTATATAGGCTCACCTCGCTAGGGTTTACAGATCACAACCGAATTAGTTAAGGATTCGGAGATTCTATGACCTAGTCCGACTGGGCCTAGTTATGCTTCTGGGCCTCCAGCTTCCAGTCGCCTGTATCCACGCCAAGTCTTGGTCCAGTCACCATCCTGCAGGCCCACTCGCTGAGGCTCAGGCCAGTAGGAAACGTCCTGCTGGGTGTACCCCGGTTGGCATATCCCTATCACCCATAGTCCAACAGACAGTGCGGGCGCGCTAACAGTCTGGTTCTAGCTGGAATCAAGCCAAGGCTCATCGAACCGCTCGTAGATCACCTGGATGCTGGATAGAGGAGCTGCCAGCAGTGCTTTGGAGCCTACGCACCACACCCAATCGCTCAACCGGCTTCACACTGTTCTTCCTCGTCTATGGGGAAGAGGCCATTCTCCCCACAGACATCCAATTCGACGCACCCCGCAAGCAGCTCCACACGGAGCAAGAAGCCAAGGAGGCCAGGGAGGACAGCATGGACTTGCTCGAGGAGGCACGCGAGTTGGCTCTGTCCAGATCAGCAATCTACCAGCAAGACTTGCATCGATACCACGCCAGCCGGATCCGGCCCACCTCCTTCCGCGAGGGAGACCTAGGGTTTCGCCTGGTCCATAGCACCAAAGGAATGCACAAGCTGTCCTCACCATGGGAAGGCCCATTCCTCGCCAGCCGAGCGCTCCACAACAATTCATACTATCTGATCGACGCACAACAGCCGATGAAGAAAAAGGCATATCGCTCAGACAAGGAGACGGAACGCCCATGGAATGCAAGCCTACTCCAGCCATTTTACACTTAGAAAAGTGTATGTATCTTCCCTTTTCATGTAAAAAGTCAACAATATTGAAAGCCTTGGCACAGCGGTAAGGACTTTGTCCCAATTCCGCACACCATCTACATTTTCGTACTGGCTGGCCTAGGTCCCGCGATTTCTACAGGCGGCATAATATTGCACGCGGCGTCTAGAGTAACCTCTTCGGTTTCGGCTTCAGTACGCATGTCGGTTGTCGACCCGGCAAGAGCAAAAACTCAAAGCGCACGCGGCAAGAAAATGCCAACATAGAAAGCAAGGGCGTCCAGGCGAACCGGCCGCGCCCTACATGATCTAAGCCAACAACTGTAGGGTTTCGTAGCATGGAAAACAAAAAAATTCTACCGCATACAAACAAACAAGCCAAGATCTATCTACTAGATTGTATCAACGAGTCATTGGAATAACTCACCCTCGAAGATTCCAAAGTGTTTAACGAGAGCGGATTCTCGTGGGTGATGTAGTCGTACTCTTCCCGATCTCAAGATCGCGTAGACGATCCTTCCGGCACTGCGTTCCGGTAGCGCTCCCATGATCGGTCACACGTTAACTGACGAAGACCTTCCTCTCCCTTGTTCCAAAGAAAATGGAGGTTGTAGCACTCTCCTCGCGATTCCGGCAGCACAACGGCGTGGTACCGGAAGTAGAGGGGAGATCTCGCAGGGCTTCGCCTTAAGCCGGAGCGAGTATGGTGGACTATGAGAGATCCCTCGACGATATAGGGTTTAGACACTCTGAGGAGGGGGCAAGCCGGCGGCTAGGGTTAGCTAGGCGGCGGCGGCGGTTTGCCCTAGGGCGGCGGCTAGGGTTTAGAGGCGGAGGAGTTGTGTGTCTAGGAGGGGAGCCCTACCCCTCCTTATATAGGTGGAGGGGCCGGCCAAGGGGAGGGGAGTCCCTCCCCAGCTCGGCTTGGAGGTGGGCCGGCGGTGGAGGGGAGGAACTCCTCCCCAACTCGGTTTCCACCTCCCTCTCCACTTCCCAAAAATAGTCGTTTGACTTTCAAATTGCCGTTTGACTTTTTCAAACTAGGATTTGAATAAACCCTCTATTTTGTTCAGCGATGACACCTAGTACATAATGCAATCATACCAACTTGATATAAAACATTCATGTACCCTTCCCCTCCGGAGTGCCAGACATTCCGGAACCTTCTAGAACATTCCCGATGAAAACACCGGAACCATTCCCCAACTCCGAAACAGGACTTTCCTTATATGAATCTTATTCTCCGGACCATTCCGGATCTCCTCGTGATATCCCGAATCCCATTCGAGATTCCGAACAACATTCAGACTCTTTCTCAACATTCCATAACTACTCAAACACCGTCGAATCCTCAAGTGTGTCTCCCTACGGTTCGTGAATTATGCGGACATGATCGAGACACTTCTCCAAACAATAACCAATAGAGGAATCTGGAAATTCATATGGCTCCCACATATTTCTACGATTACTTTGCGATCGAATGAACCACTTACATACGATACCAATTTCCCTTTATCTCACGATAGTTTACTTATCCGAGGTTATGATCGTCGGTATCTCTGCATACCTAGTTCAACCTCGTTACAGATAAGTACTCTTTTCTCGTTCCCGTGATA